>JAPKLY010000075.1:257821-372866 GCA_026898435.1 Prunella vulgaris | reverse complement strand
ATGTTGATTTTTTTAAATTTCAATTCATATGAACATGTTGATTAATTTTTTTTGAAAATAAATAATTTAATTTGAGATTAATAATATATATAATTTTAAAATGAATAATGAATGAGGTTTAGTTGGCCGAGATTTATGGATGCTGGTTACTATATATAATGGTGATTCTAGTGCAAGAAAATTATATGTTAATTTAAAATATATGACAATATTTTAATGGTTAATGTTAATGTTATATATTTAAAAACTAAATATCATAATATTAATGGTGTTAATGTTAATAGAATCATTAATAGAATCTATTAACATAATGGTTAATATTAATAGTCATATATATTTTAAATATTATAACATGGTTAAATATATATGACTATTAATATTAATGGTTAATATTAACATAAATAGTTAATATTTCTTTATTTTTGTTTTTATTAGAAATTATTTTTGTTCCCTCGGCATTTAAATATTAATAGTCAATGGAATTACTCATTGTTTTGTAATATTTTGGAAATTTTAATTCATAGGAATATATTGATTAATTTTTTTTTGAAAATAAATGATTTAATTTGAAATTTTCTTTTTTGAAAATAAATAAATAATTTAATTTGAGATTAATAATATATATAATTTTAAAATGAGTATTAATAAGATTTTTTTAAGATGAAAAATAAAAATATTTAGAAATATGGAGTGATGGAATAGATGGAGAAATTTGTGAATTAAAAAGAAGATGGATAAAGAAATAACCGACAACGGTTATTCATATTTTATTTTAAAAAATATAAAATTATGAGAAAAGTAGAAAGTTATGTAGGAAGCATTGTATTAAACTTCGTAAAATTTTATAGATTCAGAAATAGATAATAGGAGATTTTAATATTATTTAAATATGAATAATCATATTTAAAATAAAAAATAAGTATTTTTAAATAAAATTATATAATCTTCAATATTTTATAAAAATATTTAATTTAAAATTAATATATAATTTTTTATAACAAAAGGACTATAATCGAGAAATTAAAAAGATAAGGGAGTAAATCTGGACTCAAACAAAGTTACAGGACCATTTTTAATATTTTCTTCTGGAACATGTATAAATTCCAGCCAATTTTTTAATTTCAGTCGGAAAGGACAATTTTTGATAACAAAACGACTATAATCGATAAATAAAAAAGATAAAGGACTAAATTTGGACTTAAACAAAGTTACATGACTATTTTTGATATTTTCTCCTATTTATTATTGAAAAGTTACACAAATTTTTAACTGAAAAGTTACACCATTAAAGATACACTTTTTAGTAATAATATGTGTGACTTTTCAATAGTATTTTGTGTAACTTTTTAAAAATGAACTTGAGATGCACGGTATAACTGGTACATACAAGACTAAGGCTATGACTAGTAAGTCTTTTGTGCCCTAGGTGCACCGTGCAATTCAAGTGTATTTTTAAAAAGTTACACCATTTATTACTGAAAAGTTACCCCATTAAAAATACAATTTTCAGTAATAACATGTGTGATTTTTCAGTAGTATTTTATGTAATTTTAAAAAATAAATAAACTTGAGTTGCACGGTGCACCTGATGCATATAAGACTAAGACTACATATTAAGCTTTATTTTCTTAAAGAAACATTGGCATGGTGATTGAATGCGACTCTCTTTATAAATCCACTCATTTCAAATGATAAAAATGCGTGTGAATCGAGTCGAGATCACGTAGATTTGATTTTATTAAATATCATTATATATGCATATATTATTATTACTTTTTAGCATATATATTATTACTATTAAATATATTTTTATGAACATATATCAATAATAATAATAATTATATATAGTGAATGTGTATTAATTCATCTGATCACTGAACTTCTCATTTTGATCGGAAAAAAAAAAAGTAAATGTGTACTTTCAAGGACAACTCTTACCATGTCATCTTTAATTTCTTTGTTCACACTATTTACCTAACAGCATAAAATAGTTGATTTGAATGGTGTCAAACTCAAGCTCAGCTATGTAATTTAAATTCCATTGAGATCAATTCCAAGAGAATTTGGTAAACTCAAGGTCAACTATATAAATAACAAAGTCTTAACATGGATTTTCTTTAAATTATGATGCAATTAATTGTAAAAATTTAATAATATATAAAAGGTAAAATAGTGAAATTATCAAACTCAGTGAAGTGAACCAATTCAATCAATATTCTCGTGATTGAGCTTGAGTTCGATTCAATTATCTTTAAGTCTATTTTTATCTTTTTCCGAGTTGAATATGAGTATTCATAAAGTAGATTCACTCACTCATACTCGTAACTTGGCTTGCTCTAGGTGAGTTCGGTCATTCAGGAAAGCATGATTTATCTATGCAAATGATTTATAATTTACAAGCTTACCAATAAAGATAGACACGAATTTTGAACTCAAATTGAAAAAAATATTTTCTAAGGAGTTTTGAACTGAAGAGTAAAGTAAATTTTTATTACTTTTTATTCACCAAAACAATCTTCAGAAGTAAGATGTACCCAAAGATTAATAAGTCACAAGGATTTCAACAGACTAGTGTAACTCTAGATTGGTTAACCACAAGTTCAAAGAGTCATTACACTATTTTATGCATTTCAATAAAAAGTCAACTCCAAAGTCTTCCTTTAATCTCCTTTGCCATTTTTGTTATGCTAAATTCCAAGCCTTCAAAAATGAATTTATGGGTTAATTCTATAAAAATGCATTACTTTTTACTTAACTTTCAATTTAATCTTGAATTTCATGATTATTATTAAAAAGCCCGACCTTTTAAAAAATTTCAATTCGATACATGTTTTTTTATTTCGGTCGACAACCGATAACGTGTCTCTTCGGAGCACGTGAAAGTTTACTTCACTGACGTACACACATTTAATTATATTTTTATTTTTTTAATTTGCACACCATATATCATATTCATATATATAAAATAACAATACTTTTTATTTAAAAATATTTTCTAGCTATAAAAGGGAAAAAATGTTTTTATTATATGTTTGTAGGTTCAATATTAGATTCACAGAACACTTGAAAAAACACACAAATAACCTAGAAAAATTGTCCAAAATCATACTAAATTCTGAAAAATCTCAATACTGGGGGTTTGAATTTCTAAATTTTATGCATGCACACCAGCATGACAAACTTTTACTCACTCCGGCGAGATACACCATCAATTGTCGGTCGGAGAAAAAAAGTATGTATCGGATTGAATTTTTTTAAAAGATTGTGCTTTTCAATTATAATCGTAAAACTCAGGATTAAATTGAAAATTGAATAAAAGGTGGTGTATTTTTATAGAATTAACCATAAATTTATTCATTGATTTTCACACCACCCAAACTACGCACTCCCACGCTGCAATTGATATTTCTTTTTATTTTTTTCCGATGTAGAAGATCGGAAAGTAGCAGAAAATGGTATGTAATCTTTTCTCTAAAAGTTATAATCAAATGCAACACGTATATTATAGTTTATTAGTAAATTAACTTAAACTTATAAACACTATATAATAAAACTTTTGTTATCTTCCCATTGTTCTTTAATTAAGAACAAATAAACTAGGAAAGAAACAAGAAACTAAGACAATGTATAATTATTTCATGAGAATCTTTGTCACTAAACTTAACATATTACAGTTTAATATTAAAAGAAAGTGATCAATTTTTTTAATGATTAATCATTCGGAATTGGTGAAAATATAGGAATTAAACAATAGTATAATGCATGTTCGGTTTGAAATTTGGTCCCCCAAATTCATTATTAATTAATATATGTCAATCACTTAAAGCTGAGTGTAAGTAATTATTTATAAACTTAGATTAGACCAAAGGGCTTAGCCTAATGCTCCACGTGGCAGGCGAATAGAGATTTAGACAAATATAGGAATTATTATAATTTTTTTTAAAAAAAATAGTGACTCGAATTCCATATTAATCTAGATCTAATCAGATAAATTATATCACTTCGTCACAAGTTATTATATCTATTAAATATTATTTTATTATCATGGGGTTAGCCTTCCGCAAGATGAAAATATCCCGATATTTCCCAGATAAATCAACGATATAATCCATTTTTTATAGTCATCGATATAGATATTGGGTAAAAACAATATTTCCATAATATTTATTAAAATATAAAATATCGGTAAATATCGACATGTAATATCGATGTCGCTTATTTTTTCCACAAATTAAACCAAATATCGTTAGATATCGAGTAAATATCGAAAGATATCGAGGAAATATCAAAAGATATCGATGAATTTCGGGAAAAACTCCAAAAGAAATAGTGTATGTATATAAATTTGTCACAACTGTAAAATTTTTTAAATTCTTTTGTTAAATTTATGTATTAAATATTTACTTTTAGATTTTTTATAATTTTTAAATTTACCGATATCGATATTCGATATCAATATATCCATCGATATTTCCATAAATTTAAGACCCGGATATTTCCAACCTTGGTCTTGTGTAAACTTGTTTAATGTTTATTAGTTATAATAAAATAATTTCATAAAACATTAATTAATCCTATTAAAAATCACACAAAATGTAAATTAATTTGTACGAGAAAACCAAATTATGCCAGACTTTGTCATAATTATAAAATAAAATTTTATATGAAAATGATCCATAATAAATTTATAATAAAAATATTAAATATTTGATTAAGTATATCAAGAATCTCATAGAAATGTAAAAAAATTGAGACTGTTTAAATTGTTATGGATTTTTTTAATCCAAATATTTTATACTCTTGATATTTTTTTATATTTTTAATAAAATATCTGGTACTTTAAAATTCATTGATGATAAAATTATCCAATTATAATTATCATTTGATTTGATTCTATAATCACCTGAGCGTGGGCAACTTTTTGTTCCACAATGGCCGGCCGGCACATAATCATCACATTTAATCCCTTAATTTGTGGAAAATAAAATATTTATAATTATTATTTTTGTTTTTATCAAGTTGTATAATATTCGTGCTTCATTCCCTTTGTTCATTTTTCTTTTGAAAATAAAATCAACATGCAAATGATGTAGGATGCATGAACCCAACCACCAAATTAATTCTCTATATATAATTTTGGTTGTAATTATAGGATTGGTGGGTGCATGGCTGCATGCGCATGAGAGTGCCTTTTTGCACGTATATGATATTTAATCTCATACATAATTAGGGGTTCATAGAATTTGGGAATTATTATATCTCATAAAAATCCAAATTAAAGAAAATTAAATAAAAAATATATAATTATTGACTTTTTTTTTTTCATATTGAATTGTTCAAAATAATTTTTGAGGGAGGGTCTGGATATTAATTAATAATATTTGACCGTACAGAGAAAGTGAATTCTGTACCGAACCAAACCGAAATATATATATATATATATATATATATATATATATATATATATATTATATTAGAATTATTATTTTTATTTGTATTAATTAAATTGTATTATGATGTTAGTGAATTCAAATACAACTATATATATCCTAGTATAAATCATCAATTTTAGGAAAATACATATACTTCTATTCGAGGCACACTTGCGTAGAAATTTCTACGGTAGAAATTTCCAAAAACAAGCACAAAACCCGGATCCTTTAAAATCTCGCGGGTTAGGCGCGGGTCGGCCGAAAATCCGGGTCATTCACGGATCTTACCAAATAAACGCTGGATCTTACCAAATAAACCCGAATCTGGTGCCAAATTTCGCGAATTCCATATTTAAAACACAGAAACTCACCAAAACCCACAGCAACGCATCAGAAAAATGACGAATTAACGAGCAACAAAGAAAGGATTCCGATCGAAAGAAGGAGGAAACTAATCTGAATCTAAAAAATGACATTCAGAAGAAGATTTTGAAGTAATTAGAGTCCAAAAATACTGCAGAAACATGGATGATTACTTTCCAGACTGCCAAATAATAGAAAGACCAAATTCTATAGGTTCTACAACAACAGGTAACATCACAAACACAGATCAAATAGTAACTCATGCATGTGGAATGAATTTTAAAAATATGTTACATATTCATAATATATGTGTTACAAAATAAAATTACTAGTGTTACAATTCTCTAGATGGGAATAATATGTTACTTAATGAACATATTCATGTTACTTTATGGCCTACACAGTGTTACTAATTACTGGAT
Source organism: Prunella vulgaris (assembly GCA_026898435.1). Classification (NCBI taxonomy): domain Eukaryota; kingdom Viridiplantae; phylum Streptophyta; class Magnoliopsida; order Lamiales; family Lamiaceae; genus Prunella; species Prunella vulgaris. The sequence goes on along the minus strand of JAPKLY010000075.1, from coordinate 366,649 downwards.
TGAGTTAATTGTTACTGTCTTCAATTCCATATGTTACTCAATGAACATATTCATGTTACATTATGCCCTACACAGTGTTACTAATTACTGGATTGAGTTAATTGTTACTATCTTCAATTCCATATGTTACTCAATGAACATATTCATGTTATTTTATGACCTACACATCGTTACAAATTACTGGATTGAGTTAATTGTTACTGTCTTCAATTCCATATGTTACCCAATGAACATATTCATATTACTTTATGACCTACACATTGTTACAATTTACTGGATTGAATTATATTTTACTGTCTTCAATTCCATATGTTACTCTCTTCCATTACTTATGTCACTCATAAATAAAAATAAATATTAGTAATATACAGATAGCTTGCACCTATTAAAAAATAATTACTTAAAATATGTTACTGTTTTCTTTCCTATATGTTACTAACTAATATAATTATGTGTTACTATGTAAAAATACATATTCTGAATGTTTAAAAATCTGAGAAAATATGAAACCTGATTGAATATTATCTGTTCCATAATAAAATAAACAGTGTTACTTTATTCATTAAAAACATGTTACATTGTTCAAATTTATGTGTTACTAAACAGAATAGATAGTGTTACACTTGACATAATTAATGTTTTATACTATAAATATTATATTGCAGGAATATATAATGAAGAAGACACTGATCTACAATCTATTGATGGGCACATAGAGGAGTCAGATAATGCACCTGATCAAGAAAATGAAGGAGAGAACTTTGATAGTAACGAATTCAGTGACTCATTGCTTGGGATGAAAAGAGACACCATTGATGAAATCTACAAATTGTAATGTGCACATGCACGTCCAGTTGGATTTAGTGTACGCAAAACAACAAAAACAAGGACAACGGATGGCAGAAAGGTGTTGTTATCAAAAACTTATGTGCACTCTAATGAAGGTAAAAGACGTCCAGGCGATGAAACAATAGTTAAGGAGAAAACTACAAAAAGAAAGATTGGAGGGACAAGAACAGAATGCAAGGCAATGATGAGGGCAAGATTAAGTGAATGTGGAAAGTATGAAGTATCAAAACACATAATGGAGCACAATCATCAATTGACAAGAAAAGAATGGAACCATTTGCATCGTTCTGAGAGAGCTATAATGGGTGGAAAGGCTGAAGCAATTGTAGACATGTTATCATCTGGTATAAAACCAGCAGATTCGTTCCGTTACTTAGCTTATAGTGCTGGAGGAGAAGAGCAGATTGGACACACGATGAAAGACCATCTAAACTATGTGAACCGTACTAAAAGAAGTAACATAGAGGGGGGTGATGCGAAGAAATTCATGGAATTGATACAGATCCAATCAGAAGAGGAACCTCAGTTCTTCTACAAGTTAGAGATGAATGAAGATGGGAGGTTGAGTAACATTTTTTGGAGAGACTCAATGATGAGAGATGATTTTGATATATACGGTGATGTTTTGGTATTTTACACGACTTATAAGACTAACATGTATGATCTCATATGTGCGCCATTTGTGGGAATAAAGAACCACTGGAAAAATACTATGTTTGGAATAGAATTTTTATCAGATGAAAAAATAGAAACTTTCGAGTGGTTGTTCACGATGTTCAAGAAATCAATGGCTGGGAAGAGTCCAGTGACAATATTCACTGACCAGGACCTAGCAATTTCAAAGGCAATAGAAAAGGTATGATAATATTTTTATGTTACATAAAATACAAATTAGTGTTACTTTATAGTTAAATATAGTGTTACTATAAATTTGTGTTACTCTTCAATTAAACTATGTGTTACCAAATATTTATGTTACTCTAAGAGTATATTATGTGTTACTATATTATATAATCTGTGTTACAAATCAGGTTTTCCCAGAAACAAGGCATAGATTGTGTCTGTGGCACTTACACCAAAATGCAGTGAGCAGGTTTGCACAGTTAAAGAGCAACAACCAATTTAAAAATCAAAAAGTGCCTATCCGGATGTGTCGATAGGGAGGACTTTGAAAATTGCTGGAAGAAAATGATTAATGATTATAACCTGCAGAACAATACTTGGTTTGAAAGGCGCTACAATTTAAAAGAAAAATGGTGTACGTCATTGAGCAAGGATTTCTTTTCAGCTGGAATACGATCATCGCAGCGAAGTGAGAGTACAAACAGTGCAATATCTTTCAATTCAAGAAAGACCACAGGCTTGACTGAGTTTTATGAAATATTCAACAAAACAGTCAAAGCTTGGAGAACAAACGAAACAAATGACGAGTTCTAGTATCAGCGTATTATGCCTGAGTCAAGTTTGATGATTAACGGAATAGTGAAACATGCTGCAGAAGTTTACACGCTGACCATTTTCAAAACATTTGAGAACGAATTCCTAAGGAGCCTATCTTGTACATCACAGGAGATTGCAAGAGAAGATACCACATTTGTTTATGATGTAACGGTAAAAGAAGAAACAAATAGGGTAATTTTTGAACAGATGATGATTAGAATACAGTGCAGCTGCAAAAAATTTGAAGAGTGGCATATTGTGCTGCCACTGCATACGTGTGCTGTATATTAACTCAGTACAAGAAATACCGACTGAATACATACGTACAAGGTGGACAAAGGCCCCAAAGTTACATATTTGGGAAAAAAACACAGCAATGGAAGCAAGAAAGATACAAAGTTCAATTCCATGGAGACATCAAATGGCTAGGAGGAGCTACAACCTTATATTGGAGTGCGAGAGAGATGCTGAAACAAGAAAAATGCTAGAAGAAAGTATGGAAAGAGACTCAATGAAGGCAAAGACGTTTTACTCGAAACAACAGCCAAAAAAATCAGCAGAAACTGTGGAAGGAGTTGAAATACTGGACCCTAGACGCTCAACAACAAAGGTGTCACGCCCAACATAAATGGATTCAAGTTATAATTTATAAGTTGTCATTTGAGGTTTTAAAGTTAAGTTGCGCATAGGATCAAATATTGCGCTTTAGTTCTTTAAGTTTTTCACGAGCCTTAAGTATTAATTTTCTGATGATTAAGTTAGTAAAGTTGATTTGAGTATTTGTGAATTAAGATTAAGTTCTTGATAATTTAATTTGGGCTTTAGTATGTGAATTAAAAGTTAGAGAGCCAAATTAAGATATGATCCAATTAAGTATTTAATTTAAGGATTTAGAGGATTTAAGTTAATTGGTTATTAAGTGTTATAATTCAATTTGGATTGAGAAAATTAGAATTTATTAAGTACCAATTTATTAAGGATATAGAAGTAATTTAGTGAGTTTGTTATTTAGAGATAAGGATGAATTTATATGGGATCTTGACTAGGATATGTGATTAAAGATTTGGATCAAGAAATTAGGAATAAATCTTTAAGGGATCTCGATTAGATTTTATATGAAAGGGTATAGAACAAGAAAATATCCAAGGTTTAGATTTTCTTGAAAATAAATATCAAGATATTATTATAGGAATTATTTGGACTTTAAGCGAAGGAATAATGTTAGGACTTTAAGGTATTACTCTCAAGGGATAAAGGTGCATGTTGCAAGGTTAAACTATATTTATCGGATATGTAAGGAGTTAAGTTAAGATTTTATTGCTAGGTGTTAAATGTTACTTGCAAAAGTTAGGAGTATTATTTATGGACAAGAGTGATATTATAAGTATCTAGGATATATTTATTTGGAGAGATGATATTTGGTATTTATTTATTGGCAATTTTGAGGTTAAATCTCTGAAATTATTTGAGGAATATTTAGTGTATCTTTGAGAATAATTGTGAAGATTTAAGTTGAGATTTAATTTGTTGGAGGATTAATTCAATTACTAAGTTAAGGTATTAATGTTGGTGAGTAATTAAGGATTTAGATTTGAATTTGGTTTTAATTGTGGGATTAATTTATTAAGTATAAGATTTATTTATTAAGGTAAGTAATATTGGCAAGAATAAGGATTAACACTTTTATTAAGGAGAAGTAGCATTAGATTCTCTAGAAGATATTTACTTGGAGGATAATTAAGCTGATGCAGCAAGTTAAAGGTAGACTTAGTCCACTAGAAGAAGTAGTCGGTCACCTTGTGAAGAGTGCCGATTGTGCCTACATTTTTAGAGAGTTAGTTTTTAATCCTTTAAGTTCTTAAGCTTGAGTTTTATTTTCTTGCTTAGTATTAGTTGATCCGATTAATATTACTTTTGGACTTCTAGACTAGGACTTTAATATTTTAAGGAATAGGAGTATTATTTTGTGGTATAGTCCATTAAGATTTTTAGTCCTTTAATTATTAATCTTTTAAGGGTAAAATAGTAATTGAGGACTTATTATTTTTGGGATTAGATATTATTATGAGGATTAAATTTAGAGAAGGAATACTTTTAGGAGAGAGGAAATTCGAAAGTTGTTAGAAGGATGAGGGCATTTTTGGGAGATCAAGATTTAGAGTTAGTTAGTGTTCTTAATATTTTATTAAGAGAGATGAATATTATCCTTATGTATATTTTCGAAAATTAACATTAGGAATTAAAGATTATGAAGTCTTGAGGTTGTTAGATTATGATATTGGAGATATTATAAAGATTACCAAGATTTCCCAAGAATGTTCCAAGATATGTTATGCCATATTTTTCACATCTTCATTTTCGGCCAAGATACCATATCTAAGCCATATTTTCGGCCAAGATACTTTACCAAGCCCAAAATTCGTCCATCATCATCATATATTCACCAAGATTTCATTCAGGTCCTATATCTTTTCATCCTTATAAATAGAAGATCAAGGACTCCCTTATTTCATTCATTATTTTCGATCAGCCATACATACCCCATAAGAGATATTATTTCGAGAATTAGAGAGAGAAAGAGAGAGTAAGTTTCGAGAGAAATATTTGAGGAAGAAGAGTAGAGGTTTCAACACAAGGTTTAGCAAGGCCGAACGTACACGCATATCTTATTTTCAAAGAAATCAAAGGTGGGGATTTAAACGGTGAAACGTGGTAATACGGTTCAATTTTTAAATATTTAGTTTGATGTGTTTATGTGTTTATGTGTTAAAAGAATGAATACTCTTATGTAGTATCAACCAATGGGTGCTCTTAAGTAGTGCCAAAACAATGGATATCCTTATGTGGTTTCAAAGAATGGATGCTCTTATGTAGTATCAAAAGAGATGCGCTTAAGTCGTATCAAGAATGTAAAAGTTGGTATGTTTTCATGTATGCATGTCCTTTATATTTAGATTTCGAACTAACGTCTCCACTGAGTGATTATTTTATGATTACTCACCCCTTTCACCAAACTATTTTTCAGATTATGTTGAGTTAAGGGCGTGATGGCGAGCGGTGGAGGCGTGTGGATGGGATATGAAAAGTATAAAGTCATTGGACAAATTTAAGAGCCTTTTATTGGTTTGATTGAATTGCAAGTTATTTGTTTAAATTGGTTTTGCAAGATTTTATGTTAAGGATTATGATACTTCTTGATTTTCTTGAAGAGTATGATTGCATGCTTATGATTAATTTAGTACATGGATTTTTAATTAATTGCGAGATATATGTTTTCCATGAATATTATGCCTATTTGGTTTGATTGATGAGTCATGAAAGGTAAATTAGGATGCATGTTAGATATATATTTTAATTGAAATTTTATGATATTATTAATACGAGTTTTAGTATTTTGCATGTGTAGGATTTGATGTGTTTCTGTCTTCCAGTAAGTTTTAAGATATTTTACGGTTTCGTGATTCAAAGTTTTCATAAATTAAATTTGATATTCGGTTAAAGTTTTTAATTAGCTTTCCAACCCATCTTGAATCGCATGAATTGGAGTTGTAACGAATTAGTTATGATTTTTTTGAAAAAAATGTGGCAGTTTGTTGAGATTTCCGAATTTCGCGAATTTTTGATAAAAGTCAGTTACGGATAAAATTTGCTAAAAATTATAGATGGATAATAGAGGTAGTCAGTAGCCTAACTTAAGTATTTTAGATTGATTTATTTAGTTGATGACGCACTGCTGAAATTATGTTGAAAGTATGAAATCTTTGAGTGTTTATGAATTTGTGAGTTTAGATTTTTAGAAATAGACGCATGACTAATTGTTCTATTGTTACTTGATGTCTTTGGAGTAATTAAAATATTATGTATGTTAGCCAAATTTCACGAATTTATTAATAGTATAAGTCTAGGGTCATTTTAGTCCTTTAACTTTCCTATGATATGATTTTATGTGAGATAAGTGGAGCTTTCTTGGTAATTCCTTTTAATATGTGTTATATGATTTATTTGAGTATTTGGTAGTTATGAAAAGCATGGTAAGATGATAGGTATTAAAGAAATAAGAATTTTGAAATAATTGTTTGTGCACACAAGTTTTTGATAAATACACCCACTGCATGAATTTTGAGTTTTTCAATGTTGCTACTGTTCACAAAAAATTTAGATGATATTATATGTTTAATTGATGTTATATATGCTGCAGGATAGTAGAATAAGCTAGGTTTGCATATGAATTATATTTAATTGAAATAAAGTCGCATGACAGATAGTATTTTATTATTTGAAGGCATGTATCCTATGTTTAGGATTTAGTTGTTTAATTCATGAAGATATTCTGATTTTTAGTCCTAAGGTTTTTAAAAGAAAAGAAAAATTTATTCCAAGCATGTTAGATCACGTCCTAAAAGGTATTTTCCAAATTATTAATTATAAGTAAGACTTCCGCTGTTTATGAAAATTGGGGAGTGATAAAAGGGAAGGAAAGCTAGAATAAAAGGTCACTTCAAAGGAACTCAAAAAAAGAAGAAAAAACTGCCAATGGAATATGGCACGCAAACACCAAATGCTCATTTGATATAAAACTCATTCTCTATACTGCATTTATAATTTTTAGTGTTGAAGATTATGTTACTGATGCCTTATTTCAGTGTTACAAAATGGATAAATTTGTGTTACTATTTGCATATGTTTCTGTTGCCTTAAATTTGTGTTGCTATTTGTGTTACTAAATGATTAAACTGTGAATATATAAATAGGTTACTCTTGACTTTTGTTAGTATTATAAAAAGGACAATTACTACAGGGATATGTTACAATTACCTGATGCCAGTGTTACAAAATTTGACAATCTGTGTTACTATTGAATATGTTACATATACCTTATTTCAATGTTACAAATTTTGATACTCTGTGTTACTATCAAATTATAAGCATGTTGCATTTTGCGCTGAACAACTAATTATAAAATGTAAATTTATTAAAAATTTGTGAATACTCAATTGAATATATGTTACTATACATTTAAATATATGTTACTCTTGGTATAAAATTGAGATCAAAGAGCATTTTCAAACTTATTTGACTAATTATTTGTTTTAAATTTGATAAAAAAACATATGTTACAAGTGACTTTTGTGAATGTTACTATATAATATATATTAGTGTTACATTTCAAATTTTTTAAAAGAATACCACTATAAATCTTTAAAAACATTAAAACTTGATTATATTCTCTGAAAAATAATAATTTTTATGTCTTAAATAAAATTCACAACAAAATAAATTTATATGTTACTATTGACTTGATTCAATATTACTATTCAATTAAATTTATGTTACTATTATGTAAATAATACTATGTAAAATAAAATGAAATAGTTACCTTCATAATCTTCCTTTGTACTTCATCCTTTGACAAAAAAACTGATTTTTATAAATAAAAAATTAATGTTACAATATGTAACAAACTGTGTTACTATATGATTTTTTAAATATAATATATACCTTATGATGGATGAATTTCCAACATAAGTATTACCAAAAAAATCCTGTGAACAAAAATATAACAAATATCAGAAATAAGCATATGAACCAAGATAATAAACTGTACAATATTCCAAGATAATATAGACTACAAAAACTGCAGAAACTACCCGCATATTCAATAAACCATTTAACAAAAAAATACAGAAACTACCCCAATATTCAGTGTACCATATAAACATAACAAAAACTGCAAAAACTAACCCACATATTCAACCTAAACTGCAAAAAGATCCAGTGTATCAAGGACTTCAATAAACTTACCCAACCCCCACAACCTGGTAATTACAAAGTAACAAAAAAAAAAAGATCTGTACCCAAATATTCAGCAACAAACTATCCCCCCACATGCCAACCCAAAATCAAAGTATAAAACCAAATTCACAGCCACCAAATTCACAACAACAACCACAAACAATTCAAATTCATCAAATCAAATTCACAGAAACAATTCTCAATCTTTCTTCCTCGATCTCAAATTCCTCTTCGAATAGGTAACATGTTGATATTTCCTCTTCTTATCTGGTGAACCTTGTTCCTTTGAAGCAGCCAACAGAGCCGGTTTGTTCACATAAAAATCATGGACCTTCTTCAAAACAGTGTTTCTGTACCTATTCACATTTGATGTAATAAACTTCGAACAGTAACTTGCCCTAAAAAAATCATGGAATTAGCCTATTAAAAAAAAAGATAATAGAATATATATAAAATGATATGTTACTAAACTATATAATCTATGTTACATAATAGAAAAAACTATGTTACCTGCATCAAGTCTGGCATATCATACAAATCCCCTTGAAAATTCAAAATATGGTTAATCAGAAAGACACCACAATCCTTGTTGTTTTCACTTGACCTCCATGAAAGTCTCATTGTCTGAATCTTGTATTTTTTAACAGCATCAACTTTCGGATGCTTAACCTCATGATGAAACTTCGCCATATACTTCCTCTACAAATTATATAAAAAAATTCATTACAAAAAAATGCATAAAACAGAATAAAAAATAAATAAAAAAATCAAAAAATTTAATAAACTAACCAGAAGCAACAGACATTCATCATACGAACTCTGATCAACATGAATTCTGTTATCCAAGTACTGGATCTTCCCCACATTTAAGTTAAAAAAGGCAACAACGCAGTGTTCATAAATACAAAAAGGAACAAAAATCTGAAAAAGAAAAAAGTATGCAATAATATATATATGTTACTCTTACTAAAAAAATATGTTACTATATAAAATATGAAGTGTTACTCTATCATAAATTAATTACCAAGTCAGCAGACAGAAGCCTCTCCATTGACGTTGTCTCAACCCAAGTTCTCCAACCTCCAAATACCTGGCTTTCATTATTCGACAAAGAACCTTACTTCCTGAATATGTCATTCAAAGGTCTCTACAGAAAAAAATAAAGAGAATAAATAAATTTAACAAATGACATTACAAAAGAAAGAAAAAAGAAATATTTGAAAACTTACGCTGTAATCCAACCCAAAGACAAATCGAGACAAACTAGAACTGGATGACGATACATTGCTTCCACAAGAACAAACATAACAAATTGCATTCAGAATATTATGAGCAATATCGGTCTGGGGAAGCATTGTCAGCAAATCTTCCTGGGAAACAAGATACATCTCGTCTTTGGACAGAAAAAACTCCTCACTAATAAAAAAAAGAATTAAAATACATATTACACAGATAAAAAAGAATAAAAAATAAATAATTTTATTATATAAGTAACATATTACTTGTTACATTACTATATATTACTATATAACAGATATATATGTTACTTTTATTTAAAAAATAATAATGTTACATACTTAACTTTAATATGTTACTATATATAAAAATCAGCGTTACTAAAAAAAGTAAACAACTTACAGCAGATTTTCCTTGTAGTGAAAAATGTAATCAACAAGTTCGCTCTCATAGCGCTCCAACCTAACCAAGTTTTTCTTCTCAACATAAACAGAGTGCTCAAAAACCAATGTGGCGGACCAAAACCTGCAACAAGAAATTAAAAAACAGAAACCTCTTCATCCTCCAAAGCTTTTGCCTTCTCAGCCTCTACATCGGCTTCATTACCTTGATCATCTTCCTCCTGATTCTCACTCCCAGATCCTTCACCAGTTGCTTCCTCTTCATCACCAGCATTTCCCTCTAAACCAGCTTCTTCTTCATCACCAATTGCTTCTTCTTCTTTTTCTCCCTCTTCCTCTCCAACTTCTTCCTCCTCCTCTAAACCAGCTTCCTCTTCCAATTCTGCCTCCTCTTCCTCTTCTCCACCAATTTCTTCCTCATGATCACCACCTCCCTCCTGTTCCTCACTTTCGCCCTCTTCAGAATCTTGCTCCTCACTTTCACCCTCTTCAGAATATTCCTCCTCCTCACTCTCACTTTCAACGTACTCGGCCTCCTCCTCACCTCTCTCCACTACATCTTTTCCCTTCTCTTTCCTTGTTCTTCTTGCACCTTCAACACCAACCTCCTTAGACAAATCTTTTTTCCCACCAGAATCCTTCCCCGTTCCACCAACTTCAACATTTTCTCCCAAAACCTGCTCACCCTTAAGAGTTGGATTATCAGAACGATATTTAAACAAAGGACTATCAGGAAACAATTCAAAATTAGGCGCATCTGATAAATCTTTTGCACGATTGAAATTCTCAACAAGATCATCAACTATACTAAGAAAGGAATCGTCTCCCCAAAACTGAGAATCAGAATCCGGATTAGATTCAGGAAAGTTGCTTTTAAATTCAGACAATTTAGTTATAAAACCAGATGACGACTGGTTTATTTCTTTCAACAAATTTTCCAGCTTGAACTGCACAGCCTACACCAAAATATAATACTCGAGAATATGTTACTGTATACCAATAATATATGTTACTACATTAATATGATTGTGTTACTAAAATAAGATATTTAATGTTACTACACTTACAAAATCTATATTACAGTATTCAAAACACTATGTTACTAATCAATAATATTAATGTTACTATATTTAATAAAATATGTTACTAATTAAATAAAATTAATGTTACTATATTTAAAAAATATGTTACAGGATTCAAAAAACTATGTTACTATTCACTAATATTAATGTTACAATTAATTAATATACATATTATTGTTACTAAAAATAAAATATATGTTACTAAAACCTATAAAATATGTTAACATTCAATAATATAAGGGTTAGTGTGTATTACCTCAACTTTACCAGAAACAGAGGTCTTCAAATTCACCTCAGCTGAAATCCTCAAAGCACCATTTCTTGTCACAGTATAAGTATCCAAAATCAAATCACCATCACCATACAAGCCAACATCAGATTCTTGCTTGCAACGAAGTTGCATATTCTCTTCATCCCAATGTTGTATCAATGGGATGGAACAAGGCAGATCAACACCACGCCATCTAACCCTATGCAGATAGGAAATCTGAAGAATCAACAGACAACCGGTAACATTGTGGGCTCCATTACGGACAGACTCAACACTCTCGTACAACTTTGAAAACACATACGAACACCAATCAAGCTTCCCAATTCGACTAACATCAACAATAGACTTAAATATGACAGGATTACAATCTGAATGATTTGCAGCTGAAGTAAACAATGAAGAAAGACAGAAAAACACAAGGAGCCTTTTAAAATCATCACATCCATCCTTCAACGTAGTTCTGAAAAGATCAGCGAGTGAAGACAACCTCGAAGACGGCCTGATATCATACAAAGCGGAATACTTCTCAAGCAGAACATTAACTTCTCCCGTGTTAAAAACCTCAACCTCTTGGCCAGCATTTCTAGGAATCATAAATATGTCATGCACATCATCAGGTGTGATGACAAAACTCCTAGAACGCGCAACTGATAGCTGCCAACTGTGAGGATTAAAGTTCTCAACCAACCACTTCAACATGGGATAACCACACAGCCTGGGAAGATTTAAATTCAAAAGCCCACCAAAACTAATACTCTTTATTGCTTCTTTCTGCTCATCGTTTAGAATCCGAAGAAGCTCAAATAAAGCAGTCGGTCTAGAGTGAGGAGTAAAATCCCTTCAAAATAGAAAATAAAAAAGCATTAATATATAAAAATACATATATTTAACATAAAATACAAGAAACACAAAGAAAAATAAAAATACCTGAACGGCTGTGAATAAATAGTGACGAGCACGGTACTTTTACCTTTAGAAGGCCTGCCCTGCCTACGCAATGGTGCAGCAGGGCCTTCTAACAGGAAAACTGGAGAATCATCCGTAGCCATTTTATATTCTGTTAAAAAAGGAAAATAAACATTAGAAACAATTTATTTATGTTACAATTAAATAACATGTGTGTTACTAAATAAACTTAAACATGTTATTAAAACAGTAAAATGTGTTACTACTCAATAATTATAAAAATGTTCATTAGTAAATAAAAAGGATAACACTTCTGCAATCATAATAAGTTGTGTTACAATTAAATAAAATAGATGTTACTAAACAATATAATTCATGTTACTATCCATCCAAACCGTGTTACTAATCAATAGATGTTAATAAGCAATAATATATGCACATTACTACAGAATATAAACATGATAATACAAAACTTAAAATGAAACATAAGAAAAAATATGTAAATAACAACTAATAAGACCAAAAATAGAAAATATGTTACAAAAATATGAACATTGTGTTACAGATTTAACAAAACTTCATAATAAAATAAATATAACATGCACAGAAACTGTGTTACAAAATACGTACATATATGTTACAATACAGTAACTATCTATGTTACTGCCAGAAACTTTCATATTACAAACATGAACAACACAACCAAAGGATCATCAAGCTTAATAAAAACAAAAATAAACCAGAACATTAACGTGCAACAAAATCTGGAGAACAGAAATAATAATGTGAAACTGAAAAACAAAAAATCAACAAAAACTAAACCCTACGATGAACAAAACGGAAAAATAAGTTCGAAACAAGTAAAAATCACAAACGCGACTACAATAATCAACATAAAAGCATAAAAAATCAGAAAACCTAGGTTTTCACTAACCTTGTTGTGAAGAAGAAAACACACCAATATCAACACAAAAGCGAGAAGAAAGGATGAAATAAGAGTTACCCACCTTAAAAGGAAAGGAAACCGCCTTCAAACCGCCGGAAAACTGAAGAAAACCGTCAGAGAAAAAACGCGGGAACCGAGACGTGGGAAAGAAAACGAGCGGAGAGAGAATGAGGAGAGAGAATACGTCGTGTGAAATGAAGATTTGAAATGAATACACTATTAGTCAATTAAGGTCATGAGTCACGGGTCACGGGTCACGAGTCATTGGTTATGGATTTGTGGGTTAATGGACATGGGTATGGATATTTCTACGGATCTTAGATCCGTAGAAATTTCTATATAAGTGTTTGTCCTTCTATTCATCTCACGTTAAGTTTTTCATATATATATATATACTAATACGTAAAACCGCGTATTACGCAGGATTATTAAAAAATATTTTTAATATAGATTATATTATGTGAATTAATAAATTTTGATTTCTTGTATATTTATATATAGATTTATTCAATAATATAAATCTATACTTATATAATTTGAGGCTATCTTGTTCACATAATATTTAAAATATGAAAATAGTGTATTACTTTTGTATTCACACAATATTGAAATATAATTTGAGACTATCTTATTCATACAATAATTAAATTTTGTACCTATTTGAAAATAGTGTATTACTTTTGTACCAATCTATGATTATTTCTAAAATTTTATTATTATATAAGTATGTTAAAAGAAAATCAAGAACATATGAAAATATATGATTAAAAAAATCAAGAACATAATATTTTGTAATATAAATTTTTATTATTAAATAGGTATGTTAAAAGAAAATCAAGAATATATCAAAAAAATATTATCAAAATAATCAAGAACAAAATATTTTATAAAATTTATTTTGTTAAGATTTATTGAGTTTATATACACGTATATTAATGAGTTATAATATATATATATTTGCGTGTCTGATTTTTTTGAATCTAGCATATACGTGTATCAATGATTTATACATGCACAACACATAAACAATATTGCGTTAAATAAATTAAGTACTTAAAAAATATGTACACATTCACAACACATACACAATATTATTTCTATAACATCTTTGGTTTTAGAATTATAAATAACTTACGGTATGTATGACACAGACACAATGATTTTAATACGAACCTGTAATTAAAACTGAATATAAAAAGACAATATCATAATATTTAAAACATGAAAAAAATATTAAAAAGATAAATAAACAATTCAAAGATAAAAACTTTAAATCAAATAGATCTGCAATTGTAGCAATTAAATATTACCTAAAAACCATGAAAATTGTGTAGCAATAGAAAAGAAAACAATTCAAAGATCAAAATTTTAACTATTAAAAACATGAAAAAAATATATTAAAAAGACAAATAAACAATTCAAATATCATAAAATTAAAATTTTATACACATGGATAACGCATACACAATATTATGCTCTAGAATAAATCTGCAATTCAAACATTAAATAAACAATTTAAACATCAAAATTTTAAATCAAATAGATCTGCAATTATAACAATTAAACGTTACCTCCAAAAGAAAACCACGAAAGTTGTGTAGCTTTAGAAAAAATATTATTTCGCCAGATTATTAAATGTGAAATATGAACCTGCAAAAAAAAAAAAAAATTTAAATATTAGAATACGACGAAGAGAAATAAGAAAAAACAAGAGATGCACAAAGAAATAAGGTTAAAAGATGAGAATAATAATGTTTATGGAGTTGAAATTTATAGAAGTATAGAAATTAAGATGAACGGTTGAGATTACAAAATTAGATATATGATTTGATATTATGAATATATTTATAAGATTTATATAAGAGATATATATGTATATATATATATATATATAATATAAAATGCACGGTCAAGATTAAAACACTTAAATTATAAGGTCGAGATTAATTTTTAATGCCAGAATGAATGAGAATAAAGGAAATTCAAAATACAGCATTCTGGTTGATTTAATAACTTCGTCTTTATATAATATTAAGTTTTTTTTTTTTCATATTTTGAAACCCACTTTATCTCCCAATTACATTATGTGTATATATCTATCAATTATGCGCCTAGTACACAATCTAATAATGATGAAATAAGAACATATAGAAAATTTGAATTGAATGAAACATAAAATTTTGATTTTTATGATAAAACTGCTTTATGATACTTAGGTTACAGTTGATAGAAAATGTAAAATTAGAATGGAAAGATGAGATAATTAATATGAGTATTAATTTAGTATAAAAATATGAGAAAAATATTTTATTATGGGTGCTTGGTAGAATGTATTAAAATACGTACTATTTTAAGATGTTGATAGGTAGAGTCTATTAATTCGTACATACAAATATACAAATACAATTTTACCCCTTCAAAAAAATAATTGCTACTATCAACACCAGTGTACCACCGTCATCTTCATCTTGATAACCAGAAGGTTATCAAACTGATACACTAGAAAACGGCAAGGTTAATAGAAGAAGATGGAATCAAGGGTAAATGTACAAAATTCAATCGTAACAATGAAAAACCTCATAATTGAAACTTAAATTGAGAAAATTAGAAGAAGAGAAATCCTAATTGAAATTAAAATTATAAATGTGGCTTCGCGGCTTGAAGAGAGCGAGCAGATTGGTGGAGGCCATGGTGAGACCGTGTTTGCCCAAATGGTGTCTACACGCAAGTGCACGTGATCGTTATCGTCGTGACAAGATGACCAAGTTTATTATTTATCGAACTCAGGGAGATGGGAGATTTGTAAGGTATGTTGTTATTCAAATTCAAAATCACACAAAGCAATAAAGTGGGGAAGGTTTCTAATGTCTACTAGCTTGTCAAGAAAGTAAACTACCTATCACTTTGGTGCAAAGTGAGCAAGTTGTGAGAGATATGTATTAGTGTACTATCCTATATTTCACATGGTGTAGTATCACTTAATCATGCAATGAGGTATTGTACAATCAATTGACAAGCCTCTCTAACATGCAAAGGTCTCCCTAGATACACATTAGAGCCTCTAATTGTTCTTTCTATTCACTAGGATAATTCTCATTATCTTAGGAATTTAATCAAACACCTAGCATGCATTGGCCTAATAACAAGAAGATTTAGGAAAATAGCCTAATTCTCATATGAGACTAACTCCCTAATGGCCCAATTAATCAATTATGCATTCCAAGCATTCATACAAACCATCAGTATAGATAATTGATCATACAACATCTCATAGAATTCATAAGATCAACATTAACACCATATTACTCCATAGGAATCATACACTAACACATAAAGGTATTAGCCCATGGCTAATTTGGAAAACAAATGAGAAATTGAACTAGCTACAATCATCATCATACAAGAAATGTAAAGGAATGTAGAAGTATTACCTTTTACAATGAAATTGGGAAAGATAGAAATTACCTTCAAATGCTAGAAAATGATCCGACAATAGAAAAAAAATTCAATCAGTAGAAACGTAGCCCTAGCTGAGACGAGAATGTAGGAATAAACGGATCGATGATCCAAACGCTAGATCAAAAGTTATCGATGAAATCGTAAGGAGAAATCTTATAAACCCAACTAGTAACTACCCTCTCTCTCTAAACTAATCTAAGAATTTGAAATTATGATAATTATGACTAAGATAATCCTTGAGAATCTGATCCTTGAGGTATTTATAGTGCCCACAATGTTTAGTCCAAAATGTCCTTCATTAAACGCGCGAAAAGACAAAATAGCCCTCGAAAGTGTGCCAAACCGAGCCCTCGCACGATCACATGAAGGTGGCCACACGAATGCATTCGTGCAAGCCACTCGTTCGGACCCTTGGTGAACGAACCAGAGATTCGTCGCACGAACCTGAGCTGGTCATCGCACGAGTCCTAGCTTGGTGGCGCACGAACCCGGCTTGGTCTCGTTCGATCGATCCTCGACTTCCTCGTTTCCTTCATATCTTGAGTTCTAGAGCTCCGATTGACTCGATTCTTTTTCCGTTGCGACCCTCTCTTCAAACTCTTCGACATGGTATATCATTTTCCTATATTGGATCAACTCACCATTTCTAAACTTTTACGAACTTGCTCGTCTTTTGCCTATTTTGCTCGTTTCCACTACAAAACACAACTTTCTAGCCAAAAAGGGTTAAATGCACAAAATATAGCATTTTAGGGTCAAATATGAACATAAGCACATCAAAACCATAGAGAAATGGATGTAAAAAGATGCAATTATGACCCTAATCAGACCGCCACCACCATCGCGAAGATTGTTAATTTGTAGGGTTTTTGATTGCTTTCTCTACCTATTTTTCTCTTTAATTGAAAGAGATGACACTTGGGAAGAGCTTCAGTCTTGGTTGATTTCCCAATTCTCTAACACATCTGCAATCATCCACAGGTTGAAGATTTTTCGATTTCTTCTTCTATCTGTCTAGAGTTTTCTCTTTAGTTGGTCTGTCAATGGAATTGTTCCTTTGCTCTGTTTCTTTTTTCTTTGATAGCCATGGATTTAAGAGGTGAGTGGGTGTTTGGGCATTTCAGGTGGTGGTGGGCGTTAGATGTTTTAGGTGGTGATGAGTGTTTGAACATTGGGCGTTTCACCTGCATTCACGGGGTGGTGGTAGGTGTTAGGCGTTTAAATTTCTAGTGGTGGCATTTTAATTTCAAGCAGTGGGAGATTCAAGTTATTGGTGGAGGTAGAAAGAAGAGTGAAGAGGAACACGTTTGAAGGGATGAGGGTTAGAAGTGAAAAAATAAATGCACTATTCAATCCAAAATAGAATTATAAGGGTGAAACTGTCGAATAATTAATGTGAAAATAAATAATATTTTTCACTATTTTATTATTGGGTCGTTGTAACCGGTCATATTAAATCGGGTTGACCCAAATTTAATACAGTCTACCAAGTGGTTATCTAACAAAGAAAAAAAAGTTGTAATATGACCTTTTAATATGCTCCTCTAGCTTTTGGATGGAATGTGTTAACTGACTTGATTTCAAAATGGTGTTACCTTCTAACCCGGCGAGTAGTTTACTTTTTTTTAATGGACTAAAGAAAGGATGGTAGACACCTCACTGTATGCATCTGGGTATGTGTTTTATGGATATTATGGAAATTGAGGAATTCGATTATCTTCCGGAAGGAAAGAAAATCAATGAACGACTGATGGTTAAATTAAAATCAAGAGTATGTGGTTGGTTATCTGCACATAAAAAAATTAAAGCCTCCTTCATCTACTCAGAGGAAGTTAGATCCTAAAGCCTTATTGGAATAGACTTAAGATTTCCTTTTTGTTCTAGGTGTTTTCATGTTAATGTTATGAACAATAAGTTACTATCCCTATACTGACAGATTCTCTTTTGTATTATTATGAGTATTTCTTATACCATAATAATGAAAATTTTGCCGATGAAAAAAAAAAAAAAACCTTTTAATACATGTATAATAAATTACTCCTTCCGTCTCATAATTGATTGTTCATTTACAGAAAAAATTATTTGTTCCCCGAATAAATTATTCATAATCATATCATAAATCATTTTAACAATTTATCAAAATGTCACTGAGAAATAACTTTGTCATAAATTATCTTAACTATTTATCACAATACCACTAAAACTCAACTTTATCACTTCCTTCATCTCTTGATAAGCCTCACATCTTTTCTTTTCGAGCGACATACCAAGTTTTGAAAACCCACACACCCCACTATAATAAATAACTATATATTACTCCAATTTATTTTTATTCACTTCAATTGGCACTATTTTACCCTTTTTATTTTTTCACACTTTACTTTATTTTCCCCCTCCATTCACATCATTTATACTACACTATATTTTCTAATAAACAACGCTTATATTAAAATTTGATTAAAATCAAACAGACTGTCATTGTGAGATGGAGGGAGTAACATATGAACATGATGAACGTAAAAAAAAATTGAAAAATTTGCACGTCTAAAGCAAATTTGCCCACATGAAATACATATTTAGAATCTAATCCTGTAAATTTGACTTTTTAAATTTCGGTCCTTTTATCGGATAACCAAACTCACATGAAATACAAATTTAGAATTTAATCCTATAAATTTGACTTTTTAAATTTCAATCCTTTTATCGGATAACCAAACAGATAACTGACATACTGAATATTTTTTCAGTGCCACATAGATAATTTTAAATATATGTTATTATAAACTTTTTTTTTCTTTCTTTCTTGTGGAAGCAATTTGTATAAATACGAATAATATTTAGCACACAAACTAATAATTTTGTTTACATAGATTGAATTATTTGTCAAATTTCTTTTATGGATAACATCATGTTTTATTCCAATTGTTGAGAAAATGGTAAATTAACGTGCTCCTATTTCCAAGTGCAATTCGATTAATTTCTACACCGGTATACACTTTTTCACGCACAATAGATTTATATATATAAAATCACAACTACATAATATATATATATATATATATATATAGTATAAAGTGTGTACATGTAAGTACGTACATACACATGTTTCTTATTATAGTATGTACAGTGTGATGGATATGTAGAAAAGCAATTAATGATCATCTCATAGTAGCATCATATGTGATAATTCCCCACAACTACTTAACAAGGTCGAATATTAATTCATCAATCTCCTGTCCAAAATCCATTCCAGCTAATGAAGTTGTCCAATAGTTATCCATTTGGATTAATGGGTCGGGCACATTGGCTTCAAAAGTTGTGGTGGTCACATGATTACTAGTACTATATTTGGAGTCATATATTTGTTCAGACAATATTGGCAGCCAAACGTTACGAGTGAAATCCCTGAATTCTTTACTATTTATGTCGTAATTGAGCTGCTTTGCATGATGCTTCTGGGCTCGAGTTCTCCAGTAGTTCGTTGTCTGTTCGTCCCCGTATGAACCCCGCTATCTTTGACCACCTTGTATTAAATTAGGTCAAAAATTAAATTAATTTTTTTGTGTGTGAATTAAGTAATTAAATTTTTTCTAAATTTAGAGGGAGTGACGTGGTAATAAAATATATAATTATTGGATTTAAAAAAAAAAAAAGCGAAACGTTTTAGCTAGTAGTAATTTCTCCAAAATTTTTCACAAAGAAATGAAAAGTACCGATTTCCAAAGAAGGTATGGAGATCAATAATGCGAATCTGTTCGTGTGTGGTGAAGTTTCCACGTCGAACATTTGGATGCAAGTAGTTTTTCCATCTCATTCTGCAGCTCTTCCCTGTCCTTTTCAACCCTTTTTGGTGCCACAAAAAGTCCAAAACAAATTATTAATTCACTTACATATTGTTGGAAATATTTAATATTTAATTAAATATTAAATATATTAATTGGTATTATTTGACCAATAAAATAAAGAGGTTAAAATTAATATCTTGAATATTAATTGGTACGAGTGCGTTCTACTCTCGGAGTAGATGACTTTAATGTACTAATACTCACAAAACCAATTAATTCGGTAATGGGTCAAGCCCATACTAAAAGTTGACTTCGTAAGTACAAATTGATCGAATTTGAAGCTGAAGTCTAGATGACTTAGCACTGGCCAGGTTCAATGAACCTAAGCTGACTCAGCGATGACAAACTCGTATCAGCATAAAAACAGTGCAGAAATCTTTTATGGCAGGACAACCGGATTGATTGCAAATCAATTCCCTAACTGCTGACCTTCCTGAAAATCCATCCGTCAGCATTAATGTTGACACGTTTTTTTCCCCCGTTACGATTGGAGGTTCACCTATAAACATGCAGACACACAGCCCAGTCCAAGTGAGACGATATTGTATTTGGACAAGTAGCTTGGAGCTTTGAACCTTCCATAGTCCAGCTAACCGGATACAATGCCTTGAACTATTCCACCTTAGTGTGTACCGAGATAGTGAGCAGTGACACAATACAGTCTCTACGTCCATTCTTGTTCTCACGTGTTTGTCCGTTTCGGCCATGGACACCCTTTGGATATAAAAGTGTTTAATATCCAATGATATTTGAAGCGGCCTCTCACCTCACACTTACATAGGTGAAACCCCCTTGAGTATCCCGTAATACTCTATCCTTACTAGGACTTCTAGGATTCATTAAAAGTCTTCAGACTTAACCTACACCACCTACGGGTTCTATACTTGGTGTACTATCTTCTAAGGAATGGTCGGATTACCAAGCATTTCGTCTAACTTCCACAACTTAGTTTTCCCGTTAACCAAGATCTTGGGATCTCTAGTCAACTTGGTCAGGTTACCACTGCTTTAGTTTGTTAGTTGGATTTAAGACCCATTCCTTCTGATAATTTGGACATTTGATCTCAATTTATACTCTTTATTAGAGGATCCGCTAGATTATCATTAGACCTAATATAGTCTATGGTTATTACACCACTCGAGATCAATTGTCTAACAGTGTTATGTCATCGACGGATGTGTCTAGACTTTCCGTTATACATATCGTTTTGAGCCCTACCAATTGCGGCTTGATAGTCACAATGTGCCATTATAGTGGGTACTGGTTTATTCCAACATGGAATATCTCCAAGGAAGTTTCAAAGCCACTCAGCTTCTTCAACAGCTCTATCTAAAGCTATGAACTCAGATTCCATGGTGGATCGGGCTATACACGTTTGTTTTGTAGACCTCCAGGACACATCAGCTCCTCCTATAGTGAAGACATATCCACTA
The DNA here is from genome assembly GCA_026898435.1 of Prunella vulgaris. Taxonomy (NCBI): domain Eukaryota; kingdom Viridiplantae; phylum Streptophyta; class Magnoliopsida; order Lamiales; family Lamiaceae; genus Prunella; species Prunella vulgaris. The sequence goes on along the minus strand of JAPKLY010000075.1, from coordinate 344,988 downwards.
GTTGAGAATGGTTCTTTGCTATCTGAGATCCAGTTGGCATCACTATACCCTTCGAGTATAGATGGATACCTGGTGTACTGTAGTCCAAAATCCATTATGGAATGGTTCATTGAAACTGGAGCCACCTGTCATGTCTGTTCTGATTGGAATGCATTCTCAACCTATGAGCCTGCTGGTGGGAGAAAGTTGTACATGGGAAATCAAGCTACGTCTGAGGTGGCTGGGGTTGGCAACATCGTTCTGAAGCTGACCACTAACAAGAGCCTCACTCTCCGAGAGGTTCTGCAAGTCCCTGACATACGCAAGAATCTGATCTCCGAATCTTTACTTGTAAAGAATAATTTCAAACTTGTATTCGAGTCGAATAGGGTTGTTCTTAGCAAGTATTCTGTGTATTTAGGTCGTGGCTATCTCTACAATGGTTTGTTTAAGATGAGCTCCATGATTGTACACCCCAAGGGGAAAAATATTGATAAGAATAAAGAAGCTTCTACTTAGTCTTATATTGTTGAGTGCTCTAACTTATGGCATTGTAGATTGGGACATGTAAATTTAAAGTTCATAAAACGTTTAGTAAATTTAAATTTACTTGACATTAAAAATGTTGAAACAAACCAAAGATGCGAAATATGTGTAGAAACTAAAATAACGAAATTACCCTTTTCGTCAGTAGAAAGAAACATTGAACCTCTAGATTTAATACACACTGATGTGTGTGACTTAAAATTTGTTGAAACTAGAGGTGGAAACAAGTACTTCATCACGTTCATAGATGATTGTACTAGGTTTTGTCACGTTTATCTTTTGCATAGTAAGGATGATACATTGAATGCTTTTAAACTATACAAAAATGAAGTGGAAAACCAATTAAGCAAACGAATCAAAATGGTTCTGTTGAATGATTTTACTAATTGTAATGTTATGTGGCTAATTAATCTATGAAAATCACTCAAACAATAATTAAAAGATGATAATTGGAATAATCAAGTGAAATATAGAGAGAATTATAGAGAGAGAAATTTCATAAGTGGGTCTTTTGTATTTGGATTTCAGATCCCCACAAAATGAGATATTTTTACATATTTATACCCTTTTTAAGGGTGAGGTGGCGTCTATTTAAGCCACATGGCTTCTGGTGGTGACAAGTGTCCTCCACTTGTCACCCCCTGGAAGTTTTACTCCACTAACTCTAGCCTAAGTGATCTGAACCCTTCATATGGGTTCCCTAGACATCTTGTGTCTTCTTTCTTTCGAGGGAAAGGAGAGCATTGCAGAGAGCAAAGGGGCGAGCAGACGGGCGAGCATTATAAGCTTATCCACTTGGCCTACTGCCTTGCCATGTCCAGGTCGAGGGCGAACATTTAAGGCGAGAAGGTGGGCGAGCACGAAGGCGAGCAACCTGGTCTTGGCTCCATGGGCTTGTTCTCAGAGTCTGGTGTCTTGCTTCCCCATGAGCCGGGTGAGCATCTTGGCGAGCATCAGGGCGAGCATGATGGCGAGCAAGTCTGTTTCAGCTCTACAGGTTCGTTGCTTCGTTACACCAGAGCTTGAGCGGGCACCTGGGCAAACAACCCAGCGAGCACTTAGGCGAGCATGTGGGGAATGGCCACGTAGGCTTGCTGCCCCGTCACCTATAGACTTGGGTGAGCATAGAGGCGAGCATGGTGGCGAGCATGCGGGCGAGCAACCTGCACATATCATTTTGTTTATACTTGGGTTATTCTCTAATCCTCAAGCTTAGATCCTTTTATCAACATTTGCCTCTCAGTATATGCTTTGATTTCACATCAAAGTATATACTGGAGTTGATCTTATCATGCAGACGAGCAATTGGGCGAGCAATTGGGCGAGCAACTTAGCGAGAAACATGGTGCTCGTCCTGGTGCTCGCCATCCTGCTCGCTCTCTCTCTCTTCGGCAATTGAGGTGACGCTCCAGAAAATGAGGCGCCTCATCGTTTCGTGTGCCAATCAGTCGCATGAAAAGACGTGCCTCTTCAGAAACTTTTCAAATACTTTGCAACTAAGTTCCTGAAATTCTTTTCCCTCTTTCACTTTAACCCGAACGTATAAATAGGGTTTCTCAGTTACTATTCACCTTCTTCCTCATTCACTATTTCTCTCTGGAATTCCCGGTGAAATAACCCTTGAGCTTTTTCCGACGACTTTAGTAATCTCCTTCATTCCGGCGAACAATTTTGTGACTCAACATCCCAGGTAGTTCCTCTATCTCTTTTGTCTTTTCTTTACATTACCTTCATTTTCTTTTAATTTTTGCATATCCATTTTGTGTATTTGTTCGTCGGATTCTTTGCCAGAATTTCTGATCGGAATCCCGTTGGTGATACTCGCAATCCATAGTTAGCACATCCTAGGGTCAACTTTTTCTTTCTCTACTTTCTCGAATCATGTCGTCATCTTCAAGTCTGACCATTTCTCAACGAAATCTGGGCAAACGACCAAAGGTGGAAAATATAGAGGAAGGTGGCCCGATCGCGGGCTTGTCCTCGGTCCATTTGGCGGGATTTGATTCTGCGGTTGAAGAGGTTAATCGGTTCTTGGAGGAGGGAGGCGAGCAAGCTGGCGAGGAGACCGGCGAGCATCCTGGCGAGCAGCTGGGCGATCAAGTAATCGAGCAGCCCGTTGCTCGCCCAAAGGATGATGATACAGAGGACGTAGAGATGCTCTCCAGTAGTGACGATAGCGACGACTCTATCACTGAGAGGTTCGAGTCTGTTAGCTTCCCTCAACCGCACATGTCCGAGAGGTCCATTCCCGAAGGCGTTGCACAAGAGTTCGACTGGAGAGCATACTACGAGCGATATGCCGCCGAGTTCCCGACTCCTCGGCAGTATCGGGAACTTGAACAAGGTGACCGCACAAACTACAAGGCGAATACCGTAGTGAGTGTCATTGACGAGGATGATCTTGACCACATCCGGAGGGAGTATCACATTCCCTGCGACGTCACGATGTATGCTCCTCGAGAGAAAGAAAGAGCTGACTGTCCCCCGGAAGGATTAACAGCCATAAACGTGCATACCTTGGCTGCTGGTGTAACGTTACCCCTTCACCCCCTCATCGGGCGCTTTTTGGAGACGACGAGTTTAGCGATCACACAGCTAACCCCCAATGCTTGGACGTACCTGATATCACTCTGCACGGTTTTCGCCTTGGAGAGGTACAAGGATCGCCTGACTCCTCAAGAGGTGAATTACACCCTCTGCCTTAGCAAGTGCTCTGAGGAGGGCCAGAGTTATTATTACCTTAAGGCGAGGAGCGAGGGACTGCCCAACAAAGTGAGAGACTGGAAGGAACAATTCTTTTTTATCGGCGGTGACTGGAGGGCTCCTGATAACAACGAGGGTCTCGAGGGACGTATAATGTCCCCTACTGAGTTTGGCGAGTTACAGCGTAGGATTCGTTTGCACTTTAAATTCCATCCTTGTTATAATATCTGACATTCTTTGTTCTTTGTGTCTACAGGCTTGATCCCTCAGCGTTGGAAGAAGACGAGCTTGTCTGAGGAGTTCAAGTTCACCTGCATTCTTGTTTGCCACCGGAACAAGAAGGACAGAACTTTTGAGTATTTGAACAAGTTCAGTTGCCGGGTTGCCTCGGGGTTAATCACCACTCCTCACCATCTGCGAGCTCAGGTTGCTCGTCCCGCAGGTATAACCATTTTGAGTTCATGTCTAGTACTTTTGACTTTGAGATTTTATGAAAGTTTTCTAACTCTTTCTGTCTCTTAATGCTTGCAGTTCCTGAAGTTTCTATCGCCATCCCTCCGTCTTTCAAGACTCTAAACCAGAAATTTGGGATGGCACGTACCAAGAGGGATCCCCCATCCGTGGTTTTAGCCGCTCAAGTCGCTGCTAAGACTACCAAGAAGACCGTTGGTACCGGGCCGAGTACCCGATCCATTGCCCCTCGGGCTCCTCGTACCTAGGATCATCAAGCTCCGAGTGACTCTCCGAGCGGTGGTAACCGGCGAGTGCTCTGAGGAGATGGTTCACGCATTGAGCGTGAAGGTGAGGCCATCAAGAGGGCCAGAGTTACAAGATCTTCAGCCCCAGGAGGCTCGGGCCGGGTCGAGACTCCGGAGTCAACCCTTCCTGCCCCTGTTGGCACTTCCTCCGCTCCTGCCCCCATATGATCTGTTGGGCAGTTATCAGATGTCTCGATTCTTGGATGGGATCAGGATCGAGCAGCAGGGTAATATTCTTCAGACTTGTAACATATTTACACCTCGAATATTTTTCAGATTTGTTTCAGACTTGTTTGAATTTCTATTCAGGTACGATCCCTCACGTTACCAGTACCGGAGCGCAACTATACATCATTTCGCACTTGCCCGGCCTCCGAAGTCTCTCACCGAGCTCAAAGGTTCCACTCGCCTTGCCGTCGAATCTACCATTCGACACTGGTCTCAGCCTCAGGAAGATATCATTCAGCGCCAGTCAATGATGGATAATATCCGTACGGCCATGCATCATACGAGTGGGGCTCTTTTCAGTGCTCAGCGCGCTCTTGAGCAAGCTGTGACCTTAGAGAAGGCTTACGCGGTGCTGACAGATAGTGCGAGGAAATGAAGGGATGATGCGAAGAAGAAAACCGCTACTGCGGAAGCCAAGGCAAAGGCCTCTTTAGATGCTGAGAGATTGGCTATTGCAAGTGTTGAGAAGGCTCAAGCCGAAGCTGATGGTCTCCGAGCCGAGCTAGCAAGTGTTCGAGCTCAACTGGAAGAAGGCCGAATTGCTCGTGGGAAGGTCGCTGAATTGGAGAGAGATCTTCAGGCAACCCAGACCGAGCTTGCTGACCTCAAGGCTGCGCACACTGACTGTTACACCGCCAATTCCGTAGCTAATATACGAGCCGAGTCTTCTAATTTTGGTTTCATTTACACCTTTGCTGAGAACCTTCGGGCTTATCACCATGCTGTTTGTGAGAACGAGGACCCTTGTACTGCCCTGAAGAAGGAGTTTACTGACTTTCTCACCGAGCGTCCTCTTCGAGATGGCTTGGTGGTTGATATTGGGGACCTTGAGGAGATGGGCGTGGACCTGAGCATCGTTCCTCCAACTCTTAAGATCGTTGGTGGGAAATACCCACCTATTCAGATCGACGCTCAAGATGACGCGATGGTAGATACCGAATGTCTATCTCCTTTTGAGGTCCTTCCAGGTCTTTCTCCTTCAGGCACCGGCGAGCAGGCGGGCAGCCAGGCAGGCGAGCAGGCCATCGGGCCGGTGGGCCAGGGCGACGAACAGGCTGGTGACCAGGCTGGCGAGCAGGTGGGCGACCAGCCTGGCGATCAGTAAAGTGATGGGGGTCTTTTCTCTTTTTGTTTCAATAGTCCTTGAAGACGTTTTTACTTGTAATTTTGCGACGCTCGAAACTTTTACTTTTTCACCCTCGAAGGCGCCCCACATGTACTTAGACCTCCTTTTGGTATTAATGAACTTGTTGTTTCCTTTTTATTGGATTTGCTTATACTTGCTTTGCTGTTGATACTTTTGTCTTAGTTATTTAGTGCTCGCTTTTGATGTTCGGTGTTTTAATTGATTCGTCTTACTTTTCCTTTTACGGAATCGCGAATTTACACCTTTTACTCTTCATCTCTTTCGATGTAGGCTTATTAATTGGTAAGGACTCCCTTTTAATGGTATAACCTTAGGGTTAGTCTCAATACCTTGCCTTTATTGTGGACTCGTAAGTCTTTGGAGCTTATAACTAAAGATAATTTTGGAGAGAGCAATTCGAAAGGAAACATCCTCTTTATTCAACATAATAATAACTTTACAGATTTGTCTCCGTCTAACACGGACCTGCTTGCCCCTATACATATTGGGTAAGCAAGTTTTCTTAGAATATTTACACAAGTCTTCACTGTTAGAATTTTTTGAGATGCGCCGCATTCCATGTGTATGCCGAAGGGTTGCCTTGCATATCCTCCAGGTCATACGTCCCATTTGGCTAACTTTTTGTTACTTTAAACGGACCTTCCCATTTCAGACCAAACACTCCAGTCGGGACTGCTAATATCCTTCGCATCACCAGGTCGCCAATTTAGAATTTTCTATCTTTTACCTGTGAGTTGTAGTATTTTTCGGCTCGTCGCTTATAGACTGCATTCCTCAATTCTGCCGAGGTTCTCGTTTCTTCAATCAGATCTTTTTCTACCGCCATATCACCTTCATTTGCTTCCTCATTGTATTCGATTATCCTCCATGTCCGATGTTGGACCTCCACTGGGATGACTGCTTCAACTCCGAAAGCCATTGTGAACGGTGTCTCCCCGGTACTTGTTCTGTAGGACGTTCTGTAAGTCCATAAGACTTCCGGAAGCTCGTCGGCCCAACTGCCCTTTCTTTCTTCTAACCGGATCTTTAGGATGTGTTTCAAGATTTTATTCACTGCTTCAACTTGTCCGTTTGATTGAGGATGATATGGTGTGGAGTAATGTTTCTTGATGTTCCAAGATGTGCAAAAGTCTCTTAACTAACTTCCATCGAACTGCCTCCCGTTATCCGTGACTATTGACTGTGGTAACCCAAATCTGCATACTAGGTTCTTCCAAATAAAGCTTATCATCTTCTCTTGGGTTATCATCGTTAGTGCTTCAGCTTCGGCCCACTTTGTGTAATAGTCCACGGCCACCACTACAAATTTTACCCCACCCTTCCCGGGAGGGAATGGGCCGATCAAGTCGATACCCCATTTAGCGAATGGCCACGGACTATATACTGATTTCAACTCTTGTGCCGGGGTGTGGATACTCGGAGCGAATCGTTGGCACTTCAAGCATCTCTTAGCATATCTGATAGCATCCTTTCGTAGTGTCGGCCAATAATACCCTTGCCTAATAGTTTTGTAAGCCAAGGCTTGCCCCCGGCATGACCTCCACATATCCCCTCATGGATTTCCTTTAACACCTTTTGACCTTCTTCCGAGGAAAGACACTTGAGTAATGGAAGTGAGATTCCTCTCTTGTATAATTGTCCTTCAACCATTGTGTATCTAGCAGATTGTTTCACAATTCGCTGTGCCTCCCATGGATCTCCCGGCTGTTCTCCGTCGGTCAAGTATTTACTGATAGGTGTTCGCCAATCATCAGTAGACTGTTGCTGGCTATTGATTATTTGCTGCCCCCTCTTCAACACTTAATTAACATAATCAAATGTTGAAGAATTAGTTAGCTTTGTGACCACCACTTCTGAGATGCTTGGTTCTCCGGTACTTGTAGCTAACCGGGCTAAAGCATCTGCTTAGGTGTTCTCCAGTCGGGGGATCTGTTCAATGTACACTTGCTCGAACTTTGATATCAGGTGCGCAATGATCCTTTGGTAAATGATCATTTGTCGGTCCTTTGCCTCGTACTCACCTCGGACTTGAGATATGATTAGCTGTGAATCTCCGAAAATCTGAAGTCTGGTTGCCCCCACAGCTAATGATAGTCTCAAGCCAGCAATAAGTGCTTCGTATTCAGCTTCGTTGTTTGTTGCTAGGAAATCGAACCTTATTGCAGAGGTGAACACTTGTTTGTCAGGACTCACCAGGACGACACCCGCTCCGGCTGCAGAACTTGTTGCTGAACCGTCCACGTAGAGGTGCCATGGGTAAATACGTTCTCTCGTCGGATCTTGAGGGTAGGTTAGCTCTACTATGAAGTCTGCTAGAGCCTGCCCTTTGATCGCTGTTCGAGGTGCGTATGTTATACCATACTGGCTAACCTCGAGTGACCACTTTAATAATCATCCGGCAGTATCGGGTCTATGTAAGACTTGCCTCAGGGGGAAAGTTGTTAAAACTTCCACTTGATGGTCGAAGAAGTACGGTCGGAGCTTCCGCACGCTCATCGCTAACGCATATGCCAACTTCTCCATTGGGGAGTATCGTAGCTCCGCCTCATGCAGCACTTGGCTGACATAATATATTGGCAGATGTGTCTTACCCTCTGCCCGTACCAAGGCTGAGCTTATGGCTACCTCTGATGCTGCCAAGTATAGGTATAACTTTTCTCCTGGCACCGGCTTTGACAGGATCTGGGGATTACTGAGGTAGTTCTTTATGTCTTCGAACGCCTTTTGGCAAGCATCCGTCCACACATAATTGGTCTTCCCGGTTCTTTTGCAGATGCCCTTGCCTTTGATAGACTCGAAGAAGGGTCTATTCTTATCATCGGATCTGGATATGAATATGTTTAGTACCGCGAGACATCCGGTAAGTCTTTAGACTGTCGGTACATCTTTCGGTGGTCCCATGTCCAAGATACATTTGACTTGTGAAGGGTTGACTTCTATGCCCCGTTGACTTACGAGATGTCCCAAGAACTTGCCGGATTGTACTCCAAAGCTGCTTTTCTTTGGATTGAGTTTCATGTTGTACGCCCTTATGATGTCGAACGCTTGCTTAAGGTGCTCCAGATGGTCCTCTTTTCTAAGACTCTTCACTACAATGTCGTCAACATAGACCTCCACTGTGTCACCAATGTGTCTTTGATATGTGGTGCCGGCATTGATCAACCCGAAGGGCATTCTCTTCCAATAAAATAAATTTTTATTTGTATAAAAGGCTGTATGTTCTTGATCATCGGGATGCATGGCAATCTGCTGGTAAACTGCAAAGGCATCCATAAACGTCATTAGTTCATGGCCTGCCGTATTGTCTACCAGCTGGTCGATGTGGGGCAACGGAAAGTTATCTTTTGGACACGCCGCATTGAGGTCTGTGAAGTCTATACATAGCCTCCACGTTCCATTCGGTTTCTTGACCAGGACAGGGTTTGCCACCCATTGAGGACATAGTGCTTCCTTTATGAGTTTATTGTCCAAAAGTTTTTTCACCTCGCCGGACAATGCCTCATACTTGTCTGGTCCATATTTTCTTCTCTTTTGATGGACAGGCTTCTTTGTAGGATCTATGTTAAGGCGATGGCATGCGTGCTCCACTGGTATGCCCGTCATATCCTCGTGCGACCATGCAAATACATCGAGGTTAGCCCGAAGGAATTCCTCCATCCGGCTTCTATAAGGCTCCTCCAACTCCGACCCAATAAAGAGTTCTAAATCTTCTTTATTTGGGTCAACTTGTATGGATCTAAGCTCCTCTACCGGTGTGGCACGTCGCTTTTTATCTTTCCACCTGGGATCATCAATCGGTCCTTCGAGATGTGTATCCATCCTTTCCGGGGTTGGTTAATAGGCATTCCCGCTCCTTCTTCTGGTCCCCTTTGACCGTACATGCACCCTTAAGAGTTGGGAATTTAATACAATAGTAGTAAGTAGAACATGCGGCTTTAAATTCAGAAATGAAAGGGCGGCCGAGGAACCCGTTATAGGTGGATGGTTGATCTACGACTAAGAAATCAAACAACCTTGTCATCCTCCTTTCCGGGTCCTCTAGCGCTACAAGTTCTACGGGCAATCTTATTACACCTAGTGGGACGGTCACAGCCTCTCCGAATCCCACTATTTTGTGATTACAATCCTCCATGTAGGATTCGTAATCTCCTAACTGGTCTAGTATCTTCTTGAACAGGATGTTCGTGTAGGCTCCAGTATCCACTAGCAGTCGGTGTACTCTTGCGTTCATGATATTGGCGCTGATAACTAGGGAATCGTTGTGCGGTGTAAGGATCCCTTCGAGATCTGCTTGAGAGAAAGTCAAATCTGCAAGCGGCTTAGCTGTTGCTTTCGATCCGGACCCTATTTCCTGTACCTGATTGACCACCCGGATTTCCGCTTTCTTTTGCCTCTTTGATGTTGGACGGCCATCTACCACTCCACCAGCCGAACCAATTTCTTAAAGTACAAGGATCTCTCAGTTAGGTTCCAGATGTATCGGTCTCGCTGGTGGACCTCTCCTTACTTGTCTATTTGGGGCTCTCTCTGCCTCATTGCTACCTTCATCATCTGAGGCCTCTTGTCTTGTCTGACGCTGCCTTTTCCCCGGAGCCTTCTTGACGAATTTGGTAAGTTTCCCATCTTTATAAAACTTCCACAATTGTTTCAACAGATCGCGGCACTCACTAGTGAAGTGCCCGATACTTTGATGATACGCAAAAAAATTATTTGGGTTTGCTTGCTTCGATCTTGTCTGATCCTCCGGGGTGCGGCCAACATATCCTGATCTTTCACAGCTGTGAAGACATGACCAATTGTAGTTGACAACACTTGATTCAATTTTTCTTTGTATTCGGCTGTCTCTCCAAATGTTTTGAGATTTTTCGGGGCCTTATAACCACTGCCGCTGGGCTTCTTACCACTCTTCTTGTCATCAGCCTCTAGACCCAACTGTTTGGCCATTGCTTCTTGCATTTGTGACGTACACACCGGCTTTGTGGCGGAACTCGGCATATGTACTAGGACAAGCTAGATGCATCTCTTTCCACAGGTCCGTTCCTTTACACAGTCCCGCCATAACTGCCACAACCTTTGTATCGTCACTGACCGCTTCACCTTCCAAAAGGATTTTATCAAATCATTCCAGATATTGCTGGTAAGTCTCCTCGGCCCCTTGTGAGAAGTTGGCCAACCTGTGCTTTTGTGTCAGATACGTTCCGAATCCCAAAAAGTGGGACAAGAACTCCCGTGTCAATTGTCCAAACGATTGAATCGATCCAGGTGTCAAGGCTGAGAACCATCTGTGTGCACGGTCTCCAAGAGTTAAAGGAAAGTTCCGGCATTGCGTCGCGTCTGACGCCCCCATTGAAATCATGTAATCAGCGTACTTTGAGATGTGAACCTTGAGGTCAGACTCTCCTTCGTACTGCACTGATGAGGGAAATTGTCTCTTCTTCTGGATGGGTGCAGTCAGGATGACTGGTGACAGTGGTGAAATTGGAAGTGACGTGTACGCCTCAACCTTGTCTTTGATGGCCACCTGGTGTTGTAAGTCCTCCACAGCTTTCTTCAACTTTTCTATCTCTAGAACTGACGACCCCCGGGATGATCCCCCTCCTCGAGGCTGTTCCGGGTGCACCTCATGATGACGCGTTGCCCCCGGCAGTCCCTCACTTCGGGCGATCTCTCGGTGTGGTCGCTGGAGGTTACTTACGGCATTTGGTCCTAACCTCTCGGATGCCCGTCTCCTCAATCTTTCTTGTACAGGCCTGCGTTGATGCCGAGCATCAGACTCACAAGGCTCTTGGTGGTACGAATGCTCTGACCTTCTACCTTCCGAGTGATGACTTTGATTACTGCGCCTATCACCTTATGACCCGTCAAGGCGCTCATGTTGGTCATGTGCTTGGTCAGCTGGTCACCCAGCTGGTCGCCCGTCTGCTCGCCCAGCTGGTCGCTGGTTTGAGCGTTAGGGTTGTGGTCCGAGGTGATCAGACATTTTCTGTTTGCCTCTTGAACTTTCAGGTACGACACGTCCACTACTGGCTTCTTCCTCCTGAGGATGGTAGCTTGTTCGAGTATCATGTCTCGTCTCAGTCTGGGCAACCTGAATCACTGGTTGACGTGCTACTACCATCTGCTGTCTTTGTAATTGTTTCAGGGTGGTCATCGCTCTCTCGATGTCCTCGGGTGTTCTAACCATTGATTCAATGGTAGTTTCGATTTGTTGACCAACTGGAGCCACCGGTAACGCCGGGACACGAGCTTGTTCTGTTCGACGGTGTCCGAATGGTCCCCTTTCTTTCCACCTTCGACTCGTCGAGGTGGTGTGGGATTCATCGTGGGAGGCTCGTACATATGTCTCGTCATTGTTCGTGGTGACAATTGAATATAGTAGATGAGTTTTCAAAAAAAAATTTCTAGTTCGTGTTTTCGAAGACAGCAAATTCTTGAAAACACTCACAATTGAAGATATTCCTCAAAATTCTCACCAAACTTCGAAGGGCGTTCTTCGTGTTCTTCGGAATAATGATGAGTAAGTACCGAATTCTTCAATCGACGGAGGTTCGAACCCTCTTTCTAGTGCCAAATTGTTGAATGATTTTACTAATTGTAATGTTATGTGGCTAATTAATCTATGAAAATCACTCAAACAATAATTAAAAGATGATAATTGGAATAATCAAGTGAAATATAGAGAGAATTATAGAGAGAGAAATTTCATAAGTGGGTCTTTTGTATTTGGATTTCAGATCCCCACAAAATGAGATATTTTTACATATTTATACCCTTTTTAAGGGTGAGGTGGCGTCTATTTAAGCCACATGGCTTCTGGTGGTGACAAGTGTCCTCCACTTGTCACCCCCTGGAAGTTTTACTCCACTAACTCTAGCCTAAGTGATCTGAACCCTTCATATGGGTTCCCTAGACATCTTGTGTCTTCTTTCTTTCGAGGGAAAGACGAGCATTGCAGCGAGCAAAGGCGCGAGCAGACGGGCGAGCATTATAAGCTTATCCACTTGGCCTACTGCCTTTCCATGTCCAGGCCTGAGGGCGAACATTTAAGGCGAGCAGGTGGGCGAGCACGAAGGCGAGCAACCTGGTCTTGGCTCCATGGGCTTGTTCTCAGAGTCGGGTGTCTTGCTTCCCCATGAGCCGGGCGAGCATGATGGCGAGCAAGTCTGTTTCAGCTCTACAGGTTCGTGCGAGCACTTAGGCGAGCATGTGGGGAATGGCCACGTAGGCTTGCTGCCCCGTCACCTATAGACTTGGGCAAGCATAGAGGAGAGAATGGTGGCGAGCATGAAGGCGAGCAGCCTGCACATTTCATCTTGTTTATACTTGGGTTATTCTCTAATCCTCAAGCTTAGATCCTTTTATCAACAGGTTAGTAGTGATAGAGGTGGAGAATTTGTAGCACCGTTTGAGAAGATATGTGCCGATTCTGGTATCATACATCAAACAACTGCTCCCTATTCACCTCAATCAAATGGTGTTGCAGAACACAAACACCGGACACTAAAGAAGATGATGAACGCAATGTTGATCAGCTCTGGTTTACCGCAAAATATGTGGGGTGAAGTCATTCTATCGGCTAACCACATATTGAACAAAATTCCACAAAAAGTAAGGACAGTACTCCTTATGAATTGTGGACGGGGCGAAAACCATCGTATAAATACCTCAAAGTGTGGGGGTGTTTAGCAAAGGTAGAAGTTCCACTACCCAAACAAGTCAAGATTGGACCAAAAACAGTGGATTGTATCTTTGTAGGTTATGCATTAAACAGTAGTGCATATAGATTCCTAATTCATAGTTCAGAAGTTCCTAATACGAGTGAAGAAACATTTATGGAATCGAGAAACACAATGTTTTTCGAAAACATCTTTCCTCTTAAAACTAAGAAAGATAAGATCTCAATTAAAAGACCTCGTGAAGAGGAGGATGATGATGAAGCTGGTCTTTCTACTCAAGAAAATGGGGAGTTGAGACGTAGAAAAAGAGCAAAGATAGCTAAAACCTTTAGTCCTGACTTCATTATATTTGTGTTGGAGGATGAACCAAAGAATATCAAAGATGCTCTTTCAAGACCAGATGCTCCACTCTGGCAAGAGACTATAAATAGCGAAATCGATTACATTCTGCAAAACCATACATGGGAATTGGTTGATCTCCCACAAGGTTGTAAGACCTTAGAATGCAAATGGACCCTTAAAAGAAAGTATAAAGTAGATGGGTCGATTGATAAATATAAAACACGTTTAGTCGCAAAAGGGTTCAAACAAATCAAAGGGTATGATTTCTTTGATACCTATTCACCAGTAACAAGAATTATATCTATTCGGGTGTTAATCGTGATTGCTTCTTTGTACAATCTCAAGATTCACCAAATGGATTTTAAGACTGCATTTCTTAATGGCGAGATGGATGCAGAAATTTACATGGATCAACCCGAAGGCTTTATAGCACCTGGAAATGAGAAAAAAGGTGTGCAAGCTTGTGAAGTCATTGTATGGACTCAAAACAAGCTCCAAGCAATGTCATTTGAAATTTGACAATACAATGTTGTCAAATGGCTTTCGTATAAATGAGTGTGACAAATGTGTATACGTGAAGAATACACAAAAAAGGATTTGTCATATTGTGTCTTTATGTTGATGACATGCTAATCATGAGCAATGATCATGATCTTCTTTGTAAAACAAAGAACATGTTAGGACGAAACCTCGACATGAAAGACATGGGTGTAGCTAACGTGATTTTAGGAATCAAGACCAGTAGGACAACAAATGGAATATCCTTAACACAATCTCATTATGTGGAGAAAGTGTTAAAGAAATTCAACGCCTTTGATGATCCACCAGCTAAAACACCTTTGGAAGTGAATGTTCACGTAAAGAAAAACAACGGTGAAGCTGTAGCTCAACAAGAATATGCTAGAGTCATTGGGAGCATTATGTACATTTCAAACTGTACGCGTCCTGATATAGCATGTGCTGTGAATAAACCTAGTAGATTCACGAGCAACCCAAGTCACGAGCATTGGATAGCTCTGAGAAGAGTACTGAGGTACTTAAAGTACACTCTAAACTTTGGACTACAGTACACCAGGTATCCAACTGTACTCGAAGGGTATAGTGATGCCAACTGGATCTCAGAAAGCAAAGAGTTGTTCTCAACTAGTGGATATGTCTTCACTATAGGAGGAGCTGCTATGTCTTGGAGATCTACAAAAGAAAGAAAACAATAAGGGGAAACAATCAAGGGCAAATGTGGCCCAAATGGACATCACTAAAGATGATCTAGGAGCTGTGATCACTGATGTAAATCTGGTGGACAACCCGAAGGAATGTGTAGGTTCTGTTTTTGGTTCTTACCAAGCCTCCTTCATGGATTTGAAGCTTTCCAGTGACCTCTTGTAAAGTCATACTTTTCTTTGTGAGCTTTAAGTGGCTTTGGAAATCCCTCCAACTAGGAGGCAATTTTTCAATAACTGCAGCTGCTTGAAAAGCATCTTGCAGTGCCATTCCTTCTGCAGCAGTGTCATGCAGAATTAGTTGAAAGTCCTGCACTTGTTCAACAACAGACTTAGAGTCTATCATTTTGAAGTTTAGGAACTTCCCAACAAGGTACTTCTTAGTACCAGCATCATCAACCACATACTTGGCTTCTAAGGAAATCCATAATTCCTTAGTTGTGGTGATCTTCTGATAGACATTATATAAACCATCTACAAGGCCGCCCAGAATATAATTCCGGCACAGAAAGTTAAAATGCCACCATTGACTTCTGACAGTTTCATTTTTTGGATCGTTCTCAACGACCGCAGGCGGATCCTCAATGAGAAATCTCGTCAAGCTCAAAGTAGTGAGGTAAAACAATATCTTTTGCTGCTACCTCTTAAAGTTTTTGCCTGAAAACTTGTCGGGTCTTTTGCTATGGACCATAATTGGTCTAGTGTCAGGAAAATGAAAGGGGGCCACCATTGTGTGAGAAGAGGGTTGTCCAACTTGGACAGTTACAGGGGGAATAGGGGCAGTGGTGGCAGGGGGAGGGTTTGAAGAACCGCCAACAGAAGGTTCAACAAGGGGTACAGAGGTATTATCACTAGTCGACATTTTTTTAAAAATGGTATTCGCTTTGCGATTGTTGGAAAAATGTATTTTGTGTCGATGGTTAATACAACTGCAAAAAAATAAAAGAAAGGGGATACAAATAGGGAAGAAAAAATTACACGGAAATAAAAACAAGCTTATAAAAGAGATAAAAGCAAACGCCTAGTCGAGGAGACCTCTTTCCGCAAAGCGAATATTTCCCGGTGGTACTTTTCGGTGTGGAATAGTGTTGGGACAATCTGAGTATTTTGATTAAATCCCAAAACCCCTGATGATTTGCCTAAGTACATTTATTCAGGATTGTCTAGATCAGGATAGTCAGGTTAAGAATTCAGTTCAGGGGGAACGTGTTGAAGACTGAAGAATATTGGAGTCGACCCAATTGACTGAAGTCTGAAGTGTAACTCACCCTGAAGAAGGTCAGAGTCAGTCTTGAAGAAGATTGCCTGAACTGAAGCTGAAGAACGAAGACTTGTAGATCCATCCTGAAGACAATCCGGAGTCACCATTGACTAATGTTTCTACTGAGTACACTAAGCATGCTCAGGACAGAAGTTAGTTAGTGAAGAGTAGTGTAACCTATCAGGCTGAGTTTAATGCTCATAAGACCTGACTTAGGCCTTGAGTCAGTTTATCTGACTGATGTAAGTCCAAAGCAAAAAGGTTACACATACTGGGCTGAGTAACCTATCAGGCCGAGCTTAATGCTCATAAGACCTGACTTAGGCCTTCAGTTTACCTGATCCATGTAAGTCCAAAGCAAAAAAAAGGTTATTCAGGCTATGGGACAGTTGATATTTATGTTAACACCTGAGAGACAAAGAGAATGTCAGTAGACTCCATTAAAGACAAATATTCATCCTGAGTAAATGACAAGAGACTCGGAGTATTGAATGTACGAGAAAGGACAAATGTCAGACGATCAACTAGCCATTTGTACGGAGAGCCAATCGCCTTTAAACACGCATGTACGGAGTTTGCGCAGTAGTTAATGCGGCATTTAATGCGTCTCAGAGTTGCAGACAGAATTTTCCGGATTAAGCATGGGAAAATAGTTAACAAGTACATCTAGCCTGCAACCACCCTAAAATATGAAGATTTGGGTGGATCTCCTCCAATGGATCTATTTCAAATCTTACCTATAAATACAGAGAGCCTTGCACCAATTCAAGGCTAACGGGAAATTTCCAAGAGAAAGCTCTCAAGAATCCAAGCACTCAAAGCATACTTTGACCAACACTCTGCAATTAAATTTCCCTAGTGTTGTAGTAGGATTCACTCTGTATTTGCTTAGTTTGATAGCTCTAATCTTTAGCACTGCTTTGTATTGCTAGGGCTATCCTTAGTTGGAACCAAGAATACTAAACCACTTAGGGTGTGAGATTGGTTGGTTAGAAGGACTGGGACTTGTAAAACGCCCAAGGGTCAGTTCCTAAGAGAGGAAGTTGGCCATTCGTGTCCCTTGGCAAGTAAAACCCAAGTACCTATCCTCAGGGTTTGAGGGTAGCTTCCTGTTAAATCAGGTCGTGGACGTAGGAGTTGGTTATCTCCGAACCACGTTAAAAAGTCCCCTGTGTGCTGATTTACGTTCTTGCTCAGGATCAAAACTGTCATCATATTAGACTAAGCATCCTTGCATTGTTTTGATCTTCAGGCTGAATCAATCATCCTGACCTTTTAAATTGTGCACCAGCCTTAACCACCATTTACTAAGCAAAGTCGGAGAAAACATTTTCAGAAACTAAAACGAGTAGAAACTAAGGGCTCACATTCCACAAATACTCTAGCTTACTGAGATAGTAGTCCAACTGACTTGCTTCCGAGCGGTCAGTAGGTTTGTTATCTCTACTGAGCTTCTGAGCACAAAACTGATACTATGCCTATCTGACTCCTTACTGACTTGTCCCAACTGCCCCTGCCGACTATCAGTTTTGTTAAGCAACATCAGGATCTTCCTGACTGAGTGTGTTAGAGCATTTTTCTGAGTTTCAGAAAAATCTGATATCATTGTATTTCCCCCATACATTGATTATACTCGTTTCGGGACCAACAAATAGGCTCCCAAAGGTAAAATGATGTTACGTCTTCAAGTGTGCAGCACCGCAGGACTTGAAGTTCCGACGAATAGAGGGACGTTAGGACTAGACTGCACCTAGAAGCTATATGCAGAATTTTGACTGAGAGAGAAGTGTGCAGTGTGTGTTCTCTGAATGAAATGAGGACACCTATTTATAGGTGAACGTCCACTATTAATGGGAGAAAAACCGTGCGGACGGATTTTCAAGATGGTCGGCAGTTAGGGAATTGATTTGCAATCAATCCAGTTGACCTGCCATAAATGATTTCTGCACGGTTTTTATGCTGATATGAGTTTGTCATCACAGAGTCAGCTTAGGTTTATTGAACTTGGCCAGTGCTGAGTCATCTAGACGTCAGCTTAGGTTCCACAGTTGTAACAATCACCATTGAATTTGGAACATTTAGTTTGGGCCTGGTGTCCAAGGCCAAGGCCACGGGCTCGGCTCGGCTCGATGCGCGTGTGGCCATTTTGATTGCCAATCAATCAATTATAGTTTGATTAGCTTCGTTGACTTCTTACTAATATTATGTATATTAGTCTTCTCGTTTTTCAATGTGGGATGAGTATTAATTACACACTTAATTTGCTCCTTAATTCAAAGTTTTAAACTTTTATTTGTTGACTCAATTTCTCACTCACCATTAATTGGTTTTGTGAGTATTAATACATTAAATTCATCTACTCCGAGAGTATAACACACTCGTACCAATTAACATCCAAGATATTAATTTTAACTTCTTCATTTTATCGGTCAAACAATACCAATTAATATATTTAATATTTAATAAAATATTAAATATTTACAACAATCCCCCACATGAGTGGAAATTACACCCATAAACATGCAGACGCACAGCCCAGTCCAAGTGAGATGATATTGTATTTGGACAGGTAGCTTGGAGCTTTAAACCTTCCATAGTCCAGCTAACCAGATACACAGGTGGCCTAGTAGACACAATGCCTTGAACTATTCCACCTTAATGTGTACCGAGACAGAGAGTTGTGACACAATACAATCTCTACCTCCATTCTTGTTCTCACGTTTTTGTCCTTTTCGGCCATGGACACCCTTTGGATTCATAAGTGTTTAATATCCAATGATATTTGAAGCGGCCTCTCACTTCACACTTACATAGGTGAAACCCCTTGAGTATCCCGTAATACTCTATCCTTACTAGGACTTCTAGGATTCATTAAAAGTCTTCAGACTTAACCTACACCACCTACGGGTTCAATACTTGGTGTACTATCTTCTAAGGAATGGTCAGATTACCAAGCATTTCGTCTAACTTCCACAACTTAGTTTTCCTGTTGAACCAAGACTTTGGGATCTCCAGTCAACTTGGTTAGGTTACCACTGCTTTAGTTTGTTCGGTGGATTTAAGACCCATTTCTTTTGACAGTTTGGACATTTGATCTCGATTTATACTCTTTGTTAGAGGATCCGCTAGATTATCCTTAGACCTAATATAGTCTATGGATATTACACTACTCGAAATCAATTGTCTAACGGTGTTATGTTGTCGACGGATGTGTCTAGACTTTCCATTAAACATATCATTCTGAGCCCTACCAGTTGCGACTTGACAGTCACAATGTACCATTATAGTGGGTACTGGTTTATTCCAACATGGAATATCTTCAAGGGAGTTTCGAAGCCACTCAACTTCTTCACCAGCTTTATCTAAATCTATGAACTCAGATTCCATGGTGGATCGGGCTATACACATTTTTTTGTAGACCTCCAGGACACAACAACTCCTCCTATCGTGAAGACATATCCACTAGTTGAGAATGACTCTTTGTTGTTTGAGATCCAGTTGGCATCACTATACCCTTCGAGTACAGTTAGATACATGGTGTATTGTAGTCCAAAGTTTAGAGTGTACTTTAAGTGCCTCTGAACTCTTCTTAGAGCTATCCAATGCTCGTGAATCTACTAAGTTTATTCACGGCACATGCTATAGCAGGACGCATACAATTTGAAATGTGCATAATGCTCCCAATGACTCTAACATATTCTTGTTGAGCTACAACTTCACCATTGTTTTTCTTCAAGTGAACATTCACTTCCAAAGGTGTTTTAGCTGGTGGATCATCAAAGGCGTTGACTTTCTTTAACACTTTCTCCACATAATGAGATTGTGTTAAGGATATTCATTTGATGTTCTATTGATCTTGATTCCTAAAATCACGTCAGCTACATCCATGTCTTTCATGTCGAAGTTTCGTCCTAACATGTTCTTTGTTTTACAAAGAAGATCATGATCATTGCTCATGATTAGCATGTCATCAACATAAAGACACAATATGACAAATCCTTTTTGTGTATTCTTCACATATACACATTTATCACACTCATTTATACGAAAGCCATTTGACAACATTGTATTGTCAAATTTCAAATGCCATTGCTTCGGAGCTTGTTTGGTCTATACAATGACTTCCCAAGCTTACACACTTTTTTCTCATTTCCAGGTGCTATAAAGCCTTCGGGTTGATCCATGTAAAATTCTGCATCCATCTCGCCATTGAGAAATGCAGTTTTAATATCCATTTGGTGAATCTCGAGATTGTACAAAGAAGCAATTGCGATTAACACCCGGATAGATGTAATTCTTGTTACTGGTGAATAGGTATCAAAGAAATCATACCCTTCGATTTGTTTGAACCCTTTTGCGACTAAACGTGCTTTGTATTTATCAATCGACCCATCTATTTTATACTTTCTTTTAAGGATCCATTTGCATCCTAAGGTCTTACAACCTTGTGGGAGATCAACCAATTCCCATGTATGGTTTTGCAGAATGGAGTCGATTCACTATTTATCGTCTCTTGCCAGAGTGGAGCATCTGGTCTTGAAAGAGCATCTTTGATAGTCTTTGGTTCATCCTCCAACACAAATGTAATGAAGTCAGGACCAAAGATTTTAGCAATCTTTACTCTTTTGCTATGTCTCGACTCCTCATTTTCTTGAGTAGAAGGACCAGCTTCATCATCAACCTCCTCTATATGAGGTCTTTTAGTTGAGATCATATCTTCCTTAGTTGTACGAGAAAAGATATTCTAAAAAAAAAAACACTGCGTTTCTCGATTCCATAAATGTTCCTTCACTCATATCAGGAACTTCTGATTTATGAATTAGGAATCTATATGCACTACTGTTTAATGCATAACCTACAAAGATATAGTCCACTGTTTTTGGTCCAATCTTTACTTGCTTGGGTAGTAGAACTTCTACCTTTGCTAAACACCCCCACACTTTGAGGTATTTATACGATAATTTCCACCCTGTCCACAACTCATAAGGAGTAATGTCCTTACTTTTGTGTGATATTTTGTTTAATATGTGGTTAGACGATAGAATGGCTTCGCCCCACATATTTTGCGGCAAACCAGAGCTGGTCAACATTGGGTTCATCATCTCCTTTAGTGTTCAGTTCTTGCATTCCGCAACACCATTTGATCGAGGTGAATAGGGAGCAGTTGTTTGATGTATGATACCAGGATCGACACATATTTTCCAATAATTGCAAAGCGAATATCGTTTTTAAAAAATGTCGACTAGTGATAATACCTCTGTTCCCCCTGTTGAACCTCCTGTTGGCGGTTCTTCAAACCCTTCCCCTGCCACCACTGCCCCTGTTCCCCCTGTAATTGTCCAAGTTGGACAACTCTCTTCTCACCCAGTGGTGACCCCCTTTCCTTTTCCTAATGCTAGACCAATTATGGTCCATAGCGAAAGACCCGACAAGTTTTCGGGCAAAAACTTTAAAATTAGACAAAAGATGTTGTTTTACCTAACTACTTTGAGCTTGGCGAGATTTCTCATTGAGGATCTGCCTGCGGTCATTGAGAATGATCCGCAAAATTCAATTGTCAGAAGCCAATGGTGGCATTTTGACTTTCTGTGCCGGAATTATATTCTGGGCAGCCTGGTAGATGGTTTATATAACGTCTAGCAGAAGATCACCACGGCTAAGGAATTATAGAATTCCCTAGAAGCCAAGTATGTGGCTAATGATGCTGGTACTAAGAAGTACCTTCATGGGAAGTTCCTAAACTTCAAAATGATAGACTCTAAGTCTGTTGTTGAACAAGTGCAGGACTTTCAACTAATTCTGCATTATGTTGCTGCAGAAGGAATGACACTGCCAGATGCTTTTCAAGCAGCTTTAGTTATTGAGAAATTATCTCCTAGTTGGAGGGATTTTCAAAGTCACTTGAAGCTAAAAAAGAAAAGTATGACTTTACAAGAGGTCATTGGAAAGCTTCAAATCCATGAAGGCGGCTTTGTAAGAACCAAAAACACTGATGAGGCCAAAGCCAAATTAATGGAAACAAGGAAGAGGTCTCCTCGACTCGGCCTTTGCTTTTATTTATTTTATAATCTTGTTTTTATTACCATGTAATTTTTTCTTCCCAGTTGTATCCCCTTTCTTTTATTTTTTTACAGTTGTATTATCCTTCGACACAAAACATATTTTTTCAACTAATGGCAAAGCGAAAATTCCCCGGTGGTGCTCTTCGGTTTGGAATAGCGCTCCCAAAGGTAAAATAATGTTTCGCCTTTAAGAGTGCAGCACCGCAGGACTTGAAGTTCCAGCTAACAGAGGGACGTTAGGACTAGACTGCACCTAGAAGCTATATGCAGACTTTTGACTGAGAGAGAAGTGTGCAGTGTGTGCTCTCTGAATGAAATGAGGAAACCTATTTATAGGTGAACCTCCACTCGTAACGGGAAAAAAACCGTGTCAACATTAATGCTGACAGATGGATTTTCAGGAAGGTCAGCAGTTAGGGAATTGATTTGCAACAAATCCGGTTGACCTGCCATAAATAATTTCTGCACGATTATTGTGTTGATAGGAGTTTGTCATCGCTGAGTCAGCTTAGGTTTATTGAACCTGGCCAGTGCTGAGTCATCTAGACGTCAGCTTCAGATTCGTTGAATCTGTACTTACGAAGACAACTTTCGGTATAGGCTTGACCCATTACCGAATTAATTGGGCTGAACCACAAAAACTTTTGTGTTTTAAAAAATTAGATGGACACCAGGCCCAAGTACACCCAAAGTCCATCCAAAGTCTAATTGTCAAGGCCAAGACCACAAGCTCGGCGCACGTGTGGCCATTTTGATTGTCAATCAATCAACTATAGTTTAATTAGCTTCGTTGACTTCTTACTAATATTATGTATATTAGTCTTCTCATTTTCCAATGTGGGATGAGTATTAATTACATAATCAATTCTCTTCTTAATTCAAAGTTTTAAACTTTAATTTGTTGACTCAATTTCTCACTCATCATTAATTGGTTTTGTGAGTATTAATACATTAAACTCAACTACTCCGAGAGTAGAACACACTCGTACCAATTAACATTCAAGATATTAATTTTAACTTCTTCATTTTATTGGTCAAACAATACCAATTAATATATTTAATATTTAATAAAATATTAAATATTTCCAACAGAAGATTCTTCACATGTTATAAGTATATTTAAACAATTTTTCATGTCTCATGATGAAAGACAAAATGTTTTGGGTTGCTTAGTTTGAATAATGTAAAAAAAAAAGAACTTTCTCATTTCCTTTTCATACCTTTACATCGAAAACATTCAACATTAGTACGTACACGTAATTTTTGCAATTTAATTCTTTGCGCTTATGTTAATTTATTTTTCTGAATCTTGTGCATGCTTGATTAAAATAAAAAATGATAACATAAATTATAATTATATATAAAATTTCATCATATTCTATAATACCCCGGTAGTCATGCGATTGAAATTTATTTTTGACTGGTAAAAAATTTATGTTCTATCAAATATTTATAAATAATGTGTACATGCTCTCCCCGTTAATAAAAACCACGCTCATATATGTATGGTCATAACTAAAAAGAGAAAAGCTGATAAAATAAAAAATTTTATGGGGTATCGTGCATATGATCAATGTTTGCCCAAATGGTGTCCACACGCAAGTGTACGTGATCGTTATTGTAATGGCAAATTTGACCAAGTTTATTATTTATCGAACTCAGGGAGATGGGGATTTGTAAGGTGCAATCGTTGTTCCAATTCGAAATCACACAAAGCAATAAAGGGGAATCGGTATCTAATGTCTACTCGTGAGTCAAAAGAGTAAACTACCTATCACCTTGGGTTGCAAAGTGAGCAAGTTGTGAAAGATATGTGTTAGTATACTATCCTATGTTTCACATGTGATGTATCACTAGATCATGCAATGAGGTATTGTACAATCAATTGGCTAGCCACTCTAACATGTAAAAGTTTTCCTAGATACACATTAGAGCCTCTACTTGTTCTCTGTATTCACTAAAGATAATTCTCACTATCTTAGGAATTTAATCAAACACTTAGCATGCATTGACCTAATAACAAGAAGATTTAGGAAAATAGCACAATTCTCATATGAGACTAACTCCCTAATTGCCCTTATGATCAACTACACCTGCCAAGCATTCATACAATCCATCAATGTAGAGAATTGATCATACAACATCTCATAGCATTCAAAAGATCAAAATTATCACCACATTACTCCATAGGAATCATACACCAACACACAAAGGAATTAGCCCAAGGCTAATTTGGTAAACATAAGAACAATTAAGCTAGCTACAATCATCATCATATAAGAAACGTAAAGGAAAGTAGAAGTATTATCTATTACAATGAAAATTGGAAAGATACAAATTACCTCTAAAATGCTAGAAAATGATCCGACAATAGAAAATGAAATTCAATCGGTAGAATCGTAGCCATAGCTGAGACGAAGATTCAGGAATAAACGGATCAACGATCCAAGCGGTAGATCAAAAGTTATCTAAAAAATCGTAAGAAGAATTCTTATAAACCCAACTAGTAACTACCTCTCTCTCTCTCTAATCTAAGAATATGACTATGATTATGAACTAGATGACTTGAGAATCTGATCCTTGGAGTATTTATAGTGCCCACAATGTTTAGTCCAAAATGCCCTTCATTAAACGCGCGAAAAAGACGAAACTCCTTGAAAGTGTATCAGTCCGAACCTTCGAATGAATGCAAGCTGGTGGCCGCACGAATCAATTCGTGCGAGCCACTCGTTCACTCCTCAGCGCACGGACCAGAGATTTCAAGCACGAACCCGAGCTGGTCGTCGCACGGATCTGGCTTGGTTGCGCACGAACCCACTTCGTCTTGTTCGATCGATCCTCGACTTCCTCGTTTCCTTCATATCTTGAGTTCTAGAGCTCCGATTGACTCGATTCTTTTTCCGTTGAGACCCTCTCTTCGAACTATTCGACATGGTATATCGTTTCCCTCCATTAGATCAACTCACAATTTCTGGACTTTTATGAACTTGCTCGTCTCTTGCCGATTTTGCTCATTTTCACTACAAAACACAACTTTCTAGCCAAAAAAGGGTTCAATATACAAAGTATAGCATTTTAGGGTCAAATATGAACATAAGCACATCAAAACCATATAGAAATGGATGAAAAAACATGCAATTATGACCCTAATCAATCAATTTATGAGTAAAATAATTTGTGTGAGTGTTAAATAAATGATATGTGATACTTAGAGATTGAGTAAAGAATATGCATATATAGTTTTATTGATAGACAAATAAGACAAGTGAATATATTTTTAGTAGTTGGAGGGAGTAATATATAAACATCATATGCATTTACTCTTATAATATACACCCCTTGATCTAATCTCCCAATTAGATTAGTCCTAACTAAGGGTGGAAATTCGATCTATTGGGTCCATTCGATTCTATTTTTGGATCGAATAAAAAATAACTGAAAATTTTATATTGATTGAGGATCAAAGGGAACCGAACTAAATAGAGACTTTGAAATGGACCGGGGCCGAAGTATTTCGGTTCGACCAAATCGGTTCAAAATAATTTAAACATAAAAATAATGTATTTCATCAAAATAAATATTGTGTATCATAACTATCATAATTTAGTTCAACATCAACAAATTGAAGAAATACGATACAAATTTGATAATTTTTAAAAAAAAATACAACAATAATAAGTTAAAGAAACTTCAACAATGCCACCATTCACAATTGAGGTTTTTTTTTTTTTGTATTAGTTTTATAATATAGTGTATATATAATATAATAAATATATTATATTTTTAAAATAAAATTTATTTTTTTCAGTCTATTCAATTATGTTAGTTCAGAAACGAGAAATTTTAAAACCGAAAATCAAACCAAATTTTTTAAAATCGAACTGAATTTATCATAATTTTGGTTCAATTTTTATGAATACCCCAAAAGTGTAACAGTAATACATTGGCATCTAATTTGGTCGTCATGATCACAACTGTAAAAAATATACATCATTATTTTGGCCGGTGAGAATATTATTACGACAATTAATTAATTTGTTAATAGAGTGGCGCTAATCATCCATAATACCTATTATGGTAATTTCCATCTTAAAATTTAATACAATTACTAATATACCCTCAATGAAATCAATCAAAATTCCATTTCAAATCTGAATTCGAATTTAAACTTCAAATTTCAAATATCTCTATCTCTCTCCCTCTCCCTCTCCCTCTCTCTCTCTTCCTCTCTTTCTCTTATTCCAACATAAAATTAAATACAAGATTTAAAATTAAATTATCATCCTCTCTCTCTTTATTAAAGATCTCCTAAACATAACCCTAATTAGGGTTCATATCACCTTCCGGCCACCTCTTACTAAAAAATAACTCATCCCTTCAACACCATCCATCTCCGACGACGATTACACCTCCGATGAATCTACCTCCGGCGATGATTACACCTCCGACGAATCCACCACCGTCATTCCGAATCTTTTTCATCCATCCATCTATTTCAATGACGACAAAAATGGATAATACTCAGAAATTTTATGTTGTGTTCAAAGGTGTACGGATTGGGAACTATGGAAGTTGTGCACCAAATGTCATCGGGCTCAAAGGAAGTTTATTCAAATCCTTTTTGACGTTGGATGAAGCTGTTAATGCATATATATCTTATTTTGGATGAAACATCAATGCAGTTGATGCCGAAAATGATTCTCTTGAACGAAAATTGAAAGAAGAAGAAATATCCAGTGGGGTTGCAAATGAGTTTGATAGGGTTGCAAATAATATTTGTAGTTGCAATTCTTATTCTAATCTTGATGTTTCAATGTTAATAAAACTTGTAATTGTTGTTTGTATTTATGGATTTGTTTCAGCCATCATTACTTATATGTACAAGTAATATGAATGTTAAATTAATGATACTCCATTTTGTTCTTTTTTTTATTGTTTTGTTGGATTCGTATATTGTTCGAAGTAAACAATAATTAAACATACACATTAACATTCAATTTGTTCGTATATTGTTCGTATATTTTTTAAAATTGTTCGAAGTTAAAATATAGTCCTATGATATATATGGGATAATCATTTAAGTGATAAAATGTTTCAATTTGTTCGTATATTTTGTTAAATTGTTCATATATTGTTGGAAGTTAAAATATATGATATATATGGGATAATCATTTAAATGTTAAAATATATATGTTAGTATATCATAACAATTTCATAGTGATATTTGTGTAAATTTTTGAAGTGATTGAACAAGTCTTAAGTAATTGACCAAGTCTAGTTCTTATAATCAAATGAAATTTTTTTGAAGTGATTGAACAAATGTAATCAAATGAAGTATTCAAATTACTATTAAATGATAGATCGTGAATAAGTAAATAAATAAATAAATAAAATAAATAAATCTTTAAATATAACATAATTTCCATTAATATTAAAATTTTAAGCACACACAAAATTCGGGCATTTATAAAAAGCACGTTTACACACACATATATATATATATAGCATGTATATGGCCTAAGGCCATATACATACTTAACAAAGATGAAATAGTGCTAAAAAATCGGTAAAGCCACCTACCACCAACCCCCAAACACCAAATCCACCATCGTTCCTAAAATTCGCAGTCATATTAACCGTTCTTTCGCCAACATCATTAGCAACACTGCATTGTTCATCCTCGTTGATGCTTGAGTCTTCTAGTATTATTACGGGAATGGTCCTAGTCTTCATTACCTCCTAGAAATTTTTTTACAACTTGTTATAGGGCTCGTCTTCAAGAATGACATCATTGACAGATTTTGGATCGAGAGTATTGATTATCCTTCTCAAAAAAACTTTGACATCGGCCTTCAGTTCTTCATGCTGATTTTTGTTGTATTCTATACGGACATGAGGCTTTTGGGCGAGGGGAAATTAGAGGATTATTTTTGAGTTCGTATTTAGAGTGTGTGTGATCGTGATGTCGAGACACGCAAAATATAATCCTTAACTCAACTCCACTAACTAGTACCAATGGCAAGCAAGGGTCGATCCCACAGGGAGCAGGAAATCAAATTGTGAATTTATTATATTAATATAAGAGTAATACGAAGGGGGGGTTTGGTTGGTAACAAATTGAACTATCACTAAATTAATGCAAATAAAAGAGAACAAAAGAAAATATGATTTAGATCAAGAGAGAGAACTAATATTCCAATCATGAGTTCAGTATCCCCACAATTTATACTATCCTTATTAATCTTGTGACAGTCTTACTCTAATATCAAATCTCTCCCCTAAAATAACGAGACGCTCAGTTAAACCGAATTAATTCTTAAGATTAGCTAGTTAAGAGACGCTCGTTAACTAACCTTGTTTAATCAAACAACCTATTGAGACACTCACTAGATTTAATTTGATAAACGCATTCAACTACCAAATTAATAGTAAGACTGGACTGCAAAAATACGAAACGTTCGCTTCACATAACCCAGATCCGTGTTACCCCTAGTGAATGGTGCACTATTTGTTACTCGTGAAGATATCCTATAACAATTACAGATTATAGTCTATATTCTAACTGTAGAATTAAATGTAAATTAACCTAGCAGGCCATTACTAAATTAATTACAATAACTCTTGAACATGCAACCAAGTAATACGAAAAACTAAATATTGAAAATAAGAACACGTCACGAGAAATTAATTAAAAGATAATATAAAAGGGTTCAACATCCCTAGAATTGGAATACAAAAATAATGGTACTCAGTTTGGAATTATATACAATTAATTATATAAAAACAAACTGTTGATATGTTTAAGGAAGTAATCAACGGAATAACGGATGATGTGTCATAAAATGACTAATCAAACATGATGAACATGGACAAAACCAAAGAGAATCAATACAAAAGAAGAAGAATCACTGAACAAATAAGAAATGGCCGAGCAGCAGTGCCAGAAAGGAAAGGGCGAGCAGCTCACCTGCTCGCCCAACCACTTGAGCAGCTGCACCTGCTCGCCTATTTGCACAAAATGGGCGAGCAGGTCTTGAAAATATTGTGATGGGCGAACAGCTCACCTGTTCGCCCAACAAGCTGTTCGCGGGATATAAAGAGTTGCTCGCCTGTTTTGAAGATGATCACCAGGTCCTTGTTTTCACCATTTTTAGCTAATTTTCTGTTGTAATTATCTTGTATAAACGGTTAGGGACACTTGTAAGCTTCTCATGAAGCGTGGCAAGGTGTATGCCACCACCTTCTTGTAGAAATGCCTATAAATAGGCCCCCATTTTCAGATTTATGCAAGTTTTCTCGGCGTTTGCGAAGCCCTATCGAAATCTTTCCAGAATTACACACTTTGCAATTCCGATAAATTGTATTTGATCGGTTGTTAATGAAATCGCACTCGTAAGCCACATAAAAGCTTTTTTTTGCGGAGATTTTGTTAACAATTTGGCGCTAGAAGGAGGGCGTGAACCTTCGATTGCTGGATTTTGTTGGATACTGGAGTGGAAACTGCAAAATTTGGATTCTGGATGAAGATTTACAACCTGCTCGCTTGAAGGAAAACAAGTTGTTCGCTTGAATATTTGAAGGAACACAAGCTGTTCGCTTGAATGTTTGAAGGAACACAAGCTGTTCGCTATAAGGCTTAAAGGAAACCTAGTTGTTCGCCTATTGTTCAAGAAATAACATTACCTAGTCACCTGTTTTCACCTGGTCGCCTGTTTTTCACCTGGTCGCCTGGTTTCACCTGGTCGCCTATTTTTCACCTGCTCAGCTCAGCTATTCGCCAGTGCACCTGTTCGCCACTTTTCACCTGTTTGCCCAGTTGTTTATGTAACAGCTTAACCTGCTTTGTGGAAAGCAACTGACATTATGTAAAATGTCACGGGAAGTATCTCAACCAAGGATGACATCTCACGGGAGGAACAATGATCAGTCGAATCATAGAGCCCCGGCACCTGAACTCTCAATGACAATTCAGGGTATTGCCGGAAACCGACAACAAGCCAAATAAATTGGAGTTCCGGCAGCTCAAGTGGGACAGAACTATATGCAAGAATTATCTGAACTGCTCCCATTCTTGCAGAACCCTAAGGACATTTCACGTGTGACGGCCCTCTGCAAAGTGTTGAAAGAACAGCAACAAGGTGCAGCCGGTCCCTCTGGTACATGACCTGATCAGAGGCCTATTTTTCAACGGGTTGGTCAGTGTCCACCAGAGACCGAGGCTGACAGTGAACAGAGGAGAAGGCGTGAGAGCATTGAAAGCAGAAGGTGACTGATCGTTTGTGGCAAAAAATGGCAGACCGATTGGGCCCGCAAGGTGGAAGAACACGGAGCGTGATGGACAAGTCAAGTCATGGAACTCCACGAAGCAGACCTGTGGAGCGACGAGAGTACAGGTCGCATGGCCAACCCCTGTCGGTCTATCGACCCTCAAGTAGAATACCAGAAGTAGACCAAAGGAGAATGAATAAAGAACCAGAAGCAAACCAAATGAGACCAAGTAGAGTACTAGAGGCAGATCAGAGAAGGCAGTATACAGTCCGAGAAAGACTACGTTGGCCGGTGGTGAAGAGGCTCGGCCCTGAAGGCGTACAGAAGGCCAGTATGATTCTAGCGAGGTCACACCCGAGTGACCGGGTATCCAGCTCCCCTCGCCCAGAGCGAGAGGAACGGCCACCCTATCTAGGTGTAGAGGCTTCAGATGAAATCTTACGGTCAATGAAGAAGGCCATCGAACACCTTCAGGCCAAAGTCTCGTTACGCCCGGAAGGCAGTTCAGCAGTACAGATCCCAGTTTCACCCCTATCAGCAGCAATACTTTCGGCACCTGTTCAGCCGAAGATTCAGTTCCCGACTTCTAATTTGTATAAAGGGACCTCAGACCCAAAAGTGCGTGTGTCCAAGTTTACTGATTACATGATTTCTATGGGAGCGTCTGATGCGACCCAATGTAGAAACTTTCCTCTTACACTTGGGGATCATGCACACCGTTGGTATACAACGATGCCCCCTGCATCGATAACTTCTTTCATGCAACAGAGCCAAGAATTTTTATTACATTTTTCTGGAGAAGCGTCCTGTTTTACCCAGAAACATCAACTGGCGAATCTTGTCCAGGAATCGGAGGAATCTGATCAGCAATTCCTCAAACTATTTGACAAGATTATGTTGGAAGGAGAGCCAATCGGTGAAGATACCAAGGTGATCACTGCAATGGCGGGTTTGAAGAAATGTTCAGATCTTTGGAAACAAATGCAGCTTACATGTCCGAAGACTTATGCAGAGTTCCAGAACAAAGTAGGAATTTATGTGGCCATGCAAGAAGTATTGAGGAAGTCCATGGGAGAAGGTAAGGAAGCACTGAAAGCGACAGTCAACAGAGGCGGGAGAAGGTATCGAACCTCCGGAAATTTGAAATCCTTCGAGGGAGCCGAATTGGCAAAAAGACTTAACCAGGTCCTAACCGTGTCCATTGACCATGTCTTCAACGCGGTCAGGAGAAATGGAGCACTACCGCCCGCAAGAAAGCTCAAGGTAGATCCAAAGAGGACGAACCCAAACAAATACTGCGCCTATCATCAGGCAACGGGACATTTCACGAGTGAATGTCAGGATCTATTGAGACAGTTATGGAAATTTTATGATGAAGGTAAGTTGTCAGAATTTGTGAAAAGACCACCTGGGAAGAGACCGCGTGTGCCCGATTAGAGGGCAAATGAAGAGGACAGCGAGAACAAAGATGAAGAAGGAGCCGGATCGAGATGCCGGCAAAATCAGTAACCCCCACTCCCTCCGCCAGCACCAGTGCGGGAAGTTTTGATGATGGAACCCGAGGTTGGCTGTGCATGTGGGTGTACAGATGGAAGGCCACCTCCGTCGAAGAGGCAGAAGAAAGCTGAACTGCGCACCATTGACAAGATAAAAGAAACTGATGTGGGACCCTCCACCAAGCCTACTGCAGATATGACATTTTCACAAAAGGACTTGGAGGGGATTATAACCTCACAGAATGACTCCCTGGTCATAAGCGCAAATATAATGAATGCACGAGTTCACAGACTGCTGGTCGACATTGGAGCTTATACAAACATCCTGTTCAAGAGCACTCTAGACCAGTAGGGTACTTCGAATCCTACATTGAAAATTGTAATCACAGGATTATAGGATTCGAGGATGCATTCACTATTCCCCTAGGTATCATACGTCTGTCTGTTGAACTTGTTTCGGCCGACGATTTTAATAGGAGGATGACGAGGTAAGTAGATTTTCTCGTTGTAGACCAGCCATCCTCCTATAACGGGTTCCTCGGTCGACCTTTTTTGCATGAATTTAAAGCAGCCTATTCGACTTACTACTACTGTATAAAATTCCCGACACCAAATGGAGCTGGCACAATAAAGGGCGATCAAAAGAAAGCTCGAGAATGTTTACTTCAGAACGCGCCATCGGTCACTTATGTACACGCGATTGCAAGTCCTCCCCCACGTACTGAACTGGAACCTGAGATATTAAGTGCTTCACAGGTTGAAGCATAACCAATGGAGGTTGATAATCCAGTTCACGTACCAGAGAGTGTACCCAATCCTGTTGTACAAGACCTAGTGGAATCAGAGCCTGAGAGGCATCCCGGAGGCAAGCGCCCAGACGAATGCTTACTCAGCCAAGATTTCGAACCTAGGCTCGATTGTGAACAGATGGAGATTGAAGACGAACTGAGCGTGGACGGATCTATTCTGGATCCGAGGTGGAAAGAAAGGTGAAAGCGCGCTACGCCGATGGAAGAGTTAACATCTGTCCAAACTTATCCAGACAAAGAGGATATGGAACTCTTCATCGGATCTGAATTGCCCGAACCATTCAGATAAAAAATGATCAATTTTTTGAAAAATAATCTAGACATTTTCGCATGGTCTCATTCAGATATAACGGGTATTGCAACCGAACATGCCTGTCATCGACTCAATATTGATCCAGCACGTAGACCAATTCGCTAAAAAGATGAAAATTTGGGCCAGAGAAGTACGAAGCATTGACGACTGAGGTCAAGAAGTTGCTGGACAACAAGTTGATACACGAAGCCTTATGCCCACAATGGGTTGCGAACCCCGTCCTTGTTCGTAAACCCAATGGCATATGGAGACTCTGTATCGACTTTACCAATCTAAATGATACCTGTCTGAAGGATAACTTTCCACTCCCCCACATTGATCATCTGGTCGATAACATTGCAGGGCATGAACTCATGACCTTCATGGACGCCTTTGCAGG
Source organism: Prunella vulgaris (assembly GCA_026898435.1). Lineage (NCBI taxonomy): Eukaryota > Viridiplantae > Streptophyta > Magnoliopsida > Lamiales > Lamiaceae > Prunella > Prunella vulgaris. The sequence goes on along the minus strand of JAPKLY010000075.1, from coordinate 311,801 downwards.
GTATCACCAGATTGCACTACATCCTGACGATCAGGAGCACACCATTTTCTATACAAACAAGAATCTCTGTTGTTGGGATAGAATGTCATTTGACTTGATCAACGCTGGAGCCACCTACCAGAGATTGGTGAACAAGATGTTTGACGAACATATCGGCCATTCAGTAGAAGTCTACGTGGACGATATCATCGTAAAAAGTTTGCACAAGGAAGACCATCTTGAACACCTCTCTCAAACGTTCCAGATACTCCGCGCCTACAACATGAAACTTAACCCGAAGAAGAGCAGTTTCGCAATTCATTCGGGAAAGTTCCTGGGACATTTTGTCAGTCAGCGCGGAATTGAGGTGAATTCAACCAAAGTCAAGGTCATAATCGACATGAAGCCTCCTGATTCGGTTCAAAAGGTTCAACGTCTTACAGGATGTTTAGCTGCATTAAATCTCTTTATCTCACGTTCAGGAGATAAATGCCGACCTTTCTTTGAGGCCATGAAAAAGAAAAAGGATAATTTCGTGTGGATGAAAGATTGCCAAAGAGCTTACTTAGAAATCAAAGAATATTTAGGCAATACACAGATTTTATCCAAGCCGATTCCTGGAGAAAAACTCTATCTCTACCTCGCTGCATCAGAGGTAGCAATAAGTTCGGTGCTGGTACACGCCGAAGGCAAGTTTCATTCCCCGATCTACTACGTCAGTCAAGCTCTACATGAAGCCGAGATCCGGTATTCTTCGATGGAGAAACTTGCGTATGCGTTGGTCATGAGCACACGTAAGTTGCGGCCGTACTTCTACGATCATCAGGTAGAAGTACTCACGACCTTCCCACGGCAAATCCTACATCGCCCTAATACTGCGGGAAGATTGCTAAAATGGTCACTGGAAATCAACCAATTTAGTATCACGTACGCAATGAGAACGGCGATCAAGGGACATGCTCTGGCCGACTTCATTATAGAACTAACTTATCCATCTGAACTGATGAGGGATCATGAACACTCGTGGCACCTATATGTAGATGGTTCGTCTACCAACTTGGCGTCGGGGGCAGGAGTGGTTTTAATAAGCCCTGACCGACAGGTGTTCACGTCAGCAATTCGATTCGCTTTCCTGGCAACCAACAATGAAGCTGAGTACGAGGCGGTAATAGCCAGACTCAGACTTGCATTAGCAATTGGGGTTAAGAGGTTACAAATTTTTGGCGACTCACAACTCATACTGTCTCAAGTCCGAGGGGAGTTCGAGGCTAAGGATAAACACATGATTCTTTACCAGAAGATAGTGCCTCATCTGATATCAATGTTTCAGCAAGCATATATTGAACAGATACCTCGACTTGAGAACACACAAGCCGACGCCTTAGCCCGATTAGCATCCAGCCAGGGGGCAACAGAGATAACAGAAGTCATCATCACTCGGCTCGACAATCCTTCAACCTTTGATTATCAGATAAATCAAACACTGAATGGGGGGCAGGAGATGGACGAGGAAGATGATGACTGGAGGACAGGTTTGAGGAAGTATCTGACCATGGGGAAACGGCCCGAAGATTCTTGAGCGGTGGTTCGGTTGGTCAAGCAAGCAGCGCGTTACGTAATGGTAGACGGCCAATTATACAAAAGAGGATTTTCATCACCCCTACTCAAATGTGTTTCACGAAAGCAGGGATGGGAAATTCTCGATGAAATTCACGAGGGAATATGCGGAAGTCATATTGCAGGACGAGCACTGGCACATAAAACCATGAGGCAGGGATATTACTAGCCTACATTAAAAGAATATGTTATCTCGTTTGCAAAAAAGTGTCACAAATGTCAAGTGTTCGCTCCTAACATCCACGTTCTTTCACAAGAGATGAAAGCAGTTTATGGCCCTTGGCCATTCGCCAAGTGGGGTATCAACATCATCGGACCATTCCCACCTGGGAAAGGAAGTGTGAGGTTCGCAGTGGTTGCCGTGGATTACTTCACCAAATGGCCCGAAGCCGAATCGCTTGTGATAGTTACTCAGGAAAAAATGATCAATTTTATCTGGAAGAATTTGAATTGCAGATTTGGCATACCTCGATCAATTGTCACTGACAACGGGCCACAATTTGACGGAAAGAAAGTCCAAGAATTCTGTAATACTTGGGGAATCAAAAAGTATTACTCGACCTCGTATCACCCACAGTCCAACTGTCAGGTTGAAGCTATCAACAAGATTATCAAGCGAACATTTAAACTACGCTTGACGGAGAGAAAAGGAAGCTGGTCGGAAGAACTCCCGGAGGTGTTGTGGTCATACCTCACGTCATTCAGAATAAGTACAGGTGAAACTCCATTCGCAATGGCGTACGGTGTTGAAGCAATGGTACCAGTTGAACTGCAAAATCCAACGTGGCGAGTTTGTATGTACGATGAGAAAGAGAATGATGAAGACGTCGCGATCGAAAAAGATTTTCTCGAAAAAAAGCAGACGGCAGCAGAAGTACGTAATGCGGCATACAAACAATACGTTATCCGGTATTACAATTCGCGAGTCAAGGCCAGAAGTTTCCAAGAAGGAGATCTAGTCTTGCGAAAAATCCTATCCACTCCACCCGGAACTTTTGGGCCAGGTTGGGAGGGACCATTTAGTGTTTCACGAAGTTGGTCAAATGGCACTTGCGAATTGGAAGACCTAGACGGGGTACCATCTTCATACACATGGAATGCTGCTCATCTTAAGAAGTTTTATCAATAAAGGATGTGTAATGTACATTTTTTTCAGAACAGATAATGAATTTTATAGACGGCCTCTTTTAAGAGGTCGCGGTCTAATTGAAATCGCCTAACTAATACGTGGCTATAGAGGGTTAATACGCTCCGAGTGGAGCCACAACTCTGCTTGTCGAGCACGCTCCTCGTGCAGTGACAAAATAATATTGTACAATACCAATACGTCCTGCGCCAGTTAGAGCAAAAGCATGCCGTACGCTCTTCTTAGGTTGAAAGGTTACGGCGTTGAAATGCCTAATAACTCCCGAATAAGAATTGAGCGTGATGCCCCGAAAGACCATTCACACAGGGACTTGAGTGTGCATCAAATGCTCCTCCAAAGGACGTTATATATGCTCCGGAGGATAGCAGAGTGGACGCCCTCCAAAGGGACGCTGATACGCTCCCGCGGATGAAGTGAATGCTTCCTGATGGCCCACTTCCGCGCGAGTGTCTTATTGGTTACAGTTGAAAAAACTATTCGTACACGCTCAAAAAGAGGCAAAACGAAGCGAATTAAAGACGAGTGCATTAGAATAACATCCTTGATTGAAGAAAAGGGAGTACAACAAAAAGTGAAAAGTTCGAATAACATTCTGAATTGGAAAGACAAAAGATGAAAGTGCAACAAAAAGCAGAAAGGCAAAAGGCAAAACTGAAGTCTAAAACAGAGAAGACATCAGGCAAACAGAGTAAAAACTCTAATCAGTGGCGGGGGCAGTGGTGCTGGCAGCATTGGATGGCGGGACCTCGGGAGCCGTTGTATCATCGCCAGGAGGAGTCTGAATGTAAGACATGGCAATCTCATTCTCTCTCTCCTGACGACCTTCTTCAGGAGAGGCCTCGACGGCATCGGTAATTCCCGGGGTAATGAAAGAGGTCTCGACAACCACAGCAGTTTGCGAAGCATCAGGTGCATATTGTGATCGCAATCGGGGTTGGACGATGGTGTATCTCTCTCCAAGAAATCCCAAGTCAAGTCCTGAATTCACTAAATCAGCCAGAGGGAGAGCCTGCGACTTGACCAGCGGATTAGCTCGGAGGAAGTCTGATAATTTCTTCATCATCATCTCAGATATCTTCGACCCCCCTTCCTCAACAGCACAGATCGCTCGAATGCTCTCGGCGTATGAATAGATATATCTAAATTTAGCCGCATCACACACCTGCTCCATCAGGTCCTCCTCGGCGTACATACACTCCATAGTGTTTTGGAGTGCAACTTTCTCCTTCTCCAGCTCCAAGACCTGGTCTAGGGAATTATTGTACTTCTGATGCTCATCAGTCTTCTCAGCTTTGAGACGGGCAATGTCTTCGGTAGCCATTTCCACATGCTCGTTGAGATTCCGTTTGTCATACTGAAGCTTATTGATTGTCTCAAGGGCATTCTACACAGAATCAAAAGCACTCTTAACCTTGAGATGTGCCTGGGCCAACTCATTCTCTTTCGCCTTCAGAGCTTTCTCCTTCTCCTCGTACTCCTCTTTGGTCCTACGATTTGCCCTATCGAGTTCGAGTGCTTGATCCATGACCAGTTAAGCAGTGATCGCAACATGGCTGGCAAACACCCCGCACATGAGCAGGTTGTCGCTCAAGGTTTGCTGGTGGATTACGCGATCGATAGTTTTGCTCCAAGACTGGGCAATGAGCTTGGTGGCCTTTTGGACTTCCTTGTCAGGGATATCCCCCATATGCCTCGGCACCCTGGAGTAAGCAGTCTGATGGAGTGCATCGCAGCGGAAAGGATGATTGCCTGGATGATTGCTGAAAAGAATAGCAACTGTATAAGCAAGGGAATAGTACAAATATAAGATGATCAGAAAAGGTGGAAACTCATGATTCCCGAGTCTCCCGTTCCCATCCAAGATAGGAGTCGTCTCGGCGAAAGCCTACTTCGCAAGGAGAAGGCGGAGATGAATCACGATGATCCCCAGATCGAGGGTCGACGAGTGGACGACTGAATCCGGTAGTCATAGTAGTCTTGCTCTTCTTCTTCTGCCGGTTAGCATCCCCTTTGTCACCGACAGAGGTGCCACCACCCTTCCTTAGCTGCTTTGACTTCTTGGGAGAACTCACCCGAGTGGGCGGATCGGCAGCAGGAGCAACAGGAGTTGGCGCGGCCATTCGTTGCACCGAAGGCTTGATTCCCTTTTTCTTCCGCAACTGAATCAATGCAGCTGGGGGATCCATCTTGCGCTTGTTTAGCCCGGATTTGAGATCCTGAACTCGTCGGCAGAAAGCATGGAACTTAGGAGGAATTGCAACCATAACTCCTTGATCTGTCACAAGAACTCACTATTAAAAAGTGAACATATCGAAGAAGTAATAAAAGTCAAATGGTATCTACCCTCTGGAGGTGGAGCTTGAGCTGCGAGATGATGCGGACTAGTGATCAAGCCAGCTGCACATCTGCAATGTTCGCTCGACAAGTATTTTACAGTCCGGAATTGTTCATGTCGATAAGAGGCATTGGAAAGCGCGTAGATGAACAAGTCCGGAACTCCTTTTTATCCCCACCTTGGAAGCCTCAGACCTGCAAAGAAACTAAGTTTACATTAGTGAATTCCGGAACGAAAGATACACGGGGAATGATACTTACGTCTCAATTCCCCGTATCCTTCTGGGGTCATAATTTTCTCTCTAGCGCCAGGATAAGATGTGGAGGTTCGCCAATCTCCACCGATGAAAAAGAACTGATCTTTCCATCATTTTATTTTGTTCGGAAGCAACTCCACGACCTTCATCCCCGCTCGGGCTTTCACGTGATAATAGTCGTACCCTTCCTCTTTGCATACCGAGATCATCATGGCATAATGAATCTCGGGGGCCGTCAATCGATTAGGATATCCCTCCAATCCCATCACCGTCAGATAACCTAGCAAGTTATTCCACCCATTTGGTGTGATATGGGTGATTGCTAGGTTAACGTCCATCAGAAATTGGCCAATGACCGGATGCAGTGGAAGTGGAAATTCGGCTTCGAGAATATCAATGTTCAGTGCGGTACATCCCGGTGGTGGCCGATCAACTCGCTCACGATCACGAGGGATGTACATGTGAATGTCAAGTGGGATATTATACTCATCCCGAAGAGCAGTCAGATCGTCCTCTGTCAACAGGCTTTGATGCTTAGTGGCAGTGTATCTCGTCTTAACATACGGAATAGGAGATATCCGAGGTCGGATGAACTGATCCCGATACCGATCCTGATATACCACCCAATTCATCTCCTGTGCGACCCCCTCTGGAATCGTCTGTTCAAATAATTGCTCAGGAGGTTGGTAAATTCTCGTCAGATCATCCCAAATCTCCTGTTGACTCGGCCCGGGGTCTCGTTCAAAATCTTCTCCGAGTTCGGAGCCGGAATCACCCTCGTCAGGGTCAACTTCTTCTGGAGCCTCGCCAGACTGATCTCGAGCCTCTGGAATCTCACGGACAATTTTGGTATCATCAGCATTAGGTCCAGGAGATTCTGAACTGATTCAAAAAGCATCATGAATGACCGAACGAATGTCCAAGTCAGTTTCTTCATCAGTCTCTTCATCTGCTAACAGTAACCTTCTCCTAGCAGGCGGAGTGGAAGTGGAATGTCCACGTTGAGCAAGCCGCTCGCGATGAGCCGCTCGCAAATCTCTATCAGAAGGCTAGGGGTGACCAGCTCTACCTGTTCGCCCGGAGCGAGCAGCTCCTCTTCCTTGAGGGCGAACAACTCGTTATTTTGTCCGGCGAGCGGCTCCACCTGCTCGCCCAGATGGGTGAACAGCTTCCTCAGTTGCTGGGCGAGCAGCTCCTTCACTAGCTCGGCGATCAGCTGCACCTGCTCGCCTAGACAGGCGAGCAGCTTCCTTAGTATCTAGGTGAGCAGCTCTTTGAGCATCCAGGCGAGCAGCTCTTTGAGCATCCTGGCGAGCAGCTGCACCTGCTCGCCCAGATTGGCGAGCAGCTCCTTGAGCTTCAACATCCAGGCGAGCAGCTCATTCACCTTCAAGCTCAGCTGCTCGTCTTCTCTCTTGCACGGCCCGATCGCGCTCCTGAGACTCCGTTGCAATTACAAGGCTACTCGTGCCCCTATTTCTTACTAAACTGCAGTAATCCCAGAGGTCATAGAGGGGTGATTCCACCATTGATGCTTTTCTGGGTTACACGGCGGCGAGCCACCGGAGGGCGACGGCGACGCCATTGTTTCCGGTGAGGAAGCTCCAAGTTCAAGGAAAAATTAGATATCAAATAAAACATGAGAAATCGCCAACCTCGTGTCCTAAATACTAGCAAACTAAACCCAAAATCCAACTTTTTGTGAAGAACAACCTAAAACTACATGGATTTCCGGCAATGAATCACTCCCTAATTGGTTTTCAATCGAAAATAGTTGAAGAGCAAAGGAAAAAGAGAAGAAAATGGAGAATTGAAAACCAATCCACTACCTTTCTCTGGAAATTGACGACGTTGAAGACGGATGAAGTTTTAGAAATGAACTTGCCCGAGCTCGTGCACGGAAGATCGAAGAAGACGAAAAGAAAGGAAGAGGGTTTGGGTTTAGGAATTTATAAAGAAGAAGGGAAGCCCTTATTTGCAATTACCCGGGGACCGAATCACAAATATTTAAAAATAAGGAAAGTGGCATGCGAATTAAGGAAAGGACGGTTCGTATTTCGTGCCCAGAATTTTGCCAAAATAGGCGAGCAGCTCACCTGCTCTCCGAGTGAGCTGCTCGCCACCTTCTTGCCTACCCCAAATTGAAGAAGCTGATCGCCAATTTCAACAACCTAACCTTGCACTAACCATATTTTTAGTTTTTTATATCATTTGGACATGGTTATGTGAGAGTACACCCTAGTATCTCTTTTTTCCTACGAATCGGTTTATCCACAAGGTGGTTTACGGCTAGGTTTTTAATGAGGCCACGGAGGTCTTTTATTATATCCACACTCCAAATGTTTGCAGGTTATGAGGAATCCTTGATTACTTCCACACCACGAGGAAATTTCATGGGTAACCCAGATAACCCGATAATTGTTATTCTCCTGAAGGTTCAAACAAACATCAAGCTAGGGGGCAACTGTTGATGAAATAATCTAATCCAGATGTTTAAGGAAGTAATCAAAAGGATAACAGATGACGTGTCCCAAAATGACTAATCAAACATGATGAACATGGACAAAACCAAAGAGAATCAATACAAAAGGACAAGAATCATTAAACAAACAGGAAATGGCCGAGCAGCAGTGCCAGAAAGGAAAGGGCGAGCAGCTCACCTGCTCGCCCAACCACCTAGGCAGCTGCACCTACTCGCCTTTTTGCACAAAATGGGCGAGCAGGTCTTGAAAATATTGTGATAGGTGAACAGCTCACCTGTTCTCCCAACAAGCAGTTCGCCAGATATAAAGAGCTGTTCATATAATATTGTTCGTATATTTTTTAAAATTGGTCGAAGTTAAAATATACCCATATGATATATATGGGATAATCATTTAAGTGATAAAATGTTTCAATTTGTTCGTATATTTTGTTAAATTGTTCGTATATTGTTGGAAGTTAAAATATATGATATATATGGGATAATCATTTAAATGTTAAAATATATATGTTAGTATATCATAACAATTTCCTAGTGATATTTGTGTAAATTTTTGAAGTGATTGAACAAGTCTTAAGTAATTGACCAAGTCTAGTTTCTTATAATCAAATGAATTTTTTTTGAAGTGATTGAATAAATGTAATCAAATGAAGTATTCAAATTACTATTAAATGATAGATCGTGAATAAATAAATAAATAAATAAATAAATAAAGTAAAAAAATCTTTAAATATAACATAATTTCCATTAATATTAAAATTTTAAGCACACACAAAATTCGGGCATTTATATAAAGTGTTGATAAAAGGATCTAAGCTCGAGGATTAAAGAAATAAGAATATGAGCAAGACTAAAGTTGTCCGGTTGCTCGCCCACGTGCTCACCAGGTTGCTCGCCCACATGCTCGCCGAAGTCTAGAGGTGACAAGGCTGCAAGCCTAAGTGGCCATTCCTCTGCTGCTCACCTAAGTGCTCTCCTAAGTGTCCGCTCGAGCCCTGGTATAATGAAGCAACGAGCCCATAAAGCTAAGACTGAGTTTCCCGGCACCGTGCTCGCCTTGATGCTCGCCCAGCTGGTCGCTCAGCTCATGAGGAGGCAAGGTACTAGACTCCGAGAACAAGCCCGTAATGCTCACTCATCTGCTCGCCACATTGCTCACCATGTTGCTCGTTATACTTCGAGGAAGAGGACACAAGGTGTTCAAGGAACCTGTATGAAGGGTTCGGATCATTTGGGCTAGAGTTAGTGGGATAGAACATCCAGGGAATGACAAGTGGAGGACACTTGTCACCACCAGAAGCCATGTGGCTTAAGTGGGAGCCACCTCACCCTTAGAAAGGGTATAAATATGTAAAAACATCTCATTTGTAAGGATCTGGAATCCTAATACAAGAAATACATTACAGAAATTTCTCTCTCTACATTTCTCTCTACAATTCATATATAACTATTCCATATTATATCTTTGATTATTGTTTGGGTAATTCCTAAGGGTCATTAGCCACTTAAAACATCTGATTATTAGAATTGCTCAACAATTTGGCGCTAGAAGAAGGGTCCGAACCTCCGTCGATTGAAGAATTCGGTACTCATTCATCATTATTCCGAAGAACACGGAGAACGCCCTTCGAAGTTTGGTAAGGATTTTGAGGAATATCTTCAATTGTGAGTGTTTTCAAGAATTTGTTGTCTTCGAAAACACTAACTAGAAAAGATTTCTTTAAAAACTCATCTACTATATTCAATTGTCACCGCGAACAATGACGAGACATATGTACGAGGCCTCCCACGATGAATCCCACACCACCTCAACGAGCCAAAGGTGGAAAGGAAGGGGACCATCCGGACACCGTCAGACAGAACAAGCTCGTGTCCCGGCGTTACCGGCGGCTCCAGTTGGTCAACAAATTAAAACTACCATCGAATCAATGGTTAGAACACCCGAGGACATCGAGAGCGATGGCCACCCTGAAACAATTACAAAGACAGCAAATGGTAGTAGCACGTCAACCGGTGATTCAGGTTGCCCAGACTGAGACGAGACATGAGACCTGAACAAGCTACCATGCTCAGGAGGAAGAAGCTAGTAGTGGACGTGTCGTACCCAAAAGTTCAAGAGGCAAACAGAAAATGTCTGATCGCCTTGGACCACAACCCCAACGCTCAAACCAGTGACCAGCTGGGCGAGCAGAAGGGCGACCAGCTGACCGAGCATATGATCAACCTGAGCGCCTTGACGGGTCATAAGGTGATAGACGCAGTAATCAAAGTCATCACTCGGAGGGTAGATGGTCAGAGCATTCGTACCGTTAAGAGCCTTGCGAGTCTGATGCTCGGCATCAATGCAGGCCTGTACAAGAAAGATTGAGGAGACGGGCGTCCGAGAGGTTAGGCCCAAATGCTGCAAGTAACCTCCAACGACCGCACCGAGAGATCGCCCGAAATGAGGGACTACCGGGGGCAGCACATCATCATGAGGTGCACCAGGAACAGCCTCGAGGAGGGGGATCATCCCGGGGGTCGTCAGTTCTAGAGATAGAAAAGTTGAAGAAAGCTGTGGAAGACTTGCAACACCAGGTGGCCATCAAAGACAAGGTTGAGACGTACGCGTCACTTCCAATATCACCACTGTCACCAGTCATCCTGACTGCACCCATCCAGAAGAAGATACAGTTTCCCTCATTAGTGTTGTACGAAGGAGAGTCTGACCCCAAGGTTCACATCTCAAAGTACGCTGATTACATAATCTCAATGGGGGCATCACACGCGACGCAATGCCGGAACTTTCCCTTAACTCTTGGAGACCGTGCACACAGATGGTTCTCAGCCTTGACACCTGGATCCATTCAATCATTTGGACAGTTGACCCGGGAGTTCTTGTCCCACTTTTTAGGATTCGGAACGTATCTGACACAAAAGCACAGGTTGGCCAACATCTCACAAGGGGCCGACGAGACTGACCAGCAATATCTGGAACGATTTGATAAAATCCTTTTGGAAGGTGAAGCAGTCAGTGACGATACAAAGGTTGTGGCAGTCATGGCGGGACTGCGTAAAGGAACGGACCTGTGGAAAGTGATGCATCTAGCTTGTCCTAGTACATATGCCGAGTTCCGCCACAAAGCCGGTGTGTACGTCGCAATGCAAGAAGCAATGGCCAAACAGTTGGGTCCAGAGGCTGATGACAAGAAGAGCGGTAAGAAGCCCAGCGGCAGTGGTTATAAGGCCCCGAAAAATCTTAAAACATTTGGAAAGATAGCCGAATACAAAGAGAAATTGAATCAAGTGTTGTCAACTACAATTGATCATGTCTTCACAGCTGTGAAGGATCAGGACATGTTGGCCGCACCCCGGAGGATCAGACAAGATCGAAACAAGCTAAACCCAAATAAATTATGTGCATATCATCAGAGTATCGGACACTTCACCAGTGAGTGTCGAGACCTTCTGAAATAATTATGGAAATTTTACGAAGACGGGAAACTTGCCGAATTCATCAAGAAAGCTCCGGGGAAAAGGCAGCGTTAAGGAGAGGTCCACCAGCAAGGCCGACACATCTGGAACCTAACCGAGAGATCCTTGTACTTGAAGAAATTGGTTCGGCTGGAAGAATGGTAGATGGCCGTCCAACATCAAAGAGGCAAAAGAAAATGGAAATTCGGGCGGTCAATCAAGTACAGGAGATGGGGTCTGGGTCGAAAGCAACTACTAAGCCAACTGCAGATTTGACTTTCTCACAAGCAGATCTCGAAGGGGTCCTTACACCGCACAACGACTCCCTGGTTATCAGTGCCAATATCATGAACGCAAGAGTACACCGACTGCTAGTGGATACTGGAGCTTACACGAACATCCTGTTCAAGAAGACACTAGACCAGTTAGGAGATTACGAATCCTATATAGAGGATTGTAATAAAAAAAATAGTGGGATTCGGAGAGGCTGTGACCGTCCCACTAGGTGTAATAAGATTGCCCGTAGAACTTGTAGCGCTAGAGGACCCGGAAAGGAGGATGACAAGGTTGTTAGATTTTTTAGTCATAGATCAACGATCCACCTATAACGGGTTCCTCGGTCGCCCTTTCATTTCCGAATTTAAAGCCGCATGTTCTACTTACTACTATTGTATTAAATTCCCAACTCTTAAGGGTGCAGGTACGGTGAAAGGGGACCAAAAGAAGGAGCGGGAATGCCTATTAACTCTGAAAAAACCCGTTAACCAGGTGTTGGTGTTTGAAGGTCCGATATCACAACCCTCCCCGGACGACCCGAGTAGTTTGGATGATGTCTCAATAGACACCGAAATGATGGAAGTAGATCAGACGCCAGAGGACATGGAGATAGATAATGCACTCCAGCAAGTCCAGCCGGACGGGGAGCAAATGGTAAATAACCCGGAGGATCAAGATTAAGACCCCACAACCATGGTCGGAATAAGTGGTGACACGGAACCAACAGTTGTACCGGAGGACATCGAGCCTCGATTGGGCTATGAACCAACCCCGAAAAGGATGGATACACATCTCGAAGGGCCAATTGATGACCCCAGGTGGAAAGATAAAAAGCGACTCGCTACACCAGTTGAGGAGCTCAGATCCATACAAGTTGACCTAAATAAACAAGATTTAGAACTCTTTATTGGGTCGGAGTTGGAGGAGCCTTATAGAAGCCGAATGGAGGAATTCGTTCAGGCTAACCTCGATGTGTTTGCATGGTCACTTGAGGATATGACCGGCATACCGGTGGAGCACGCGTGCCATCGCCGGAACATAGATCCCACAAAGAAGCCTGTCCGTCAGAAGAGAAGAAAATATGGGCCAGACAAGTATGAAGCATTGACCGGCGAGGTGAAGAAACTCTTGGACAATAAACTCATAAAGGAAGCACTATGTCCTCAATGGGTGGCGAATCCTGTCCTGGTCAAGAAGCTGAATGGAACGTGTAGGCTATGTATAGACTTCACAGACCTCAATGCAGCATGTCCGAAGGATAACTTTCTGTTGCCCCACATCGACCAGCTGGTAGACAATACGGCGGGACATGAACTAATGACGTTTATGGATGCCTTTGCAGGTTACCATCAGATTGCCATGCATCCCGATGATCAAGAACATACAGCCTTTTATACGAACAAAAATTTATTTTGTTGGAAGAGGATGCCCTTTGGGTTGATCAATGCCGGCGCCACATATCAAAGATTAGTCAACAAGATGTTCGACCAACACCTTGGTGACACGATGGAGGTCTATGTTGACGACATTGTAGTGAAGAGTCTTAGAAAAGAAGACCATCTGGAGCACCTCAAGCAAGCGTTTGACATCATGAGTGCGTATAACATGAAACTTAACCCAAAGAAAAGCAGCTTTGGAGTACAATCCGGTAAGTTCTTGGGACATCTCGTGAGTCAACGGGGTATAGAAGTTAACCCTTCACAAGTCAAATGTATCCTGGACATGGGACCACCGAAGGATGTACCGGCAGTTCAAAGACTTACCGGATGTCTCGCGGCACTCAACAGATTCATATCTAGATCCGGCGATAAAAATAGACCCTTCTTCGAGTCTATCAAAGGCAAGGGCATCTGCAAAAGAACCGGGAAGACCAACTATGTGTGGACGGATGCTTGCCAAAAGGCATTCGAAGATATAAAAAACTACCTCAGTAATCCCCAGATCCTATCAAAGCCGATGCCAGGAGAAAAGTTATACCTGTACTTGGCGGCATCAGAAGTAGCAATAAGCTCAGCCTTGGTGCGTGCGGAGGGCAAGACACATCTGCCAATATATTATGTCAGTCAAGTGCTGCATGAGGCGGAGCTACGATATTCCCCAATGGAGAAGTTGGCATATGCGTTGGTGATGAGCGTGCGGAAGCTCCGACCGTACTTCTTCAACCATCAAGTGGAAGTTTTAACAACTTTCCCCCTGAGGCAAGTCTTACATACACCCGATACCGCCGGACGATTGTTAAAGTGGTCACTCGAGGTTAGCCAGTATGGTATAACATACGCACCCCGAACAGCGATCAAAGGGCAGGCTCTAGCAGACTTCATAGTAGAGCTAACCTACCCTCAAGATCCGACGAGGGGACGTATATACCAATGGCACCTCTACGTAGACGGCTCAGCAACAAGTTCCACAGCCGGAGCAGGTGTCATCCTAGTAAGTCCCGACAAACAAGTATTCACCTCAGCAATAAGATTCGACTTCTTAGCAACCAACAATGAAGCTGAATATGAAGCACTTATTGCAGGATTGAGACTGTCATTAGCTGTGGGGGTAACCAGACTTCAGATTTTCGGAGATTCACAGCTAATCGTATCTCAAGTCCGAGGTGAGTACGAGGTAAAGGACCGACAAATGATCATCTACCAAAGGATCGTTGCGCACCTGATATCAAAGTTCGAGCAAGTGTACATTGAACAAATCTCCTGGCTAGAGAACACCCAAGCAGATGCTTTAGCCCGGTTAGCCACAAGCACCAGAGAACCAAGCATCTCAGAAGTGGTGGTCACAAAGCTAACTAATCCTTCAACATTTGATTATGTTAATCAAGTGTTGAAGAGGGGGCAACAAATAATCAATAGCCAGCAACAGTCTACTGATGATTGGCGAACACCTATCAGTAAATACTTGACCAACGGAGAACAGCCGGGAGATCCATGGGAAGCACGGCAAATTATGAAACAAGTTGCTAGATACACAATGGTTGAAGGACAATTATACAAGAGAGGAATCTCACTTCCATTACTCAAGTGCCTTTCCTTGGAAGAAGGTCAAAAGGTGTTGGAAGAAATCCATGGAAGGGTATGTGGAAGTCATGCCGGGGGGCAAGCCTTAGCCTATAAAACTATTAGGCAAGGTTACTATTGGCCAACACTACGAAAGGACGCTATCAAATATTCTAAGAGGTGTTTGAAGTGCCAACAGTTTACTCCAAGCATTCATACCCCGGCTCAAGAATTGAAATCAGTGTACAGTCCATGGCCATTCGCTAAATGGGGTATCGACTTGATCGGCCCATTCCCTCCCGGAAAATGTGGAGTAAAATTTGTAGTGGTGGCTGTGGATTATTACACTAAGTGGGCCGAAGCTGAAGCACTAACGACTATAACCCAAGAGAAGATGATAAGCTTCATTTGTAAGAACCTGGTGTGCAGATTTGGGTTGCCACAGTCAATCGTCACGGATAACAGGAGGCAGTTCGACGGAAGTAAGTTAAGAGACTTTTTGCACATTTTGGAACATCAAGAAGCATTACTCTACACCATATCATCCTCAATCGAACGGACAAGTCGAAGCCGTGAATAAGGTCTTAAAGCACATCCTAAAGATCCGGTTGGAAGAAAGAAAGGGCAGTTGGGCTGACGAGCTGCCAGAAGTCCTATGGACTTATAGGACGTCCTATAAAACAAGTACCAGGGAGACACCGTTCACAATGGCTTTCGGAGTTGAAGCAGTCATCCCAGTGGAGGTCCAACATCGGACATGGAGGATAATTGAATACAATGAGGAAGCGAATGAAGATGATATGGCGGTAGAAAAAGACTTGATTGAAGAAACAAGAACTTCGGCAGAATTAAGAAATGCGGTCTATAAGCGATGGGCCGAAAAGTATTACAATTCGAAAGTAAAAGATAGAAAATTCCAAATTGGCGACCTGGTGATGAGAAGGATACTAGCAGCCC
The DNA here is from genome assembly GCA_026898435.1 of Prunella vulgaris. Taxonomy (NCBI): domain Eukaryota; kingdom Viridiplantae; phylum Streptophyta; class Magnoliopsida; order Lamiales; family Lamiaceae; genus Prunella; species Prunella vulgaris. The sequence goes on along the minus strand of JAPKLY010000075.1, from coordinate 296,300 downwards.
CGACTGGAGTGTTTGGTCCGAAATGGGAAGGTCTGTTCAAAGTAGCAAAAAGTTGGCCAAATGGGACGTATGACCTGGAGGACATGCAAGGCAATCCTTCAGCATATACCTGGAACGCGGCACATCTCAAGAAGTTCTACCAATAAAGACTTGTGTAAACTTTCTTTAAAAACCTTGCTCGCCCAACATGTATAGGGGCAAGCAGGATCGTGCTAGATAAGGACAAATCTGTAAAAGTCATTATTATGTTGAATAAAGAGGTTTCCTTTCAAATTGGTGTATCGAAAGATGTCTCAAGTTATAAGCTCTCAAGACTTACGAGTCCACAATAAAGGCAAGGTATTGAGACTAACCCTAAGGTTATACCATTAAAAGGGAGTCCTTACCAATCAATAAGCCTACATCCAAAGAGATGAAAAATAAGGTGTAAATTCGCAATTCCGTAAAAGGAAAAGTAAGACGAATCAATTGAAATACCTTACATAAAAAACGAGCACTAAATAACTAAGGCAAAAGTATCGATAGCAAAACAAAGTATAAGCAACCTCAATAAAAGGGAAATAGCTAGTTCATTAATATCAAAAGGAGGTCCAAATACATGTGGAGCGCCTTCGAGGGCGTCAGAAGCAAAAGGTTGCAAAAGAAGAAAATGCAAAAACAAAAGGAAGAAAATCCCCATCTCTCTACTGGTCGCCGGGCTGGTCGCCACCCTGCTCGCTAGCATGGGCACCAGCTAGTCCATCGCCTTGGCCAACCTGCTCGCCAGGTTGTTCGCCAGGATGGTCGCCCGCCTGTCCGCCGACACATGAAGGAGAAAGACCAGGGAGGACTTCGAATGGAGAAAGACCCTCAGTGTCCACCATCGCATCATCCTCAACATTAATCTGAAGAGGCGGATAGTTTCCACCAATGATCTTAAGCGTTGAAGGCACAACACTTAAATCAACTCCCATCTCCTCGAGGTCCCCGATGTCCACTACTAAACCTTCCTTGAGAGGTCGTTCAGTAAGAAAGTCGGTAAACTCCTTCTTCAAGGCTGTCCAGTGATCCTCGTTTTCACCAACCGCATGATGATAAGCCCGCAGGTTCTCGACAAAGGCATACACAAAGCCAAAGTCAGAGGACTCTGCTCGAATATCTGCAACGGCTTCAGCAGTATAACAGTCAGTGTGTGCAGCCTTAAGATCAACGAGTTCGGTCCGGGTGGCTTGGAGTTCTCTTTCTAGCTCGGTAATCTTTCCCCGGGCAACCCTGCTTTCCTTCAATTGTGCCCGGACACTTGCTAGCTCGGCCCGGAGACCTTCAGCTTCAGCTCGGGCACTCTTGGCACTTGCAATCACCGATTGCTCGGCGTCCAGTGAAGCCTTAGCTTTAGCTTCAGATATGGCAACTCTTTTCTTCATCTCATCCCTCTCCTTCCTCAGGCTGTCATTCAACACCGCATATGATTTCTCCAAGATCACAGCCTGCTCGATGGCACGTTGAGCAGTGATAAGAGCACCACTTGAGTGATGCATGGCTGTGCGGATATTATCAGTCAACGACTGGTGCTGGATGATGGCATCTTGGGGTTGGGTCCAGTGACGGACAGCGGACTCAACGGCTCCTCGTACCGGGCCCTTGAGCTCATTAAGAGACTTCGGGGGACGGGCGAGTGCAAACTGGTGAACCAGCGGACTGCGATGCTGATAACGTGAAGGGTCATACCTGCTTAAAGGGTCATACAAGAAAATACTTAGAGATTTTAGCATGAAGTATAAAGATATTAGAGGTATGAGGCTCATACCCAGCTGCCCGTTCCTGGTCCCATCCCAGGTATGTGATGTCAGTTAACTAACCAATTGAGCGGATAGATGCGGAGGCAGTCGGGGTGCCAGCAGAAATGGAAAGTGTGGACTCCGAAACCTCGACCCGACCTGAACCTCCCGAACTCGGAAGCCTTGAAACCCTTGCCCTCTTGGCAGCCTCGCTTTCACGCTCAACGCGTGAGCCGTCACCCCGTTGTAGCCGTCGGCTACCACCACTCGGAGAGCCACTCGGAGCTAGCCGGTCCTCGGAACGAGGAGCTCGAGAAGGTGCAGTGGATCGGGTGCTCGGACCAGTGCCGGCACCCTTCTTCGCCTTGGCTGCCTGTTGAGCAGCTAGCACGACGGATGGGGGATCTCTTTTGGTCCTCGCCATTCCAAACTTTTGATTTAGGATCCTGAAGGAAGGAGGGATGGCGATAGTGACCTCTGCAGCTACAAGCATCAGAAAACATAAAAAGAGTTATAAAATTTCAAAAGTACGAGTCAAAAGCTTATAAGGGCTATACCTGCGGGACGAGCAACTTGAGCTCGTAAATGGTGAGGAGTTGTAATTAACCCGGAAGCGATGCGACAACTGGACTTGTTCAAATAGTCAAACGTCCTATCCTTCTTGTTCCGGCGGCAAACGAGGATGCAAGTAAATTTAAATTCTTCGGACAAACTCATTTTCTTCCAACGCTGAGGGATCAAACCTGCAGCACAAAGAGCAAAGACATCAGGCACAATATCGAAAAACAATATTCAACATGCAAACAAGTCCTACGCTGCAACTCGCCAAACTCGGTAGGGGACATAATAGGTCCCCCAAGACCCTCGTTATTGTCAGGTGCACGCCAGTCTCCACCAATGAAGAAGAACTGTTCCTTCCAATCCCTCACTTTGTTGGGTAATCCTTCAAGAATCTTCATGTCACTCCTTGCCTTCAGGTAATAGTAACCTTGGCCTTCCTCGGAACATTTGCTTAGGCAGAGGGTGTAATTCACCTCCTGAGGGGTCAGGCGATCCTTGTACTTCTCCAATGCAAAGACAGTACAGATGGATATCAAGTATGTCCAAGCATTGGGTGTCAATTGGGTGATCGCCAAACCCGTCGTCTCCAAGAAGCGACCGATGAGAGGATGAAGTGGCAACGTTACACCGGCGGCCAGAGTGTGTATGTTTATGGCTGTCAGACCCTCCGGTGGGCAGTCGGCTCTTACTTTCTCCCGAGGAGCGTACATCATCACATCACAAGGGATGTGATACTCTCTACGGATACTGTCGAGGTCATCCTCATCAATAACACTCACTACAGTGTTTGCCTTGTAAGGGGTACGGTCACCTTTCTCAAGTTCCCGGTATTGTCGAGGAGGAGTAGGAAAATCAGCGGCATATCGCTCGTAATACGTCCTCCAATCGAATTCTTGCGCAACACCTTCGGGAATGGACCTCTCGGACATATGAGGTTGTGGGAAGCCGACGGACTCGAACCACTCGGTGATGGAGTCGTCACTGTCATCACTGCTGGAGAGCATCTCAACACCCTCCGGGTCATCACAATCAGGGCGAGCAGAGGCTGCTCGACTACTTGCTCGCCCAATTGCTCGCCGGCTCGCTCGTCTCCCTCTCCCAAAGGACGTTCCGCCTCCGCACCCTCGGGGTCAGAACCCGCAAGATGGACCGAGGAAAGACCGGCGATTGGGCCACCTTCCTCCATATCTTCCATTGGCATTTTGCCCAAATTCCGGTGAGAAATTATCCGACTCGAAGATGACGGCATGGTTCGAGAAGAAAGGAGAAAAGAGAAAGTTGATCCTAAGATGTGTTAACTATGGATTGCGGGCATCATCAACGAGATTCCGGTCAGAAATTCCGGCGAAGAATCCGACGAACAAATACACAAAATGGACATACAAAAATTAAAAGAAAATGAAGGTAATGTAAAGAAAAGACAAAAGAGATAGAGGAACTACCTGGGATGTTGAGTCACAAAACCGTTCGCCGGAATAAAGGAAATTACTAAAGTCGTCGGAAAAAGCTTGAAGGATTAGATCACCGGGAATTCCAGAGAGTAATAGTAAATGAGGAAGAAGATGAATAGTAACTGAGAAACCCTATTTATACATTCGGGTTAGAGTGAAAGAGGGAAAAGAATTTCAGGGACTTAGTTGCAAAGTTTTTGAAGAGGCACGCCTTTTCATGCGACTGATTGGCACCAGAAACGATGAGGCACCTCGTTTTCCGAAACGTCACCTCAGTTACCGAAGAGAGAGAGAGCGAGCAGGATGGCGAGCACCAAGACTAGCACCATGTTTCTCGCTAAGTTGCTCGCCCAATTGCTCGCCCAACTGCTCGTCTGCATGATAGATCAACTCCAGCATATACTTTGATACCAAATCAAAGCATATAATGAGGGGCAAATGTTGATAAAAGGATCTAAGCACGAGGATTAAAGAAATAAGAATGTGAGAAAGACTAAAGTAGGCCGGTTGCTCGCCCACGTGCTAGCCGGGTTGCTAGCCCACATGCTCGCCGAAGTCTAGAGGTGACAAGGCAGCAAGCCTACGTGGCCATTCCTCTGCTGCTCGCCTAAGTGCTCCCCTAAGTGCTCGCCTAAGTGTCCGCTCGAGCCCTGGTATAATGAAGCAACGAGCCCATAAAGCTAAGACCGAGTTCCCCGTCGCCGTGCTCGCCTTGATGCTCACCCAGCTGGTCGCTCGGCTCATGAGGAGGCAAGGTACTAGACTCCGAGAACAAGCCCGTAATGCTCGCTCATCTGCTCGCCACATTGCTGGCCATGTTGCTCGTTATACTTCGAGGAAGAGGACACAAGGAGTTCAAGGAACCTGTATGAAGGGTTCGGATCATTTAGGCTAGAGTTAGTGGGATAGAACATCCAGGGAATGACAAGTGGAGGACATTTGTCACCACCAGAAGCCATGTGGCTTAAGTGGGCGCCACCTCACCCTTAGAAAGGGTATAAATATGTAAAAACATCTCATTTGTAAGGATCTGGAATCCTAATACAAGAAATACATTACAGAAATTTATCTCTCTACATTTCTCTCTACAATTCATATATAACTATTCCATATTATATCTTTGATTATTGTTTGGGTAATTCCTAAGGGTCATTAGCCACATAAAACATCTGATTATTAGAATTGCTCAACATAAAGCACGTTTACATATATATATATAGCATGTATATGGCCTAAGGTCATATACATACTTAACAAAGATGAAATAGTGCTAAAAAAATCGGTAAAGCCACCAACCACCAACCCCCAAACACCAAATCAACCATCGTTCCTAAAATCCGCAGTCATATTAACCGTTCTTTCGCCAACATCATTAGCAACACTGCATTGTTCATCCTCGTTGATGCTTGAGTCTTCTAGTACTATTACGGGAATGGTCTTAGTCTTCATTACCTCCTGGAAATTTTTTTACAACTTGTTACAGGGCTCGTCTTCAAGAATGACATCATTGATAGATTTTGGATCGAGAGTATTGATTATCCTTCTCAAAAAAACTTTGACATCGGCCTTTAGTTCTTCATGCTGATTTTTGTTGTATTCTATACGGACATGAGGCTTTTGGGCGAGGGGGAAATTAGAGGATTGTTTTTTGAGTTCTTATTTGGAGTGTGTGTGATCGTGCTGTCGAGACACGCAAAATATAATCCTTAACTCAACTCCACTAACTAGTACCAATGACAAGCAAGGGTCGATCCCACAGGGAGCAGGAAATCAAATTGTGAATTTATTATATTAATCTAAGAGTAATACGAAGGGGGGGGGGTTTGGTTGGTAACTAATTGAACTATCACTAAATTAATGCAAATAAAAGAGAACAAAAGAAAATATGACTAAGATCAAGAGAGAGAACTAATATTCCAATCATGAGTTCAGTATCCCCACAATGTATACTATCCTTATTAACCTTGTGACAGTCTTACTCCAATCTCAAATCTCTTCCCTAGAATAACGAGACGCTCAGTTAAATCGAATTAATTCTTAAGATTAGCTAGTTAAGAGACACCCGTTAACTAACCTTGTTTAATCAAACAACCTAATGAGACGCTCACTAGATTTAATTTGATAAACGCATTCAACCACCAAATTAATAGAAAGACTGGACTGCAAAAATACGAAGCATTCGCTTCACATAACCCAGATCCGTATTACCCCTAGTGAATGGTGCACTATTTGTTACTCGTGAAGATATCCTATAACAATTATAGATTATCGTCTATATTCTAACTGTAGAATTAAATGTAAATTAACCTAGCAGGCCATTACTAAATTAATTACAAAAACTCTTGACCATGCAACAAAGTAATACGAAAAACTAAAGATTGAAAATAAGAACACGTCACGAGGAATTAATTAAAAGATAATATAAAAGGGTTCAACATCCCTAGAATTGGAATACAAAAAAAATGGTACTCAGTTTGGAATTATATACAATTAATTATATAAAAACAAACTGTTGATGAAATAATATAATCCAGATGTTTAAGGAAGTAATCAACGAAATAATGGATGACGTGTCCTAAAATGACTAATCAAACATGATGAACATGGACAAAACCAAAGAGAATCAATACAAAAGGAGAAGAATCATTGAACAAACAAGAAATGGCCGAGCAGGAGTGCCAGAAAGGAAAGGGCGAGCAGCTCACCTACTCGCCCAACCACCTGAGCAGCTGCACCTACTCGCCTATTTGCACAAAATGGCGAGCAGGTCTTGAAAATATTGTGATGGGCGAACAGCTCACCTATTCGCCCAACAAGCTGTTCGTGGGATATAAAGAGCTGCTCGCCTGTTTTGAAGATGATCACAATGTCCTTGTTTTCACCATTTTTAGCCAATTTTCCGTTGTAATTATCTTGTATAAACGGTTAGGGACACTTGTAAGCTTCTCATGAAGCGTGGCAAGGTGTATGCCACCACCTGCTTATAGAAATGCCTATAAATAGGCCCTCATTTTCAGATTTATGCAAGTTTTCTCGGCCTTTGCGAAGCCCTGTCGTAATCTTTCCAGAATTACACACTTTGAAATTCCGATAAATCGTATTTGATCGGTTGTTAATGAAATCTCGTAAGCCACATAAAAGCTTCTTTTGCGGAGATTTCGTTAACACAAACTAATTAAAAAATTTAGTAATGTCAAATAATTAATTTAGAACATAATAAATATTTATTGAAAAATATTATAATAAACAAATTAGAAACCAAAAAGAAATTATTTTGATGAATTTGAAAAAAATGTGACTCAATTTGAAGTTACATACAATTAATTGCAAAAGAATGAACAAATTAATAAATTTTAGTAATGTTAAATAATAAATTTACAACATTATAATATTTATTGAAATATATATACACATAAACAAATTAGAAAAAATAAGCAATTAATTAGATGCATTTAAATAAAAACGTGACTCAATTTAGAGTTATATACAATTAATGGCATAAAAATAAAAAATAACGACAAGTGCTCGAGTGGAACACGCCACCTCTGAGTCGCCCAGAGGTCGCGTGTTCGAAACCTCTCTGGTGCGAATTTGGGGAATTATTTTTGAGCCTAATAAGACTCAAATAAATTATACGGTGGAAATAAATATTAACGACCACCGTAAAATAAATAATATTAAATTGACAAATTATATGTTGCGATCGACACTATTCTCATTACTTTTTCACTTTTCTCCATCACATTACCTGTATTATATCAATATTCTTGTACTCTTCTTAATAGTAATACCCAAAAATTGTGAGAAACTTATAATGGAATGGATGGAGTAATATATAAGAGTAAATTTGTCTTGAGTGAGTGACCTGCGTTCGATTCTCTTTGGGAACGAATAGGACGGAGATATAAGGTTGGCTTGGAGATATGAGTGTATGGAGACTTGGTGAACTAACTTCTAACCACTAACAACTACTCCCTCCGTCCCAGACCAATTTGCACACTTTCCATTTTTTGTTGTCTCAAACCAATTTGCACACTACTTAAAAAGGGAAACATCGATTTGCGTGCACACTCACAAAATTTTCCACACATTTACCCATACACCACTACTTTATTTAAAAAATACATTTTCCTTAAACCGTGTGCCATCCCAGGGGTGCAAATACCCCTGGGACGGAGGGAGTAACATTTACCGATAAAAAAAAAGAGTAAATTTGTCAATTATCACAATAACTAACTTAATCTTTCGAATCAAAAATTAATTTTTTTAAATCTTTCTCTTTTAAACCAAACATTAATTTTCTTTTTTTTACTCTTACGCATATTCTATAAATCTAACACAATCAAAAATCAAAATCTATTATCCAGTCTAATTAAGACATTCAGAGTTATTAAATCCAATCCCAATTAATTTATCCTATTTAAATAACTAAATTGACAATCTCCCAACCACTGTTTGAGAAAAGTGAGACATATTGAACAAAAAGTGCGACAAACTAATCTTGAATTTCTAAAACAATTTAGGGAGTTAAATTAATCAGTAGTTGATATTACAATAACCAAATTAATAATTCGTACACAAAAATAGAATTTTAAGATTGGACTGAAGGTGTGTTTTCAATATCTTTTAAGAAATGTAAAAAAAAATTTAAAAGTTAATAAAACCCAACTTATCTAAAATAAAAATAATTCCGACCTTTTAAAAATGTTTGAAAAACACCGTAAGGTCAAAAGATCAGACACTGTGTCTGAAACCGGAGTCAAATAACAACTTCCTACATTTTGCAGCTTTTGTTTGCGGCTTCCATGTGGGCACCTAATTAATTGCCATATTATTACCTTAATCACCAAGAAACAACCTTTTTGGTGACATTAAATGTACTTAACTTTTAATTAATCATTGTACCTACCACATATCTCAATATTGCATTATACTTTGTGTCTATTTTAAAACACTTTTCTATAATAATCTTTTTAAAATTATCTCTAACAATTTAAAAAATATATATTCTGAAATTTTTTCGTAAAATTTCAAAATAGACGCTTTCTGTTGCTCAATAATTTACGCACTTTTTTTTAATTATTTATTCTCAGACACTTTACATATATTCAAACGAAATTTTTCATTAAATTTTATATTTATAAAAATTAACATATTTATATAAAATATAATTACTTTTGTACTCTATCCAATCACTTTTATTATAAATTTTACAAAGTTACTCCTTAAATTATTACTATTACATTTTTTTTAAAACAGTGTACCATAAAATGTGAAGGTTCAAAGCGAAGTTTGTGTTGAGGGTCCTTTCATGTTTTTGGCTAAGTTTGTGTTGTATTTTTCATGGTAATTAAAGGATTCCAATTAATTCACATTGTAAGTTTTGTTGAAATCATGTCCTCTCACTCATACCATACAATAGTTTAAAGGAAAATGTATAAAGGAGGACACATTTTATCTTAAAAATACAAGGACGAGTAAATATATAAAATTTATAAAAAATACACATTCAAAATAAGTATGTAAACATTATAAAATTACATAATTATATCTTTTATAACTGTGTCTTTATATAACTTCTTCCCGTTTAAATTATAATTATGCAAGGGGTTCTTTAAGAAAAAAGTTATGTTTGGGGTGTAAAAAGATTCTTCACATGTTATAAGTATATTTAAATAATTTTTCATGTCTCACGATGAAAGACATTAATATGTTTTGGGTTGCTTAGTTTAAATAATGTAAAAAAAGAAGAACTTTTTCATTTCCTTTTCATAACTTTACCTCGAAGACATTCAACATAAATACCCCTAAGTTCTGCTATTTAAGTCTTTGCGCTTATGTTAATTTAATTTTTCTGAATCTTGTGCACGTTTGACTAAAAAAAAAGCTTAATTGCGAATTAAATCATGATTTTTTACTATATTGCAATTAAATTTAAAAGTTTAAAATATTACAAATTAATTTACAAATTTAAATATATTGATAAATTAATTTTTCGGGCAGCCCTTTATCTGTCTGTGTGATACCCGAATTTCTCACTACTCACTGGCCAATATACTTCATGTATTGTATGTATTTTATTTACTTATATGCTAATTGCTTGAACATATCTCATGCTTTATGTGCATTTAAATTATTTATTTGATAATTTATAATTGCTTGAATATATTTCATGCCTTGTGTGCATTTAAATTATTTATTTGATAATTTATAATTGCTTGAATATATTTTATGCATTATGTGCACTTTAATTATTACCATGTTGTTTATTATTTGAGTACATTTTGTATTACTCATATGTTACTTGTGATGTTGTGCTAATTATTTTACTTTTAAATGTTGAACTATTTATTAAAATGTTATATGCCTTTATGTGTTTATTAATGAGATGACTCTAGTTTAATTTATTGTATTTATTTGAGACTTTAGTGGAATAAACGAGTTGTGTAAATTATTTGGGTATTAGTGGTGTAAATTAATTATAGACTATTTGAGATTAATTGTAGTATTTAAATAGAAAGTATAATAAATAGAATAATTAAATAAATTATATATAATATAATATATTATTAGAATAATAATATAAATAAATATATGTGGGTTAGGCTTTCAGGCGTCTGAATCACTTAGTTATTAAGTTAGTTTAAAAAAAAAAATAGAAAGGCGGCTAAAGACATAGTAACTAAGATTTATTTATTTAATATTAGTGGGTATGGCGGTGAAAGATGGGTTATAACCTATGATGCACGGATTCTTCTAAAAATATTATAATGCAGTATCGGATTCGTACCCGCACCCTAAAGGGGGTAAGATTCTTGGATTCTCGTGTTGGATTCTCCACGTGGCGAATCCAGCTAACGGATTCTCGAATCCACGGCACGAATCCTATTTATAAGCATTAAATATATTATTTAAATTGAATTTTATTATTTCGTATAAGTTAAATTGATAGCGTGACACATGTTTTAGATTGAATTTACTACTATGATTTATGTATTGAACTAATGAAACTTGAATTGATATTTTTTTACATAATTATATTATATTATTGAATATACTCAAATCTTAGGTGATAAAAAATATAAATTATTTATAATTGATTTATAAAATTTTATATAAAATATATTTGTTTAGATATTATATATAATAAAATATAAATAAATAGACGTATCCTTAACGAATCGCACCCTAACTTTTTAAAAAACTCGTATCCCCGAACTCGTATCGTATCGCACCCGTATCTGCGTATCCGCACCCGTGCAACATAGGTTATAACCCATTCTCACTTCAAACTTCTATTATTCCAGAAATACGAAAGAGAGAGGGAGTCGCGGGAGGGTTTGGGACGCGAAGGAGAAAAAAAAAAGAAATTCGACCTCGTTTCGATATAAGTCTAATTCAGGTAATTCTTGCGCATAAGATTTAGTAGTGTTTTATTAATTAGGTGAAAGTTTGAGTAGTTTTAATTATTTAGTAGATTTGAATAATATTTGTAATTAATTGTTATTAGATACGATACGAGAAGGTGCTAGGGTGCTTTAGAGACTTATATTACCGTCGTTTTTGTGGATTTCAGGTAAGTAGAAATTCATTTGCAGCTACGATGCATAAACATAATATTTTATGATTTATTTATGTTTGAGTGTTAATATGTGGATTTAAGTGGATTGTAATATATGATTTATATTCCGTGTTATATGGAATGAGTCTGTGAGCTCTATATGTTATGTGGAATGAGCCTGTGAGCTCTATATGTTATATGAAATGAGTCTGTGAGCTTGTATATGATGTGGAATGAGCATGTGAGCTTTATGTGTGTTGTAAAAGGAGTCTGTGAGTTCCATAATTGATGTGGACTGAACCTGTGATGTTTAATAATCTGTGAATGTTGTTAAATGTCATTGATTGCACGAGCATCATGCACTGAAATTAATTGATTTTATGAAAGTGGCCACTGGATTATACACCGAGGGCGGGAGAGGCGACCTGGGAAGAAGTGACCCAGGGAAACCCAATGTGGAAACCTGGTGTAGGCTACCTGGTGTAGGCCACCGTCTATTGTGACATTCGAAAGAGGCGACCTGGGAAGAAGCGACCTGGGGAAACCTGGTGTAGGCTACCTGGTGTAGGCCACCGTTTGATTTGGTTGTTTGATTCTGAAGAGGTGACCTGGGAAGAAGCGACCCAGGGAAACCCAATGTGGAAACTTGGTGTAGGCTACCTGATGTAGGCCACCGTCTCAGTTGATGATGTGGATGTTGGAGTTTTTCCGGTGTATAACAATGTGTCTAGATGGGGCCCTTGAGAGTCTTCATAAATAAATTGGTGATTTCAAAAGAGTGTGCATGGGGAGATGTTCAAAAGAATCACATCATCATGCATAATTTCTGCTTACTAAGATTTATAAATCTCATTTAGTTTATGCATTGTAGGTAACCCTGATGATATGTGATATGAGGATCAAACTGGAGTAGTTGTAACGCTTTTGCAGGCTTTTTGAGTTGTTGTGTACATAGATGACGACCTGCGGGCATGACCGTGGGTTATTTTACTTCCGTTGTTGTTGTATATTTGTTATTTTGGGTTATGTAATATATAACTTGTAATGGTGTTGGATTGGAAGTTTACAGTTACTGGTTTGTAGAGATCTTGTTTATGAATATGACAGGTTGTTGGGTTTGTTATAGTATTATGTCGTATGTTAAAAAAATTATAGCCGGTTTTCAGGTCGAATTTTATTTAGAATTGTCATATATTATGTGTGATAAGTATGGTCGTGCCAGTCTGAATATGATGTGGCAGCAGATGTGGCAATATTACAAATATAACTATATCATTTTATATGCTATCTATTTTTTATAAAGAAATTGTAAAATCCATGTTGGAAATTGTGTGATACCTAAGAAATTTAAAAAAAAAAATTATTAACAAATCTTGTATATTAGAATACGCAAAAACTCATCTACACAAATATTTTTATTTGAAGAATTCTTGGAGAAACCACATCTTCATCTTTTCCCGCTACAAATTAAGTAAACTGAATAATAACAAAAACTCATTCATCCAAGAAATCACAGAGAGTGTTTATCCAAGGTTTTTGTTCATGGATTGAAGGCTGTACGATTAAAGTTTATGATTGATGAGAAATCAAATGTCCATTAATGAATTAATTGGTACCACCTTTTGAAAGACCCAAAAACACCAAAGATTTGGTGTGATTTCTACACTTGCACAACGATTTTTCCCTTTTCTTATTCTAAGAGAATAATGAATTTTGATATATATATATATATATATATATATATCCTCATGGAGATTTTTTTATTTGTGAAATTTTTAGATTTGAGAATTTTAAGTTATCTTCATGATCTTTGATTTTCTATTTGTTGAAAAATTCAAGATCTTTGATTTGATTACTAATTTTATGGCAAATACGTATTCTATTCCTTAACAAAAATAATCTTTAGATGCCACATAATTTCTAGGGTGGACTTTATATTTTTTTTAAAAAAAAATTGATAGTATATAAGGTAGTTTTACTTAACGTATTGCCACATCTGTTGCCACGTCATATTCGGGCATAGAGGAGGCTGCCCGAAAGATTAAATTGCCAATATATTTAAAGTTGACAATTAATTTGCAATAATTTAAATTTTTAGATTTGATTGCACGTTTGACTAAAAAAAAAAACAAAGTATTATGTGAATGATACACACAGTAAATTTTATGGTGAACAACAATTTATTCTAAGTATTTTGAGATTTGATTATTTTAGAGGTAAATAACATAAAATACTGTATATGAACTAACACGACAATGTATATGAACTAACACCACACTTTATATGAATTAACACCACACGTAGTATGCCATAGTGAATGAACTAAAATCATGTTGTATATGAACTAACACCACACTGCATATGAACTAACACTACACACCGAAATATGTGTTACTGTGTAAAATAAAATGTCATTCACGAAATTATTACCGTGAGTATTACTCACATAATACCTACTCAAAAAAAAAAGCTGATAAAATAAGAATTTTATGGGGTATCGTGCATATGGTCAATTTATAAGTAAAATAATTTGTGTCTTAAATAAATGATATGTGATACTTAGAGATAGAATAAAGAATATGAATCGGTCCAAAATATATAATTTAAAAATAAAAATAATATATTTTATCAAAAAAAATATTGTGTATTATAACTATCATTAAATTTAATTTAGAATTACACTTGGATAAAAATTTCTACCGTAAAAATTGCCAAATATAGAAAGAAAGAAAAAACTAATTCCATGCGTACCCTGATAAGAGTGATGCGTGCCCCTCCCCCATCCCCAACATTGAACTAAATTCCCAGCACTTAACCCCCCAACACACACTCCATGCATACCAATTAAAAATTATTTTATTTTTTATAATTATTATGTTAATTAAAAATATATATTTAATAATATGTTACAAATAAATATTTATACATATAGTAACACACATTTAATTTTATAGTAACACGTATTTGCTCTAATAGTAACACACATTTGTCTCCTAATTTATGTTACAATATGGACAAATGTGTGTTACTATAAGGACAAAATATACTTTTATGAGAATAAATATGTGTTTCATAATTTATTCATCATCCATTTAATTGTAGGTACATTGTTTCATGTAATACATATATTATTATATAAAAAAATAATTATTTATATAAAAATAAATAAATATTTGTGAATAATCAATATTTGTTCTTATAGTAACACACATTTTGCATTTGCATTATGTAAAAAATTATGTATTCTATAAAAACAAATGAATATATGTAAAATAACAACATTTTATAAGATAGTAACACACATTTGCTATAATAGTAACACACATTTGTCTCCCTGTTTGTGTTACTATATGGACAAATGTGTGTTACTATATGAGCAAAATATATTTTTATGAGAATAAATATGTGTTTCTTAATTTATTTATCATCCCTTTAAATCTATGTTTATTGTTTCATGTAATTCATATTATATGAAAATAATAATTATTTCTATAAAAATAAGTAAATATTTGTGAATAATCATTATTTGTTCTTATAGTAACATACATTTTGCTCTTACATTATGTGAAGAATTATTTATTCTAAAAATTAATAAATGCATGTAAAATAACAATATTTTATAAAATAGTAACACACATTTGTTCTAATAGTAACACATATTTGCTCTCCAATTTGTGTTACTTTATGGGTAAATATATATTACTATTTGGGCAAATGTATGTTACTATACTAATATAAATTAAAAGTAAGTTTTTAAATTTATTATATATTATTATTTAATTTATTTTTAAATTTATAACAATTAACAAATAATAATAAAATTAAAATATCTCAAAAACATTACCTAACATTAACCATGTGTGTGGGGTTGTGTGGACGGGGTCGAAGGGTGGGTGGGGGTGTGTGGAAAGGAAGAACGTGGATTAACCTGGGAATGTTACCATACATGCGATGTTGGGTGATAATGCGGAATGCGTGATATAAAAAAAAAAAAAAAATTAGTAATTTCTACAGGAAAAATTTTGTAAAATTTTTTATATAAATTTTTGTCTTTAATTTAATGTCAACAAATTAAAGAGATACAATACACATCAATTCTTTTAAATTTATAACAATAATAAGTTGAAGAAACTTCATCATCAACACCACACTTTACAGTTTAATAATATACTGGAGGCGCGCATTTACGATTTGGTTTAATTAGGAATTAGGGCTTGAGGTTTTTTTTAAAAAAACAAATTGTATTAGTTTTATAAAATAGTGTAATAAATATATTACATTTTTAAAATAAATTTTAGTCCAGAATCGAATGGAAAACAATAATTTTAAAATCAAACTAAATATTAGACCGAATTTTATCATAATTTTTTTTAATTTTATGAATAGCCCTAGTATAGACAAACACTTATATACAAATTTCTACGGATCTAAAATCTGTAGAAATATCCATTTTTGAAAATTCGCGGGTCTAAACCGGGTCGGGTCGAATTTGAGTATTTTTTTTTCCAAAATTCGCTTAGCTTGTGATTTTCGCTCCCAGGTATGTTACAATTGGGGCAAATACATGTTATTTCAAGGCAAAACGTGTGTTACAACTAGATTAAATATTGTTTTCTACACATTCATTTATTTTTGTAGAAGTAAATATTTTCATGCAATATAACACATGTATATGTTACATTGTATGTGTAACACATATTTATTCTTAATAAAAATACATGTTATCCTATAGTAACACATATATGCTCATATAATAATACAAATTGAGGAACAAATATGTGTTACAATTAGAGTAAATATGTATTACTGCAAATTTATGTTACACTAGGAGTACATTTGTGTTACTGCAAAAGTGTGTTACATCTAGAGTAAATGTGTGTTACAATTAGTGTAAATGTGTGTTACTGAAAATGTATGTTACAATAAGAGTAAATGTGTGTTACTGCAAATGTGTGTTACAATTAGAGTAAATATGTGTTACTGCAAGATCAAATGTGTGTTACTGTATGCACAAATATTTATTTATCCTTATAAAAATATATATTATATTTTATATAATATATATAAGGTATTAAATGATGTATTAAGTACATGAATAACATATTATTAACATAAATCAACAAAGAAAATAAAAAATAAATTAAGTAACACATATTTATACTTGCAGAAATACATATTTTTTTTATAGTTACTTGAAAAGTATAAAAAATTATTTTTTTAAGAATTAGTAACACATATTTTGCCTAATTGTAACACGCATTTGCCCAAATTGTAAAATACCTGGGAGCGAAAAAATATATTATTAACATAAATCAACAAAGAGAATAAAAAATAAATTAAGTAACACATATTTATACTTGTAGAAATACATATTTTCTTTATAGTTACTTGAAAAGTACAAAAAATTAATTTTTTAAGAATTAGTAACACAAATTTTGCCTAATTGTAACACGCATTTGCCCAAATTGTAACATACATGGGAGCGAAAAAACCTGGAACTACAAGTTACGCTAATTTTAGAAAAAAATGTTCAAATCTGACCCGACCCGGTTTAGATCCGCAAATTTTTAAAAAATAAATATTTTTACGGTAAAAATTTGTACACAAGTGTTGCTCTCTAGTATAATAGTAATACATGGGCATGTAATTTTGGTGGTCACGATCACAAGTGTAAAAGATATACATACATCAATTTAGGCGGTGAGAATATTATTACAACAATTAATATGTTAATAACTGATTTTAATTATGGCTGGGGGTGTCATTGACTTGTGCGTGTGAATATGGTGTAGGGTTTCAATGTCAAATCCAACAGTCAAACGTTCATATAGACACAGAATTTTTGGAAGTATGAGCCCGCTCCAAACTAGAAATTAAGAGAAAGCGTGTTTTCGGGTCTTAACATAATTAATGCATAACATTAAAAAGGTTGTTAGAATAGAGTCACTTTTGTACTGGTTCAAAAAAATCACTATATTTATAAATTGATTCAAAAAATTTATATAATAGTATAATTTTTTCGTACGAAAATATTTTTTTATACGGGACTAATATATAACTTTTATAAATTTATTAAATTATATTGGGCAGAATACTACTTCTAATATCTGCCACCCTTTTTAATATCACACACACAACACTCTCTCCGCATTTTGTTTAGGTTAATTAAACATAACTAAATATAATAATACATTAATTATTTTATCGAAAATTTACAAGTGCAATTAACTTTTTAAAATAAATTAATTTTTACTTAATGTCTCATGAATTGGGATAGACGGTATAAAATTGATATATTTGTAATTAATTAATCGATATTTTGATCGATGGAATATCCAATTATATAACAAGAAACGAATGGTTTGGTATTGAAGCCATCTGTCAAAACAGCTTTCGGTTAGTAGTTGTCTGCCTTTTGATTAGTCAAACAACATTGAGCAGCAACAAGAGGCGACATTCCCCATCCACCTTATAAATTAATTAAAAAATTCTTTACCATTTATCAAGGCTAATTTAATTAATCTATATTGATCGATCAATGGTATATAGTACCAACGTTATAATTTTAGTCTTTATTTCGTATATATTTTATATATATATATATAATAGATCATATAATGGATGATCGTCAGAATAATATAACACAAGTGATTAGAATTTCACTATTTACAGTAAAAAGATAACAAATTTGAGTCATAATTTTACCAATAAAAAAAAATAAATACGTGGACATCCAACAAATAATTAATTATAATCTTGGGTCCACGAAATAAAATATGCATTGAAATACACTAAGTGAGAAATGATTAAAAACGGCCGGCAAGGGAAGTGCTAATCTAATAAGAATGTGTGTTTGGTCTCTTTCTGTTCCTTTTATTTGATTATATATAGACATAAATAGTTTGTACTTATATATATATATATATAAACAAAAATAAAAATTATATCGTCGAGAGCATATAAGTAAGCAAATTTCTTAGTGACCCTCCAAGCAAAGTTAAAAGTAGCAATGTTTTCTGTCGGAAACAAATGGATCTTCTTCTTGTAGCATCATTGTATACTACTTTTATATATATTATTCACCATTTGGTTGGGCTTTAATTTATTATTCAAACAACCACACAAATAATATTATTATTTTTTTGAGGAGCTAGGGAAGCTCCCTCTATTTAACCGCCAACCAAAAGCCCATAATTAATCCTCCTTCAAAAACATATCACATAATTAAACCCTATTCAAATTTTGACAATGGTGGTTCCTTCAGCTCCTCGAAGCAAGAAAACCCGGGCTTTGGGAGTTCCGGTCATAGATTTCAGCCTGGAAAGACCGAAGCTCCGGCAACTGATCATGAAAGCATGCCAAGAGTTGGGGTTTTTCCAGGTCGAAAATCACGGAATTTCCAAGGATATTATATCAAGACTGGAAAGGGAGGGCAAAGATTTCTTCTCTAAATCTGCATGCCAAAAGCAACGGGCTGGGCCCCCCTCTCCCTTCGGTTATGGCTCCAAGAACATCGGCTTCAATGGCGACAAAGGCGACCTCGAGTATCTACTACTCGAGGCCAACCCTCGTTCTATTAACGAGAGATCAAAAACCATGTCATCCGACCCTACCAAATTCAGGTACGTAATTAACTGATTTTCATTTAATATAATTAATTTGGTAGCTAGTTGATCATATTATATATGGACATGTGGCATAATTAAATTTAAATGTTTTGATACGAGATGTAATAATAGTGTGTATAAATTTAAATGATTTAATTTGTCCACGTACGTATATATACGTTCTATTGCTTAAAAGTTTACATACAACTATTTTTTTAATTCATACCAAAAAAATTTGCATGCTCTATATATATATAGATATTCATTAAAATCGACCTCTTATACATTCTATTTAATTATAATATATATAATTTTAATTTATTATATCTTAAGAATCTAGACTATATACTTGGTTTAATTATTTGGACCAAAAGCTCACTTGGGCCACTTGTGATTATTTAAAATAATAAATTGCCGGAAGGTTCTGGATTATTTTATTGATTTTAAAATGTAAATATCTCATCTAGTCTCCCATTATATTAATTATAATTAAACAATTGATTAGATAGGACATGCCCCTTTCATCGTAACAAACCATGGACGACTTTTTGTTAAATTCTTTGAGCAGTTTACAAGTTAAAGTTTCTAGCCTTAATTCCACGGAAAAGTCTCAAGATTTGAATTTAAAAGCTTAATTAATTAATACCTATAACAAACAAGTCATACAATTATTTAAAATTAAAGATTTATCGAATCCGTTTCATAAATACGTGACAATGAATTAATGCCCGTCATCCATGATATCATAATATTATTTCTAATCAAAATTAAAAGTTAACACTTGAAAAATATATATTGTAGTGTGCATTTCTTTGTTGCCGTTTTGTAAGAATCCAAACCTGATGCTTCTATAAATAATTGGTATGGTAATAACTATTCCTTTTTCCTTTTCTTTATTGAAGAAAACGTCATGTGCACTGGTGTACAATTCATTTACTTTACCATCAAGACGGTTTATTATAAAAAATGTGGATTGAATGTATTGAAATTTAAAAAAAATTATAACATTATAAATTAATTTTTTAGTATAATCAGTCTGCATTTTTCAGTACAAAATTAACAATCTCAACTGTTGAGTAATTTCGTTCTTGTTTTGTTTGTTCCACACAAAAGAAAAAGAAAAGGCCTCTTTCAAAACTATGCATTAGGCTGGCATGACGTTTAGTGAAAAATGGGTTTCAATTATCAAGATAATGACATTTATGATCTGGATATTGTTGGACCATTAACTCACCTTATAATTATGCGCATGTATTAATGAATTACATCATCCCAAGGTGATGAATATTATCACTTATTAATCACTTTATTTTCTAATTTTGTTGATGTTAGTCTATATAAATACAAGTGTTACTCAATGAAACTAATACTATTGAATGAAATATTTAATATTACGTACATGGTGCATATACAAAAAATTGTCGGTTATATTGTTTAAGGACAAGGGCCAGCTTTGGAAATGATATTTTCTAAGTTATATGATGAGGTAGAGGAAGCAAAAAGTATCTTTGTACCACATTTTCAACCAATTACTTATAACTCCCACACAAATTAAAGACCAGAATAGACCAGGTTCCAAACATGTACTAAAAATAAACAAAATATGAATCACCTGAACTCGCACTAATTAAAATCATGGACGCAAACATACTACTAGGTAATTTTCAAAAGTCCAACGATTTCAATCTGAATTTTCAATTTTAATTTTTGCAGTTGTGCCATGAATGATTACATACAAGCCGTTAGGGACCTATCATGTGACATTCTAGAAATGGTGGCCGAAGGACTGTGGGCCCCAGATAAATCTATTTTTAGTAAACTTATAAGGGATGAAAATAGTGATTCATGCTTCAGAATCAATCACTATCCTTGTAATTCTGATGATGAAGATTGGAATCCTAATTTGTTTGATGATGATGACGACGACGATGACGATGGTCACCCCAAAGCTCGGATCGGGTTTGGGGAGCATTCGGATCCCCAGATTCTCACAATCTTGAGGTCCAACAATGTCGGTGGCTTGCAAATCTTGTCTGAAGATGGATTATGGATTCCTATCCCTCCAGATTCAGACAAATTATGTGTGCTTGTAGGTGATGCGTTTCAGGTAATTAATGAATTATCTCGTGCTTTATATATTCTCTCTGTCTCTGAACACTATTCACACTATATTTCACACAACTTTTAAGAAAAGTGTGTACGTAAAAAATTAATTATTAAGAATAATGTAAAATTATACTCCCTCCGTCCTGGAACTATTTTCATAGTAGTTCCGAGCACGTGAATTAAGAAAAGTAAGTATGTGAGTGTAAAGTTAAATAATAAAATAAGAAAAAGTGTACTTTATTAACTTTTGTGAGTGTAAAAAGTTTCCCTTTTAGGTGTGTGAAAGAAGAGTTGGGACATCCAAATATGGAAAGTGTGAAAGTAGTTTTGGGACGGAGGGAGTATTATTAAAATAATGAAATTTGTTGGATTTTAAGTGTAAAAAGTATCGATATTTTATATAAATATATATGTATTTATTATTGGGATAAAGTTAAATCAATTATTCCTATTTATAAGGTGTGCCAAAATGCTACGAAATGGATCGAAAAAGAAAATGTGCAAAGTGTTCGAGGACAGGGGAATTAGTTTTTAATACATCACATAATGTCGCATATAACAAATTGTTACTTCATTTTTTTAATTTTTTCAAAATTATTTTTCATTATAGTTATGAAACTAACAAATATTTTTTTTGGAAATGGATCAGGCATTGACCAATGGAAAATTGAGGAGTGTTAGACATAGAGCCCTAGCCAACTCTGGTAAATCAAGGATGTCGATGATGTACTTTGCAGCTCCACCTCTTAGTGCGTGTATTTCTCCAATACCTCAAGTGGTCTCCATTGAAAGTCCTTGTCTCTATAAGTCTTTTACTTGGGGTGAGTTCAAGAAAATTATGTATTCATTAAGATTGGCTGATCGTCGTCTTGACCTATTTAGATATCAAGAAAAATATTTACATGTAATTTGATATCTATTTTTTAAAATATGTACCCCGTCTTATATAAAAAAAAATAAGTTGGGATAGAGGGAGTATTAGATACGAACTAAGGTTTTTACAGATATATTATTATATTTTGATTTTTATTGGTGCCCATTTTTTTTCCAATTACAACAAGTACCACTGAAGAAAGTCACAAAATTCTTATGTCTAGTTTGTTCCGTGATTTAAGTGGTTTAATTCATGTACCTCCTCTAAATTACCAGCCTACAACTTGCATGTCTAATCAACAATTTTTTATGTTTTATTATTTTTAATCTATCACGTGTAATAAATGATACTATAAATAATTGTTATTAATAATACCTGTCATGCATTTAAGTGCAAGAAAATATAAGTTAAAACATCATAAAATAAAATGATGCTAATTATATATAAGACTTTAGCATGATCAGTATGAAGGTTAACATAAATATTTTTGTGGATAAAAGAAATACTTTTATCTATTTAGTTATTACATTTGGTATCATGTCTTATCGAAACTTAGCTATACATCTTTTAAATTGAAATATGCCAATGTCAATTCTTAATCATGTCATCAAAAAGCCCACAAAATCTTTAACATGTGCCTTGTTCCTAATCTTAATTTATTGCAACAAAAAATTAATATAAATAATTTCAATTCATAATAAATCTAGCATATATCAATTAAATTGATTGTGACAGAGACTGTATTAATTACTGGTAGCTTACAGTTTTTCTTATGTGTGTGAACTTTATAAATTTAATTGGGTCACAGAAATAATTATTAATTTGGGGTCACATATGGTTTTCATTTAACAATATTTTAAGTTATATAAAAATATTTTATAATTACTCATGGTTGATTCCAAGAAAAGTATTGTTACATGCATGACTTCCGCTCATATATGAAATTTTTAAAAAAAGATTAATATATAAGATGCCAAAAGTATTAACTATAGGTCTCTAATTAAAATGTTTTGTTTCCAGACCCTTCAATTATACTCCCTCCGTCCACGATAAATGGTTATTTTAAATAGTTGTCCACAATAAATGATCTACTTACTTAAAATAGAAAACTTACAATCATTATTTTCATTTTTTATACACATATACTCACTTTTACACATCACATCAACTACTTTTTAATAATTAAATATTTTTTTATACTAATATACTCACTTTTACACATCAACATCTATTTTTCTTAATAACCGTGCACAGCAAGGGTAGTCCAATTTTCATGGACGGAGGGATTATATCTTTTCTGTTTAAGCAGTTAAAAATTTATTTTCAAGTCTTCAACTTACAAGAGTTAATTTCTTTTTTATATAATTTTCTTTTGTTTCGAATGAGAAATTAATACCATTTATTTATTTATTAACTTTCACCAAATTAAAATTGAATATTGACAAACACTTATATACAAATTTCTACGGATCTAAGATCTGTAGAAATATTCATTTTTGAAAATTCGCGGGTCTAAACCGGGTCGGGTCGAATTTGAGTATTTTTTTCCAAAATTAGCACAGTTTGTGATTTTCGCTCCCAGGTATGTTACAGTTGGGGCAAATGCATGTTACTCTAAGTTACAACTAGATTAAATGTTGTTTTCTACACATATTCATTTATTTTTGTAGAAGTAAATATTTTTCATGCAATGTAAAACATGTATATGTTACATTGTATGTGTAACACATATTTATTCTTAATAAAAATATATTTTATCCTATAGTAACACATATATGCTCATATAATAACACAAATTGAGGAACAAATATGTGTTACAATTAGAGTAAATATGTATTACTGCAAATTTATGTTACAATTGGAGTAAATTTGTGTTACTGCAAATGTGTGTTACATCTAGAGTAAATGTGTGTTACAATTAGAGTAAATGTGTGTTACTGCAAATGCATGTTACAATTAGAGTAAATGTGTGTTACTGCAAATGTGTGTTACAATTAGAGTAAATGCGTGTTACTGCAAGATCAAATGTATGTTACTGTATGCACAAACATTTATTTATCCTTATAAAAATATATATTATATTTGATATAACATATATAAGGTATTAAATGATGTATTAAGTACATGAATAACATATTATTAACATAAATCAACAAAGAGAATAAAAAATAAATTAAGTAACACATATTTATACTTGCAGAAATACATATTTTCTTTATAGTTACTTGAAAAGTATAAAAAAATAAATTTTTAAGAATTGGTAACACAGATTTTTCCTAATTGTAACACGTATTTACCCAAATTGTAACATACCTGGGAGCGAAAAAATATATTATTAACATAAATCAACAAAGAGAATAAAAAATAAATTAAGTAACACATATTTATACTTGCAGAAATACATATTTTTTTATAGTTACTTGAAAAGTTAAAAAAATTAATTTTTTAAGAATTAGTAACACAGATTTTGCCTAATTGTAACATGTCTTTGCCCAAATTGTAACATACCTGGGAGCGAAAAAACATATTATTAACATAAATCAACAAAAAGAATAAAAAATAAAATAAGTAACACATATTTATACTTGCAGAAATACATATTTTCTTTATAGTTACTTGAAAAGTATAAAAAATTAATTTTTTTAAGAATTAGTAACACAGATTTTGCCTAATTGTAACACGTCTTTGTCCAAATTGTAACATACCTGGGAGCGAAAAAAACTGGAACTACAAGTTGCGCGAATTTTAGAAAAAAATATCCAAATCTAACCCGACCCGGTTTAGATCCGTGAATTTTAAAAAAATTGATATTTTTACGATAGAAATTTATATACAAGTGTTGCTCTCGAATACTTGAAGGGAAAAAAGTGCAAGTTGTCACAATCAAATCATACCAACAATTACAAGAATGGCGACAGCTTGTTACGATATTGGTTAATGATTATAAGTTGGCATTGTCAAAATGAGCTGTTAGGTGGAATTGGTAAAAAATGGCCGAATAACCCACGTTATTTTAAAAAATGGCCTTTGACCGATTTTTAAAATTTACTTAATAAAATTATTATTTTTTAAATGAAAACTTTACAAAATCATGAAAACATTACAAAATCGTGTAGATTTACAAACGCGCATCTGCGTTTCTCATTCTGCTTTTTCTTATTCTTTACCCCAAACTTTTATTCTCTTCATCAGTTAATAGATTTTTTCTTCAATTAAAAAGCTCAAGCCCCAAATTATGAAGAACCCTAATTTAATCTTACCTGCAATTTCATGATACTCATGGTAGTGCTTGCCTGATTAATGGTGTGTGGCTAACTAGATACCACCAAAGAGGTCATGCCCAATTGTGGATTTGTGTTCCAATGATTCAGGATTGATATATGAATTTGGCAGCACTGTTGTTGTTAACTGATCACTATCTCCTTCATTAAGCTCATATTCGAAAGTAATTGTCGGTACAATTGTTTGTATCTGTTGTCTCTTCAGCCTTGCTGGTTTACTTCTTCGTTCTTGCCTCACCCATACATTTTTTTTTACAAATGATGAGTTCTCTTCATCTGTTAATCAAGA
The DNA here is from genome assembly GCA_026898435.1 of Prunella vulgaris. Taxonomy (NCBI): domain Eukaryota; kingdom Viridiplantae; phylum Streptophyta; class Magnoliopsida; order Lamiales; family Lamiaceae; genus Prunella; species Prunella vulgaris. The sequence continues at coordinate 270,813 of JAPKLY010000075.1, read as the reverse complement.
TAAAAGTTCTCTTCATTTTGTTTGGAATTCTTGTAAGCACATATTTATTATGTAAACATAATATGATTTCTTATATGTTGTTTCAAACATTCTCTCTTGTATGTTTTTATAATTAAATAATTAAAAGTCATTGTTCCTTATATTTCTTTTGTTAGTAAAATTTTATACATTGATTTGTCAACTCCATTTTTTCTAGTTTTATTACCTGAAACTAGCGGATTTGTGAGATGATGTTACTAGTATCCTTGTTTCCAAAGAATTATATACATCCATCAAATCCTTGGTTTTTTTAAGATGGTTTGTTGATATTGAAGTCCTAGCTTTCCTGCAAAAAAAATCCATTTTCTAACCCTATTTCTGTGTAAGCAAGGTAATATAGCTAGACAATACTTACATAAGAAACTATGTGTACACTTTTAAGCAAAGCAGCACATTGATGAATGTGCACACATCTAAACCAAGCAGCTCATTGAATAGATGCAAATTGTGTGAGCTGAAATGTCCAATAGCACTGCTCGTTTAATTTAATGAAATCCACAGCCCAGGTGTCTAGCTTATATATTTTTAACATGCTAGGTATAGTAAAGGGGCATGTGTTCCTTGTTTCCAAAGAAATATGTACGTCCATCATTTCCTTAGTTTTTTAAGATTGTTTGTTGATAATGAAGTCCTAGCTTTCCTATAAAAAGCAATCATTTTCTAACTCTATTTCTGTGTAAGCAAGGCAATATAGGCAATACTTACATAACAAACTATGTGTACACTTTTAGGAAAAGCAGCACATTGAGAATGTACATACTTCTAAGCCAAGTAGCTCATTGAATAGATGACAAATTGTGTGAGCTGAAATCTCCAATAGCACTGCTTGTTTAATTTAATGAAATCCACACCCCACTTGTCTAGCTTATATATTTTTAACATGCTAGGTATAGTAAAGGGACATGTGTTGCTAGCAAGTGATTTAGGCTAATACTGAGAGTGTCTGTTTAGCACTTAGGGTTTTTGCATGATTGGTTTAGATGCTCGAAAAAAATTTAATTATTCATTTATTATCTGTTGGTTTGTATATCTATTTTTATTTTGAGTAATATTTTTTCTTTAAAATTAACAACTTAACGGGTTAGTATTTTAGAATATTTTTCAAATTTGAGTAATATTTTTTCTTTAAAATTAACACTCGATTTAATGCAGATTCGATTGTGGTATATTTACTGTGAAGTATATTGAGTTTTTACTTACTGGAAAAGATGTTAATCTTTATTCGTCCAGATTATATGGGAAAATGGAGAGAGAAATTAGCAGCAGATAATTTTTCTGGATATTTTGATCCATAGGTAAGTAGATTTTATAACTTCTTTATAATTTATAAACAATGTAAATCCTCACTTTTCTTTTAGTATTTTTTTAAGTCACAGCTTCTAATATTAATGTCCTCCAGCAGTTTTGCATTGACAACGTAAATGATGGCTCTTTTGGTGTGATTAGTGATCCAGATGCAACTTCTGAATGAGATGGACATTTGTACAATTTGCTCTTTGTAGTCATTTAGTTTATATTTATATTGAAGTGGTTAAGAATTTATGTTGTTGAACCTTGGTTTTTAGCAACATATAAATGAATTTTTAAAATTCAGTTGTTATGCAGTTCAAGCATCCAATTTTTCATTGATATGCATCTGAGTTATTTTAAATTGAATTATTGAATAATAGAGTTGTTCAATTATCAAGTTATTTGTTTATTAAGATTGTTCATACAAAAGTTAAATACTGATTATTAAACAACCTAGCTATTCGAGTGCCTGAGGTGGTAATATGTTTAACAACATTCATAAAAGAGTCAAAATCTTTAACTAATTACTTATTTTTAGCTATACACTAATGAGTTGTTAAGTAATTGATTGTTGAACAACCTAGTTGTTCAAGTGTCTGACGTAGTAATATGTTTAATGATGTTCATAAAAGATTCCAAATTATTAACTAATTACTTATTTTTAAATGTAAAATATAAATTTAAGTTTCAAGTCTAAAAACAATTGTTTTTTAACTATACAATAATGAGTTGTTAAATAATTGATTGTTGAACAACCTAGTTGTTCAAGTGTCTGACGTAGTAATATGTTTAATGATGTTCATAAAAGAGTCCAAATTATTAACTAGTTATTTATTTTTAAATGTAAAATATAAATTTAAGTTTCAAGTCTTAAAAAAAATTATTTTTTAACTATAGACTAATGAGTTGTTACGTAATTGATTGTTGAACAACCTAGTTGTTCAAGTGTCTGACGTAGTAATATGTTTAATGATGTTCTTAAAAGAGTCCAAATTATTAACTAATTACTTATTTTTAAATGTAAAATATTAATTTAACTTTCAAGTCTTAAAAAATTATTTTTAAATTTACACTAATGAGTTGTTAAATAATTGATTGTTGAACAACCTAGTTGTTCAAGTGTCTGATGTAGTAATATGTTTAATGATATTCATAAAAGAGTCCAAATTATTAATTAATTACTTATTTTTAAATATAAAACATATATTTAAGTTTCAAGTCTTAATTTTTTAAAATTTTATGAGTTGTTAAATAATTGATTGTTGAACAATCTAGTTGTTCAAGTGTCTGACTTAGTAATATGTTTATTGATATTCATAAAAGAGTCCAAATTATTAACTAATTACTTATTTTTAAATGTAAAATATATATTTAAGTTTCAAGTCTAAAAAAATTATTTTTTAACTATACACTAATGAGTTGTTAAATAATTGATTTTTGAACAACCTAGTTGTTCAAGTATCTGATGTAGTAATATGTTTAATAATGTTCATAAAATAGTCCACATATAATAAAATATAATCCATATGTTTAACATCGTAATGCAAATACCTAATTGTTCAGATTCAATGCAATTGAGTCTACAATATTGCATCAACTTAATACTTGTCTATCCACCATCGGTAATGGATCTCAACACGTTAATTGGCTGTGTCTTGTCTGTCCACACCTGTTGCATTTTTTTATTTTAGAAAATTCTCCGGTTGATTTTGCTCTTTCCGTTTTACGACGACCGGATCATTTTCGTACCACTGGTGGAAGGACATTTATTTTCTTCATTTCATCAGTACGTACCCATTCAGACTCATTTGGTGCAGGTGAGATAGCATCAACATAGGCTGCTCTCCAAAAAGCTGTAGTATAATAATCAGAACACAATAATAATTTAAACAACATAAACTAATGAAAAACTTAAAAAATTGATTAATTTAAACATGAACTAAATCATTTAAATAACTGGACAACTAAGCAACTGAATAATTTAAACAATCGAACAACTCTCTATATATATTTATTTAAAAACTTAAACAACTGGACAACTTGAACAATTGAACAACTTGAACAATTGAACAACTTGAACAACTATGTGATTTGGGTTTACAAATAGGTAGAGTAAGTCATCTATCATAAAACTCTAACAAAAAAGATTCACCAACTATAAAATAACAAAAAACGAACAAACTAAAAAAAAAAAAAATATATTAGACATATTCTTATCTTCAATCAAACCTTCACATGATCATTATAAGAAGAAAAGAGAAAAATATAGAGAGAAACTGAATGAATGAAAAATAGATATAGAATAGATATAAAGATGTGGATGAAAGAATTTAATGATGATATTATTGTAATTTAACAAATATTTAAAATAATATAATTTTATGCTATTTACTTTAAAGAAAGTCATTTTTGTATATTTAGAATAAGTAAGACCATTTTTAAAAATAGAGCATTTGACAAGGCTATACTTAAACGAACCCCGAGCTGTTAGTATATATTTCCTAGAGACAATTATTTTAGGAGGATATAATATTTTATCATTATTCAGTTGTACATATTATTAATTTTATTTAATAATATTTGGCATTACATTTTATTGAATATTATGTTTATTGTTTGCATGTTATTCATATTTGTGTTTCCATTAACTTATATCGTCATTAAGAATGTGAGATCTTAGTTGACAATGACATGATTCTTAAAGTTGTCACAATCTATGATCATCGAGAACGGGATATCGATGATGCGATTGGTGTGCGATCTGCATCATACTCTTAGAGAGTGTTGTGGTTCTCACAACTACGAGATATTAGATATCTCATGATGGATGCACAAATACTTTGAATAGTATTGACATATCCAACCAAGAAACTGATTGACGTATTCTATTTACGTGTCTACGGGAGTATCGATTTGTGGAGTAGTGTGATAGTCCTATGACTTGAGGTCTACACACGACATGTACAGATGGACTTTGACCATGACCGACGCTTGCACTCTCAACGAAGTAGATATGACATGTGTTGGGCACATCACGAAGTATATGTGCGTTGTAGCTGAGCCAAGATAGGATTCGTTCCTCAAATAGAATTGAAGAGAATACTCACCTTCTCATAACTAATTGGATCGTTAGTCAATGACCAATGCACGACATATTTGAAATAGTGTTCAAATGTGACAACATGATCAATTAGTAAAATGAGATAATATGATTAAGTTATTGGAATAGACACATTATCATATTCTAGACTTAATTGGAGTATTCGTGAATGAAAGGACCGTATCACTTTGAACTTCACATTACAGGATGTTGTTGTACTCTCGCAACGTACCTCATATGTTGAGATTGTCTGGTTTATTGTCTAGGGTTCAACTAAGACCATTAGTTTGACTAATCGCTTGACATATAAGGGCATATGAGTCACACAATAAGTAACCCACGTTTATGAATTAAGTTGGTCGGATTAAATAGTTGATTGGATCATAAATATTCAATTCATGGAGAATTATAATAATTCTATTTAATAGAATTATTAATATTTAATTAAATTATATTTAATTAAATCAGATGATATAATAGATATATCATAATAATAATAATATATTAGATATATTATTATATATTATATGGTAAAGAATATATTTGATATTGCAAATCTTGATATAATCAAATCTAATAGATATGCAAATACTTTACTATATAGTTATGAGACTCATAAACATCAAGTCTAAAAAATCCCTAATATTCTCCATAGATTTCAAGTGTGAATTTTTCCTAGCGAACTCCACTGGAAATACCATACTGGCAATTGGTTGCAAGTTCGTAGACGAGGATTACGAGGATACCATAGTAGAGGGATCCGACTACGAAACACTGTAAGGATATGTTTTAATTATTCTTACTAAATCATATGTTATACATCCATGCATCCAATTCGTTGTTGGTGAATTTAATTCTTCCGCTGCAGCAAATAAGTGATTTGTAACTCTAAAACCCAACAGTGGTATCAGAGCAGCAGACTTTGATTATTGGTTATGTGTAACATGTTTGTGTGTTTTCGTAGATATCATATTGTGCATATTTCAGATAGTATTTTGCCTATATGCCTCAATTTTGGAAATCAAGGCTACACAAATTTTGTTTTTGAAATTTTTCTTAATTGGTTTTTAGGAAAATTGAATGGTTTTTCAAAAAAAAAAAAAAGAAACTTTTGAAACAAAATTGAATTGTCTCCATTGACTTCGACAAAATTGTGTTGTCACCGTCGAAATGACTTGGCCGGAAGATTTGCTAGGCAAATCATCCCGTCGAACAGCGGGATTACAAGCGAAGCCTTATTCTCGAGCGATGTGCGACGTCGATGATTAGATCATCTTGAACATCACCTCATTGCCGAGAAAACGAAAAAGGTCGGCACCACCACTCCAGCCGCTGCGTGCGTTGGCTCTGTTGGAATTGGAAAGCTCGCTAGGCGAGCATGCCTCGCCGGACGCCCACGTCTAGTGCCGGGTTTAGCCATTTGATGGCGAACCCTTTGGTAAAATTGATGGCTTCGTTGGACGAATCGATTTGGTATCAATCTGGCGAAACGGTGCTTGGGGTGGGGTCGAGGCAACATGATTATCGCATGTTGAAGAGGCGGCCACTTTTTCTCCCTAATGCGTGTGTGCCGTCCAGAGCTTTTCCAAGAATTCTGGCGGCTTTCAATGAGGGGGATGTACGGCTGTGGTGGCTGCATTGGACGGGCAGGACGCTTTGTTTGCACCAGAGCCCAGCCGGTTTCCCTCTTGCGTGCGTGTGTGCGTTGAATGACCTAAGAGCCTGGGCTGAGAATTTGATTATCACCAGGCCCCTTCTGGCAATTATATTTTAATTTCAAATATGTCCTTGGGTAATTTTTAAAGGTTTTATAAATATAAAGGCATGTTTGGCCATTTGAATTTTAAAATTCACTTATTTATTTAAGGGGCTGTTTGGCAAAATAATATTGAAAGTCTTTAGAAATTAACCAAATGTTTGGAACTTATTGGTATTTCTAAAATTGACAATATTTTATCTACGAATATTTATTTTTTACACATTAATTTGATTTTTGTGCTAAGTGATGATTAATTGTTATATTTAGGCAATTTAATTTTTTTTGCAATAAAGCATGAGAATTTGAATAATTTCTCCTACTTGCGTAACTATTTATGTGAATTGAAATTTATATTAATAGTTACAGTCCGCATATTTTGTCTGGGTAAGCGGCACCCAGTACTTTTCGGACCGTAAATCATGTTTGGGTAGATGGCACCCAATATTTGCTCTTTTGTTATTGAGCATGTACAAATTGGAACTTTTTTAAGAAAATAAATACCCCGCCTTAAAATGCTCCTCAATTAAAATATGGTTATAATTTAGAATAAATGATGTCTTTCATCATAATTAAAAACAAACCGGAGATTTCATTCCATGAGTATTTAAGGCCCAAGTCTTTTGCTCGGAGTTACATCTTACAAAACTTTTATAGGGACACGAAGTGTCGCCGTGTGATGGTTGTTAACCACCTAAATTGTTTCACCAGCCCAAGCAGGGGAACAATGAGGGGACATCGATCAAACTAGGTTCAATAAACTAGGAATTGCAGATATTTCAATTGGTTTTGAGACCTACCAGTTATGTTATCGCAGTAAGCAGCCTAAGCAGATAATGTGGTAGTAGGAATGTGGATCCTAGTCCATTACAATTTATATTAGATATAAATTCATATTCTTCCAATGAGGTCGTTGAGTATGTGAAAATAATGGAGACAAAATAAATTAAAGGCCATGTTTATTTTGATTGCTGAATATCGATCATAGGAATTATGTGTTTTAATTCTCGTTCTTTTATTTCATTATTTCTCTAGGTTGGTGATTAGGGTAATAATTGCATCATATTTGGTGAATTCTAGCATGATATTAAGTGATTTGTATGCATTATTGACCCTAATATGCTATATGTTGTGTTATTCACCCTTGTGTGGAAGAAAGTTGCTTTTATAGGTGAAAATGGACAAAATCGAGGAGATTACGATAAGGAAAGCGAAATGATGTGATCCGAGCATTTAGGGAGGCTTAGATGATCAAGAGAAAGACCCAAGGAAGCTTGAAAGAGCAAACAGATCAAAAAGGAAAAAATCAAATTCGGGCGTCGGAGGTTGAACCTTGATCGAGCGCAGGCTAGCCCTTGCTCGAGCACAAGTGGCCCTTGCTCGAGCGCAAAGTCCTCTGACTTGACCATGAGGGGTGCGCTCAATCAAGCCTGATCGAGCGCTGGTTGTGCCTTGTTCGAGTGCAAGTCCGGAAGTGTGTTTTCAAGGGAAATTTCGTCTTTCCATCCATTTGATGAGGGGCAAATGAGTCTTAAGGTTTTGGGCACTATAAATACCACTTGAATCATATTTGGAGGAAAATTTTTCATTAGACTTTTAGTTTAGATTCATTCTTAGATTAGAGAGAGATTAGAGGAAGTTACTAAGTGGGTTACAATTTGATTCTTTATCTTAATTCTTCAATTACTTTTGATCCGATCGTTAGATTTCTGATCCGTTTGTTGTAGTAGATTCCCCACGAGATTAGCTACATTTTTACAGTAGGATTTTACATTTTAAGCTCTGGATTATATTTTGGCACTTGAAGGTATTTTGCTTGTAACTCAAATTCATCAAACATTGGTAAGCTTTCTTGTAATTTTACTATTTTAGTCTTAGTTATGATTGATATTATCTTAATTGTTGATTGTACTTCTCAATTAGTCATGGGCTAATTCCTTTTTACATTGGAGCTACGGAGATTATGGTGTAGTTTAATTGCTTGTAATTCCCATGCATGTATGAGTTAACTTGATATATTGATTCTCTATATTGATGATTGATTGAACTCTTAGTGTAAGCATTTGGATATTTTGAGCTTAGTTGAGTTAGCAACATATGAGAATTGAGTTTATTCAATGATGTTCTTAATTGATAATTGTGCACACCAAGTGTTTGTGTTATGGTTTCTATGTCAATGAGAATTTCTAGGAGCCTAGAACTACTCAATTGGAGTATTAGGTGTTTAAGTGAGGACTTGAGCATTTAATAGAGTCTTATGGCTTGATTAGTACCTCTAGTGATATTTATGCATGCTAGGAATTGCAAGTTGTTAAATGAACCCATAATGGAAGTACTCCAATGCACACTACCAACACTTGCTCACTTGAAAAGGTGATAGTTAGTAATTTCAATTTCTTGCAAATAGTAGTTAGCACCCAAGCCTTTGTCTTTACATTTCTTAGATAATCACCTTACTAAACATTCAATTCTAGCTTATCAAACATTGTTTCCCTTGGTTTGATATTTTAACTTGGTCCTTGCCAAACACAATAACGACCACGTACACTTGCGTGTTGCATTCCAATTTTAGGCAAACAGTTGGTTGAAATGAATAATCTGTCGTTGGGATTCGTTCTGGAATCAAACAAATTGGTTGGACCAAACTTTCTGGATTGACACCGCTACATGAGTTTGGTGCTAAGACAAGAAAAGATTTAGTACGTATTGGACACGCCAATCCCCGAAGTCCCTGCTACCGGTTCTTCAGAGTCTACTACATTTAACGTTGCAGCTCAGAAGAAGCATCAAGAAGATGCGAAACAAGCGCAATGTGTTACTGCTTGGGATGAACCCAGAGCTTCAGTGGCAACATGAGAAAATAGATCCCCATGAGATGCTTAAACACCTGAAAGATCATTTTTACTCTGTATCTCGCTCTGAGAAATATGAGGTCATGAGAGATCTATTTAGGTGCCGCATGTCAGAAGGAGGGAAGGTTTCACCTCATGTCCTGAAGATGATAGGGCTAATTGAGAAACTAGGGTCCCTAGATATTAAGGTAGAGGACGATGTTTCTGTTTATGCTATTCTTCAGTCGCTTTCGGATTCATTTTCTAGTTTTGTGGTGAACTATAATATGAATTAGAAGCTAGCAACAATGTCTAAATTGCATAACATACTCAAAACTTATGAGGCAATTACCACTAAGGAAAGGAATGTGCTCATGGTGGACTCTTCTGCTAGATCTGGCCATAAGGGCAAAAAGAAGCGGAATAACAAGGCTAAGAAAGGTTCTAAGCCGAATATCCTAAAGCTTAAGGGTAGTATTCAAAAGAAAGAGCAGATAGATAAGGATGTGTGTCTCTACTGCAAAGAGAAGGGACACTGGAAGAAGGACTGCAAGGTTCTAGCTGCTGAGAAAAGAGCACTAGGTGCTTCTGGAACTGGAATATGTATGTTTGTCATTGAGATAAATATATCTACTACTAGATCTAACTGTTGGGTATTAGATACCGGATGTGGCTTACACATATGTACAAATGTGCAGGGTCTCACGGAAAGCAGAGCAGTTAGACCGGGTGAAGTCGTCCTATGCGTGGGAAATGGAGCATGAGTTGCTACGGAACGTGTAGGAACATATACTATAGACTTACCCAGTAGGTGTAGATTAGAACTTAATAATTGTTATTTTGTTCCATCTATTACTAGAAACATTATTTCCATTCCGGTGTTAGACATTTAAGGGTTTTCCTTCCATTTTTCTAATTGTAGTTGCTAGTTTATGTTGAATGATACTGTTTATGGGAATGTTTCTCTTGTGAATGGCTTATATTTATGAATTATGGACATGATTTTCTTAATGTACAAAATAAAAGACTTAAACTTAGTAATCAGGAAAATCCTACCTTCTTGTGGCACTGCAGACTTGGTCATGCCAATAAGAAAAGAATTGCAAGGTTAAGAAAGTTAGACTACTTAACCCCATTTGACTTTGAGTCTTATGGAAACTGTGAATCTTGCCTCAAAGGAAAAAATGACTAACAAACCTTTTTCTAGGAAAGGGGTATGAGCCAAGAAGGTGTTAGAGTTAGTTCACATAGATGTGTGTGGACCACTGCCAACTCTAGCAAGAGGTGGTTTCGGATACTGTTTAGCCAAAAGGTGTCTACGTGCAAGTGTACACGATCGTTATTGCAATGGCAAGCTTAACCAAGTTTATTTTATATCGAACCCAAATGAGACGGGGATTTGTAAGGTAAGACTATTGTTCTTGATTCAAAAACACAAAACAAATAAAGGGGATTTGGTATCTATGTCTACTAGTGCGTCAAACTTGTAAACTACCTATCACCTTGATTCACAAAGTGAGCGAGTGTGAGAGTTATGTGCTAGTGTACTATCCTATGTTTCATATGGTGAGGTATTTGTTAATGAAATAATCGACATGCGTGCTTAAGGAAGTAATTAAACAAGTCCGGATTGACATGTCCAAGAGAATTGATCAAGCACGAAGAAAGAACCAGATCGAAGAACGCTCTGACGAGTCAACAGTTGTTAAGCTGGTGACGAGTCAACAACTTATAGTGAAGCTGACTGCTGAATAGCAGCTTATGATGAAGCAGGCTGGTGACGATCCAGCAGCTTGTATTTCCTATATAATGTAACCGAATTCATTTGAATAGGGGACGAAATTTTTACCCTAACAAAATTCTACTGGAACGACGAGCTTATATACGACCTACCTGCTTACTCATAAAACCTTGTATAATCGTCTATTTCAGCAAAATGTTGGTGTAATCGATCTTATTATAAGCACATAATCGCGTTTACGAAAATTACATCAGAATTTTGGCGCTAGAAGGAGGGTCGGCCAATTCAAAAAGTTTTTGAAGGACAGGTTGAAAATCCGAAAAGAAGTCTGCGCAATTTAGAAATTTAAAAAAAATAAAAAATCACTCAACATGGTATTTACAGAGATGATGGAGAATTTCTACAACACATGTTATCAGATGCTGGATTTGATTTAAGTAAAGCAACTCCCGCCGTCCGCCGTCCTCTTCCGTTCACTCATCCTTGCCGCCGATAGCCGAGGCATCATTATCTTCTCACGCCGACACTCATCACGGCCACTGCCGCACGGATCGGAACCCCTTGTTCCCGGGCTATTTCCGCCGTTGATGTCCAGCTTCACCAACGCCGCGGGTGAAACCGATCGACTCCACCAATTGCACCGCGAAGCCTGAAGCCGCCTCCCATGCCTTTGTCGTCGTTGACTGCACGACGCCCACAAAGCCACATCGCCAGAAACCCCTCGACAAGCGACACCGGCAGGAGTCTTAACGACGAAGCGACGCCGACCCCCAAAATCGGGCGCAAAATCCGACTGGAACGCCGCTGTCCCTTGCCTTGTTCTGTTTTGATCCACCGCCATCGACACCGCTTCTCATGTCGGTTGGAATTGCAAAACGAAGCGTGGCTGTTACGATTCGTAAGCCACGCGATATTTTCAGAAAAGCGGCTACCGCTTGTGCCTATTGGACCGAGTCAATAGCCCAAGGTCAAAAGTTGCAGCCTCGTATTCCGTCGCCCAAAACCAAAAGGAAATCGGTTACAGATAACTACGGAGTAAGTCGGTTTGACTCGGTCAATAAAAATGTCTATTGAAGCTGGTCGCCCAAAAGAGCTAGTCGCCTCCTTCACGTACCTGTTCGTCCCTCAGAGCTACTCACCGGGTTTAAGATTGTGAGAGCTGTTCGCCAAAGGCTGCTGCTCGCCAGAGGCTGCTTCTCGCCAGAGGCGGCTGCACGCCAGAGGCTGCTGCTCGCCAGAGGCGGAATTCTCACCACAATCAGTTGCTCGCTATGAGAGCTGCTCGCCGCAACGGGCTGCTCGCTGTAGGTGTTGCTCGTCTCGAACCTGGTCGCCGTAAGAGTTGGCCATGCATGCCAACTGTTCGCCAAGAGAAGTTGTTCGTCACCAATTTGAAAGCCTAAATGTTCCCGCCTGATAACTCATCACCGATGCAGTTGTTCGCCAAGGTGCTGCTCACAAAAGGAAATGTCTACAAGAGGTTGCTCGCTCCAAGTTTTTAAGGACCTGTTCGCCGTTCAATCACATACAGCCCGCTCACCACCGAAGGAGTTACTCGCGTACACGAGTTGTTCACGCATCTTAGCTGCTCGCTGAGAATTCAGTTGTTGGTCGCGTCGGATGGGCTGTTCGTCCGAAATGAGCGCCCTTGTTCGCACACAGTGCAGCTGTTCGCACGCATGTTTGGCACCCAGGTCCGGTTGATCACGCATCTGAATGTGTTTCCAGTTTGCTGTTCGCGGGAGGAGTTATTTGCGCGTTATTTTGCGGCATTGATCACTGAAAAATGTTATTTTGATACTCGCTGGCGTAAGAGGTCATTCAACTCATACAATTGTTTGCGGATTCAAATAGAAGATTCACGCCTATGCTCTTGGATAATTCAAAGGGTGTATATAACTGCTTGCCCACTATTCTTGACCAATTCAAATTGGCAAATAAGGAAATACCTACTGCCACAGTTAGTTGCCGATTTAAAAGAAAGAAAGAGAGGAATTCAGTTATTTCAGCAATTCCAATGTTTTAAAACCGGACCGGACCTGCCGGTTCAACTGGTTGAACCGGGAACCGGCCTCGACACTGGTCCGGATCATGCTTAAAAACCGTTTTGGGGGTTGAACCGGTCAAAAACCGGTTCAACCGGAAAAACCGCCCGAAACGGTTGAACCGGTTAACCGGGAGAGGCATGGGAGGAGGCGGCGTGGCCGTGGACGGCAGGGGGTGCGTCGCGTGTGG
>JAPKLY010000075.1:234638-248716 GCA_026898435.1 Prunella vulgaris | reverse complement strand
TATTTTTGAGTTCTTATTTTTAAACACTTGCGATTTCTACTTCTGAATTCGTTAGAGTGTAACTATCGAATTTCCGTGAAATAAGTTTTGTATCCTGGAAGGTCGATTTCTCGTGAGAACCATTTACACCTGAGTGGGAAAAATTAATACCTTTAAAGATAGCATCGTTTTTCGGTGTGCCTAACCTATCTTTAAATCCATTACCCACATATTATATAACAGCAAGTGATCAAGTTGCAACACCATGAGAATGACGAAACGATCACACCACCCAAACTTTTTTGGACCATAGGTCTAAAAAGTTTGGCAAAGGAGTGGAGGCAAGAATCATGCAATGCACAATAAGGCTCACAACATATAGCCAATCTCAAATAAGATCCATAATCATCATCACTTAAGCAAAGCAAAACTTCATCAAATAAGCAATAAAATCCATCGATCAACATCCATCACAAGCATAATCCTTCCAACGACAACTACCTAAGAAAATAGCACAATCTTCACGCAATATCATTACAAACCAAATTAAAAAAACTAAAAGTTTGGAATAGAAGCGAGGGATAAAGATAGGGTTAAGAATGAGTTATCCATCCTTATGAAGTTAGATCGAAATCATCACTTCACGAAGGAGGGTAATGCGGATGAGGAAAGTGGTCCTCTCCAATGTGCCACTGCATCATAGCTCGCTGGGCTTCCAAGATCTCTTAAATGTTAGTACTCATGGTTGTCATGTTGGCATTAAGAGTGGTATAATTGTCATTCAAGGCGGTCACTTCGGCACGGAGAAGTGAGTAGCCCGACTGAAGAGCCGAGACATTGGTCCTAAGAGAAGTGAACTCTTGACCCCAAGCATTGGAACTTCCAGACCCTCTATCATACTCATCTTCTTCCTCAGCTTGCTCTATATCACTATCTCTGTGCACACTGGTCCTTCTTCTTGCCCTCTTTGTTACATTTCTCCTCCCTTGATTGAATTCCCGAGCAATGTCGAAGTGCAACGGGCTACTCATGCTCCAATTTCCTCTTTCCTGATAGAAATTGTTTCATAGTCCAGAAGAGGAAACGAAAGTTCAATAGAAGGTCGACGTGCTAGACAAAGCTTCTTCTTTCGCCTTACAATTATTTGAGTGTCCATCAAATACCCTAAATCAAGGTAAGAAAAATCCTTTCCTTCTTCTCTCGGTTCCCACCCTAAGCATCTTGCTAAATGAGCAATCATCCCACCAAAAGCACAGTCTCCTTTGGAAATGACGTAGGATAGATTCTTGCAAAAATATGCTCCAAAATTAGCTTTCAAACCCTTAAGCATAGAAAAGAGGACATAGAGTTCCTCATGTTGCATCTCCTCCATATCACTTCTTGCAAACACCGTGTTGGCCAAAATCATCTGTGCATATATGTGGATGGGATTACCGATTTGAGTAACCTGTGATTGATAGGCGATGAACTCATTGTCATCATTTTTTGTAAGCGCCTTCCAAAATGATTGATCTTGCCCAAACCGTTCCTTTTTATAAAAATGGCTAGGTGAAACATCTTCTTCGCAGCCGAACAATCGGTTTATCTCTTGAATGGAAAGTGTGTGAGCTTTGTTGTCGATATGGAATTGAATCTCTACAGGAATTCCACAATTCTCAGTAATTCGAAATGTGCTCAGAAATTCAATGTTCAGATTCCGGTATGAGTTGTCATGGACATGTAGCAATCCACTCCATCCGATATTATTGAACAAGTACTCCACATCCTCTCCAAATTTCAGAGGTCCCGTAATCTCCTTGAGGAAATATCTTGAACAAAGGAACTCCATATTAACAAATCTTGCAAACTTGACGTAACAATCTGCATTGATTCCAAATGACATTCCAAACCAAGAGGGTTTGTTACGACAAGTCTTAAAACAATTCTCTTCCAGCTCAACACACTATGCCAAAAATGACTTACAACAACGGTTAAAAGACAATGGGTTTAGAGTCTGACCGTTGTCTTATGCGTAAAACCTGTTGTCTTAAAAATCCCTGTTGACTTAAATTTTGATGGGCGCCGAAAGACAACGGGTTTTATCCCCCGTTGTCTTTTCCCGTTGTCATAGATTATTTTTTTTTTAAAATTATTTGTAAAAATAAGGGTATAAAAATAGGCCTTAGAATTCTTTTCTCTTTTCTTCTCATTTCAGAATTAACATACGACTCCTCCTCTTCAATCGGTTCTCAATCTGGGATGGGTGGTTCGCGTTCACTGTTACCATCTTCGCCGGCAGTTCCGCTTCTCGAGGGGTTCTCGGTTCAAGACCGTCTGATTCATGAAGATGTTCGTCTCCTGTGGCACTACTTCCATTTCGTTTCAGGTGGTTTCCGATTGGGTGGGTCTTGTTTCCCGTTGCGACGGCCTCCACCCCTTTTCTGTCCAGTGTATGGGTCTCCTATTGGTTCCTTCCACCCCTTTCTTGGGGCTTAGGGCATCGTTACTGGATGATGTTCCACAGGTGGAGATTCTATTTTGCTCTCCGACTTTCTGTCACTGGCTTTGGTGTCCTAGCCGTCGTTCGCTATGGTCCACGTCGTGAACCACTTGTTTGTCCACCTCCATGAACCACCTGAGTCCTCTTCTCCCCAGGTAAATTAAGCCCTAATTTTTACACCTACGACATAGCCCTAATTTCTCATATGTACGTCTAAAGCCCTAAGTGCAGGTTTGCCCTTTCTCTCTCAAACCAATTGAAGATGTAGCAACATGAATTTTTGCTCTGTTTTGTCCTTAATACCGCACATAATTAGATAATTATTAACGTTTGGAATTTTATAGTATGAAATCTCCCTATAAAGGTGTTCCTTAAACCTTGATTTTTTTTCTTTTGGTGTTTATGTAAGCGTGTTTTGATTTCCTATGTGTGTGTCTAAGTTTTTTTTTTTTTTTTCAATTAATTGCAGCAACAAAAATGTTGAACAAAGGGATTTCTGAATTTGTTGTGGTGGCAGATGATACAGAGCCTCTTAAAGTCCTTCTTACCTTTCACTTCTTGCTTAAGATAAAGGTAGTCATTTATTTTTAAACTTGTAATGTTATTATATTGTTAATTGAGTAGCTGCATAGATATTGATTACAATATTGAGTAGCAGATTATGGTGCATGTTGAGTTAGTTATATCAACTCTTCAAATTTGTATCGTATGGAGGCATTGAAAGAGGATACTCAAAATTTTGAATTCTTTTTCTTTAGAGCAGGTTTCAAATTCTGTAATCGTGCCATCTAAATACTAGGGTATATAAAATTTAAATATTTTTAGACCCCCCTGTTTATGAAGTTACAGTAATTAGATTGATCTCTGATATTGCTATTAATTGACAGAATTGTGCAATTTGATTTTTTTCTAAATTGTGGCAATTAAATTGGGCAGCTTCAAGTACTGTGTGTACAAGCAATATAGGGAAGCCCGAGATTCAGAATTTGGTAGAGACTGAGTAGGACTTTAAGCGAAGATTGGGTTGGTTACTGCATATATAAGTGATGTGATATAATTATTTGTTTGTGGATTTCAAGCCAATAGTGTTTATGAGACTATCCAATACTGAAAGAATTGTTCATTAGTGTGGTTATCTGCTTTAGAAAGCAGCATGTGCACTTCTAATTTTATGGTTTGAAGGAATAACAACGGTCGTGTTTTTCTGGGTTAAGGCTCTATATCAAAGCTGCTGCCACTTTTTCTTTTTTTAATGGGCTGCTGCTTTTTTTACCTCACTCGCTGAGTACTGCTGCCCTCCTTCTGATTCTTTCTTTTCTCACCGCCAAGCAACGAACTTAGTGCTTCATGAGCTTCTCCTATGGTTGAATGATTGTGCAATCTTCATTTGCTTTAGGAGTAGTTGAAAACTTGAAACATTTTGCTTGTTTAAAACATTGGAAATGGTGTGTCCATGCTACTTTTGGTTTAGCAGTAGGAATCTGAAACTTAAGTGTACTAATCATCTACTTAGGTTTGTAAATTTATATGATTTCCATGCTGGATGCTGAAAAATTAAGTATCCTTTATATGCTTAAAGACTTAATCATGAATTGATGAAAAAGTTTTGCACTCTGCTGATTTTTTTCACTGAATATGTATCTTTGTTCATTTTTGAGTTGCTTGTGCATGAAATATGGTATAGGTAGTAGCTCTTTAGCAACCTTCTCTTTATATGCAAATTAGTTTGTAGTAGAAATTGTTGTTTGGAATTTAGACAAAAGTAGTCTTCATTATATTCAGTTCTCCCGTCTCTGTTGCATGCACATTAACATCAGTCTTAAGCTTTTTAGGAGGTATTTTGCTCTGAATCAGAATAGTTCCAGTTGGCTATGTAGTTAAATTTTAAGAGAACAAAGTGGCATGGTGGGTATATAGTTAAATTGTGGAAAATTGAAGTTTGAAAATATATGGTCAGTTGGCTGTGGCATGACCTTTTCTTTTCGTCATTTTTATTGTATTTTTTTAATAACTTGTTTCCAAGGTAAAACTTATGCTTCTTCATTTTTCTTTTAGATGAAGTGTTACTCAGCAACATCATTCAAAGCCTTATTGATGCTATACTAGGTGAATTACAATAGATGTAATATTCACCACCAAGCACCGACTAGATACACATAATCTTATATTCACGTGGGTGTGTATAAATGGATGTAACTATTACATGCAATGTATTTCACTGTGTTTAGTATGTACTTGGCTTTAATTCATTAGGCTTTCATGTCTGCTTGGTGGAGAGAATTTTTTAATTGATGGTGATAGTTGGATTTCGCTATTTCTTGTGATTTTTTTTTTTGGTAATAGTGTAGAAGTTGTGTGAATGCATGTAGTTTTAAAATTTTATTCTTTAGTTCCCTTCAGCTTCATTTTACTTTTGCTTTGGTGTATGGTGTGTTTTAAATGCATTTTTTCTATAATAAACTTTATTAGTTGTCATTAAATAAAGAGTGGTCGACATTGTGCAGGTTCTTCTGAGAACATATCAAGATTTCTACAGTCGTGACGCAACTTCCATTCAACGCCGTTGGCGAAAAACCGTCATAGCCTTGCTATGTAGCGTCATTCTCAAACTAACTTTGTTCAAACCCCGCAAAATCCAGAAACACAAAAAATAGGAGAGTTTCCATATTCTTCTAAATGAGGTACTCTCTCTTTCTTTGGACAGTTTTATTGAACAAGCATAAATATCTGACTTGATCCATATAGATAGATCTATGCCAAATTGTTGTTATAACTACTATGAGGTAGCCTCGAACTGCATCCCAAATTTTTGCGTCCAAATTAGATAGTTGCTCTCACTTAGCTTCACAGTGATGAGCTGGTTGTATAACCTGCTCAGATGATGCTTTGACATTTGTTATGCTGTTGGATAATTGAAGTCATATGTATAGTAAGTGTAAAAAGGTTAACTGAATACTTGAATACTGGATGGACCTTGTGATTTTTAGTATCTTGTTGTGAAATTTAGATATCAACATATGCTCCTGATGTATGTTTATGTGAATAGCTTAACTTTCTGTAAACTTTTATTTTATCTTTATATTCAAAATCAACTTATCATGGAACAAAATCATATCAAATGAAAAGGGTACATCGATCAATAGATTTTATATAACATGAAATCTTAGGCTCCATTTAGATGAATGTATTTGAAAATGAAATGGACTTTAAAAAAAAATATATATGTAAGAAGAGTGATTATTTAACTTACTTGGAGAGAGAGGTTATTTTATCAATTTTGTATATTTTCATGATGGAAATAAGAGCAAAAAGGGCCCTAATATACTGCTAATCGGAAGATATATGATTTTTTTTTTTTTGTAATCTGAAGTATACTACTAATTCATTTCTTTCAGGTCCTATTAGAAGAGGGGTAATGCAAATTTCAGCCCGAATCAGAAGATGGAAGATGGGAAGCTAAAATTTGTTTTTGTGATTTGGACATGTTATTGAAGTTGAATATTAATTTAGGTTTTATAACTTATTTTAAACAATGAACAAATTAACTAATTGTAATTAGTTTTTTTTTATCATAAAATTACATTAATGTTGATTTTTATGGTTGTATTTAAGAATAATCTACGACAACAGGAATAAACCAACAACAAAGGGCCGAATATAAATATGTGTAAATTATAACAACGGGTAAAAATTATTGTCACAGAGCAAAGACAATGGTAATTGAAGTTTATAACAATGGTTAAATTTTGTTGTCGTATGAATTTTTAACAATAGGAATTTTCTGTTGTCTTAGTTATTTTTAACCTTTGTTGATCGGCTCGTTGTCGTAGCTCCAAACTTTTGACAACAATTTTATAAATTTATTACAACGGTCAAAATTAGTTGTCGTAAAGACTTACAACAACAGCTATATCATAGTTATGACAATGGTTATTCACCGTTATCTTAAACATTTATGACAACGGTGGAAAAACCGTTGTTATAAGTCTAGATCTATGACAACGAGTCGATCAAGAACGGTGGAAAAACACCTAAGACAACGGGGATTCCCCGTTATCGTAGCCCTTTTCTGGCATAGTGACAATTCTACCATCCTTCCAACTTGAACTTGCAACCACACACTTACCTTTACTAGACATGGCCTACAAAAGATTTTAAGCATAAGCAAGATATATGTATAAAAGGCTTCAAACAGCACACTTCCAGCAAAATTTTAACACATGAGCAAAGGAAGAACAATATAATCCAGCCATCAATTTCCATTTATCAAGTAAAATTAGATTGAACATAAAAGACTTAATTCTTAGAATCAAGGAATTCATGCCTCAAATAGTCATGCAAATGTTAAATGCCAATGAAGCCTCAAGTAAGCAAAATCATAGGTGAATCAACATAATCAACTCAACCTAGCAACAATATACTCATACCCATTAACATTTAGCACAACATTATCAAGACAACTCAATTTTAGCATGAATTTTCCTAAAATTTGTCACTATGCCTATCCCTATTTTTCAATCTTCAATTAAACTCATAATACTCAAAATTGGCATGCAATTGGGTTCCCAATGGATTACCTATCAACAATGTAGCATAAATGCATCATCAATTTCATAGAAACTCAAGAAAATAAAAAAGCCCTAATTCACATGCTCAAGAACCCTAAAATTTAAATTCAAAATTATGATAATGCCACCATGGATTTCTTATAAAAGTGCAAGAAATAGGTAGAGGAGAGTGAGTAGAACATACCTGTAGAAGGATTAATCCAGAGGAAATCGAAATTTGAGAGGTGAAAATTTCTTCTCCTTTCTTCTTTCTTTTCGTGAGTTTGAGAGGGAAAGAGTGCAAGATTCTTGTATTCAAAGTGTGTGTTTGTGTGTGTAAGAGTGTATAAGAAAAAATGAAAAATGAGTGGGCTTACCTTGGAAAGTGTAGTCAAAGTAGGGCCCACAATAGTCAAAATCCGCATCCATCACGCGTGTGTCGACCAAGCTGCTCGTCAGCTGAGTCGCGCGTGGCGTGTAGCGCAAGACTTGTAGAGTTGTCGACCAAGATGGTCGACACCCTGGTCGACAATTAGCCCCCATGTCGCGCAAGCCTTGTAGCACTGTCGACCAAGCTGGTCGACACCTCAGGTGACAAATGCCTGTCTTTCCAGGGATCTCAGGCGCGCGAAGGCCTTCTTCCGAGGCTTTAGATGCTGTCTACCGAGGCCTTCAACTCCTACTTCGAAAATTTCATTTTTTTTCACTTTTTCTTGCACTTTTCTTACTCAACATCACTTAATACTCAAAATATTACAAGAATTTCTACACTCATGAATCAAATATGGTAGCAAATTGATGAAATTTAACACGAACACACCCCCCAAACTTTTTCGGATTGTAAATCCTAATAGAGTTTGGAAAAGTGGTAAATTACAAATTTGCTAGCACATAAAATCAATTAATCACAACTCTTAACTCAAAAACCAAATATTCATCAAGAGTATATTGCAAATTCACTTCTCAAACTCTTCCTAATCATTTAAGCACAAAACCAATCAAGCAATGATCATAAGAAATTGGCCTAAAATATCAAATGACCTCATGCTTCCATTCCAACACAAAAAAAAAAAAAATCAGTCAAATCAAAACTAAAATCTAAAAGAAATAAAGGATATAGATGGGTTGCCTCCTATCTAGCGCTTGGATTTAACGTCCCCTAGCCGGACGACTCTTAAGCTCAAGTAACATCAAGATCGATAAGAGTTGAGTGACGTACATCACTCAATTTTCTCTTCCAAAAATAAGCTTTCTTCACCATTTGTTTCACCTACTTGCCTTCATTTACCTTCTCCCTCTTTTCAAAAGGATCATCACCACTAAGCTCACTCTTGAGATCAATTTTTCTTGACTTATCCTTTTCTTCACTTTCCATATCATCTCGTACAACTTTGTTCATCAACC
This sequence comes from Prunella vulgaris, assembly GCA_026898435.1. Classification (NCBI taxonomy): domain Eukaryota; kingdom Viridiplantae; phylum Streptophyta; class Magnoliopsida; order Lamiales; family Lamiaceae; genus Prunella; species Prunella vulgaris. The sequence goes on along the minus strand of JAPKLY010000075.1, from coordinate 240,307 downwards.
CTTCAATCTTCTTTGGGAAACTCTTGGAATTACCATGGATTGAAAAGGTGGCTTTCTCACCATTCATTCCAAGAGTAACCTCTCCACGCTTAATATTAATTAAAGCATCCGATGTAGCAAGAAAAGGTCTCCCAAAAATGATAGGACTCTCCAAATCTTCTTCAATATCTAGCACAACAAAGTCAACGGGATAGACAAACTTACCAAAATGAACAACTACATCCTCTATAATTCCCCCTGGTCTCATTTTTAAACCATCGGCCATTTGCAAATTCATTTTTGTTGGCTTCAAGTCATGCAAGCCCAACTCCTTGGCAGTAGAAAATGGCATCATGTTAACACTTGCGCCCAAATCACACAAAACCTTAATTTCCTTGCTCTCCTTAATATGGCAACTCAATGTAAAACTCCCCGGATCTCTAAGCTTTTGTGGCAAATGATTTTGTAACAACTCACTACTCTTACGAGTAAGCTTAACCATTTCCGGTTCATTTCCTTTCTTCTTCTTTGCCAAAGCATCTCTCAAGAACCTTGTATAATTTGGCATTTCTTCAATAGCTTCATGAAAAGGCATCTTTGAATAGAACTTCTTGAAAAGTTCAAAGAACTTCTTGAATTGATCATCAAGCTTATTTTTCATTCCTTTTGAAATTTCCACCTTCACCTCCTTTTCCACTTTCTCTTCTTCCACCTTTCTTTCCACACCCCCTATTTTATCTAATCCCTCAAATTTTTCTTTCTTTTCCTTCTCTTTCTTCATCACCATATCTTCTACCCCCAAGCCTTTCTCATTACTCCTTACCAAGTTCACATCCTCACAACGAAATACTTCTTCCACCATCTCATCATGAAAAACTTTTAAAGGAGAATTCCCTACAACCCCATTTTCAACCTCCACACATGATATCAAATTACAATGCTCACGAGGATTAATATCGGTTGTAGAAGGGAACTTACCTTTATTCACTTGTGGGCTTAAGGATGAAACAATTTGCCCCATTTGAAATTCCAAGCTCTTGATTTGATTACCTTGTGAAGCATACAAGTCATCAAACTTCTTGTTCGTTTCACCATTCATCTTTCTAAATTCCACTCTCATATCTTCCATGTTCTTCAAAATCAATGCCAAGGTGTCCTCCACACTCCCCTTACCCTCATTATTAGGCGGCTTTGATCCCGGATCAATCCCTGGTGGCAATTGGATTGCCCCCTAAGGATTGGAGTACGAAAAATTCTCATGCCTTCTATTAGGATTGTAAGGAGGATTTCCTTGATTCGGATATGGACTTCCTTAGTTTCTAAACAGTGGAGCAACATACGACCTTTGATTGTTTTGATATGAATTGTTGAATTGCGGACCACCCATATAGTTTACTTCCTCTTGAGTGGAGGTAGTAGGAGGAGGAAGACTCTCAACAACGCTAACTTGCATAGGAGTTGGAGCAAGGTTTTGATGTTGGCCTCCATAGACCAAATTACACACATTAGTCAATCTTTTCTCAAGAAGTGCAACTCGATCACCTGCTCCATTGCTAGACTCTCTTTGGAAAGCATCATTTACAGCTATGTTCTCAATGATCTCGTTCACTTGACGAACGGTCTTCGTCCAAACCGAGCCTCCGGCAGAAGAATTCAAGTAATTCTTATCTTCTTCATGCAATCCTATGGTGAATGTCAATAGTATATCTTCATCCCTCAAACCATGTTGAGGACAAGCCAACAACAAGGTTTAGTACCTCTCCCATGCAATAGATATGGTCTCTCTCGCTTTTTGTCAGAAATTCTTTATCTCTTCCCTCGCCGTAAGCATATTTGATGGAGGATAGAATTTCTTAAGAAATTGGGAACTCAACTCCTCCCAAGTGGTAGCTTTAGGATTCATAGCTCTAATCCATGCTTTAGCTCTCCCCGTCAAAGTGAAATTGAAGAATTGGAGCTTCTTCTCACTATCTGACATTCCTTTGTACTTGATCGTATCACATATCTCCATGAAGTTATTTAGGTGAGCATTTGGGTCTTCTCGATCACTCGATCCTTCAAATGGAGACTCCTTTAACAACTTCAAAAGATTCGAATTAAGCTCAAACTTTTCAGCATCAATCGGCGGTCTTTCTATTCCATCATATTGCTCATTAACTCTAGGCTCAAAATAATCTCGCAGCCATGGTTCATGGTTTTGAGGTGGGTTTATGATTTGTGGTCTTTGGTGTTGAGGTGGTGGTGGGTATGGATAGTGTGGGTAATTATGTGGTGGTGGTGGGTAGTATGGTTGGTTAATTGGGTAATTGGGGTAGTTGGGATATTGTGGTGGATAGTAAGGTTGATTTGGTGGTGGATAAGGTGGGTATTGGTGTGGTATAGGTTGTGGTTGAAGTGGAACCTCTCTTTGAGCAAAATTCACTTCTCCTTGATGTACTTGTCCTCTTAAGGGCTCTTCTTCTCTTATCTCATCTCGAACTTCGTTCATATTATTCTTCATGTCGGTTCGATTCAAACTTTCTTCTCTCCTTCTTCTTCTTAGGCTTCTCTCAAGATCCAAGTCTAAGGGTAGAAGATCTACCCCTTGACGTCTTGTGTGGATACACCTAGAAAGAATCAAGTATCAAAACTTCTCACACAAAAAATAGTAAGACACAATCGAAAATAAGAACAACTATCAAGCAACCAAACAAACAAGCCATCTCCCCGACAACGACGCCAAAAACTTGTTTAGCCAAAAGGTGTCTACGTGCAAGTGTACACGATCGTTATTGCAATGGCAATCTTAACCAAGTTTATTTTATATCGAACCCAAAGGAGACGGGGGTTTGTAAGGTAAGACTATTGTTCTTGATTCAAAAACACAAAGCAAATAAAGGTGATTTGGTATCTATGTCTACTAGTGCGTCAAACTTGTAAACTACCTATCACCTTGATTCACAAAGTGAGCGAGTGTGAGAGTTATGTGCTAGTATACTATCCTATGTTTCATATGGTGAGGTATCACTTTATCATGCCATGGAATTGTGTACAATCAATTGGTACGCCACTCTAACATGCAAGAGGTCTCCCTAATAACACATTAAAGCCTCTAATTGTTCCTCCTATTCACTAAGTATAGCTCTCACTATCTTAGGAATTTAATCAAACACTTTGCATGCATTTGGCCTAGTACAAGAAGATTTAGGAAAGTAGGCCAATTCTCATTGAGACTATCTCCTAATGGCCCTTATGATCAACTACACAAGCAAGGTATTCATACAATCCATCAATGTAGAGAATTGATCATACAACAATTCATAGCAATCAAAAGATCAACATAATCACCATACTACTCCATAGGAGTCATACACCAACACACAAAGGGATTAGCCCATGGCTAATTTAGTATACATAAAAGAAATAGAAGCAATAGCAATCATCATTATGCAGGAATTATACAAAGTATTCAAGAATTTACCTATTACAATTGGAATTGAAAAGATACAAGATTACCTCTAGAAGCTAGAAAATGATCCGACAATAGAAATTGAAAATCAATCGGTAGAAATGTAGCTTGAGCTATGCTAAGAATGCAGGAGAAAACTGATCGTCGATCCGAACGGTAGATCACAAGTAATCTTCGAAATCATAAATGAAAATCTAAGAACACCACTTGGAAACTACCTCTAAATTCTCCTAATCTAGTGAGAGAATATGAAACTAAGAAAATGATCAAAGTCCCTTAGAAAATCTGAGATGGAAGTATATATAGTGCCCTTGGGTCATTGACTAAGATGCCCTTCATTAAAATGTGCGAAAATACGAAAATAGCCCTGAAAATCCGAGAAAACTGAGCTGCTGTCGCCCGAGAACTGTGCAGCTGTCGACCACTCGGGCGACAGCTTGGTCGACAGAAAGCCCTCTTGTCGTCCAAGAGCTGAGCAACTGTCGACCAGGCTTGGTCGACATGCTCACTCGACAAATACCTGTCGATCCAGTAAATGAGGTCACGCGAGGCCTGTCTTCCGAAGAAGGAATCCGTGTCGCCCGAGGCCTTAGTTTCGGTCGATGCGTGACTTCCTTGTTTTTGTCATATCTTGAGCTCTAGAACTCTGATTTACTCGATTCTTCTTTCGTTACAACCCTCTCTTCAAGCTCTTCAACATAGGATAGCAATTTCTCCATTTTGCTCAACTCTAGAATTTGGACTTTTCTCGATCTTGCTCGTTTCTTCCTCATTTTGCTCGTTTTCACCTACAATTACAACTTCCTAGCCAAAAAGGGTTAAATATACAAAGTATCGCATAATAGGGTCAAATATGAACATAATATCACCAAAAGCATATAGAAATGAGTGCTAAAACATGCAATTATGGCCCTAATCATACCCCCAAACTAGATTGTTGCTCGGCCTCGAGCAACGAAGCGATAAGATAGGGGAATAATTGTGTCGATGAAGCATCATGCACAAGTCAAATGCCATATATACATTACCTAATATCATGCAATCTATCAATGTAGTATTATCTCATCAACCATTTACATAACATCAATGCACACAAGATCAAATCAATGAGTCAAAATCCTCCCTGGATAGTGTATCACTCAAGCTCTCAAGTGTATGAGGTTCACTCAACATCACACATAGTACATCCACTACCATAAGCTTTATAAAAGTCTCAAATTCTCCACCACTTGACAAGTAACTCAACATCAAATAAAAAAGAACTTTTTATTTGGTTGTAGTGTTGGCTCTTTGGTAAGGGTGGGGTATTTTTGGATAGAAGTGACTATCATACTAGTGGAGCAAGAGGTCAAGACTCTACTCTTACAAAGATAGGTTGCAAGTGATCAAGTTGCAACACCATTTCAACCACATAACACTTTTTTTCACACTTCTTCCTTTCAAGCATTTTTCCACTTCCTTTCTTTTGCAATTTCGCATCGCATCACCAACACATTAGGAACATAAGCTCTTCTTCACATCTTTTCATTCAACACAACTTCCACTTTTTTTACATCTTCATCTTTTGTTTCTTTCACTTTTCTTCACCATCTCATCCACCAAGCTTGCTTTCAAAACATGTAACCTTCATATCCTCATAAAAGCTCCACTAGTAATAGAGAAAATAAGGCTCAAAATGAAGGATAATCAAGCTACAATCATAGGTTGCCAAAGAAAAAGGCCAAAGGCACAAAATGGCTAACTATGGAATCAATGTCATGGCAAGGATAATTTGGCTAAGTGACTCAGATTAATTCAAAGATGGCCTTAAATCATTTTTGACAACTCATTACAAAATGTGATCTCAAACAAGACTCAAATCAAGTTCTAGAGTGGAAATGCACCATGTGGATCTCACATCAAGAAATGTCATCTGTTCAAGATTGAAACGGGCAAAATAGGCTCAAACCTCATGGGTCAAGGTGATCATGACTCATATCATATCAAACATGTACACATCAATCATGTATCAAGCATCAAAGAATCAACTACACTATAGACAAAAATGAATTAAGCAATATACACACTACACTTAACTATGCACAATCTACATCATCCACACAACCATAAGCATATCTCATGCCACACTACTCTAAACTAGCAACATAAGGCCAAAAATAAAAAAGCTAAACAAAGGCTCATCACTACAATAGGCATCAAAACATAAAAAATACTCCAAAAAATCAATCTAAAAATGGCATTG
>JAPKLY010000075.1:206041-229638 GCA_026898435.1 Prunella vulgaris | reverse complement strand
TTGTCTATACATATGAAATATGTTGTTGTAGCATGTTCATATCCTTATTTGTGACTATAGACAACGGTTGTGAGCCGTTGTCTTTGTGAAATAAAAAATAATAATTTCATGGGTCAAACCCGCGCGGGTTGAATTGATCAGGGTCCGACCCGCACGAATATCAGCCTCTCTTTGCGTGAGAGGGGGTTTGAACCCGTGACCTCTCGTATATGTGAATGAGTGTCTTGCCATTTGAGCTAGTGGTATTTCTTGTTCAATATTTCATTATAAATATATACATATACGATATATACTTTTTATTTTGACTAAGTGTTATATATTTATTTTATTATTATTATACTATGTAATTATACTAATCTAAAATTTTATATTTTAATTATGTAATACATGTATATTTAGTTTTAATAAAATTATCATATATATATGTAATTATATATTTCTAAATATTAATTCAAATCATTATAAACTTTAATTCCAATAATTCTATTAATTCAAATTATTATTTTAATTTAAAATATTAAATAGTTTAAATCACACTAATAATTATTAGGTGCCTAATCATTCGAATAATTCAAAATATAGTATAAAATTATAGAAATTTGCATGAAAATATTTTTTTTTGAAAATAATAAGAAAATGTAATTGAATTGTGTTAAATTTCTTTTTTTTGTTATTCTATTTCTAAATTATAAAAGTGTCATTTCAAAATAATATAAAGTGCTAGTTTTAATTAGTTAAAAGTGTTAATTATAAAAATCATCAAGTAATATATGTTACTACAACGGTCATACACCATATATTATAGTATATAGTTTTATACAACACCATTTGATGAAAATATAAAACATTTTACAATGCCGCTTTTATAGTGATATACAACGGTTGCATACTCATTGTCTTTCAGTAATTTATTCCTAAAAAACAATGATATACAATGTATATATACAACGGTTCAAAAACTGTCGTAGTAACATATTTTTTTACAACGCCGTATTTTGCGAATAGACAACAGTTTGATTACAGTTGTCTTTCAGTAATTCTTCTTGAAAACAAAGATATACAACACGAATATACAACGGTTCAAAAACTGTTGTAGTAACATACTCTTTAACAATGCCGCCTTTGTAGTATAGACAACGGTTTGATAACCGTTGTCTTTCAATAATTTTTCTTAAAAACACAAATATACAACATAAATATACAACGGATCAAAAACCATTGTAGTAAAGTACCTTTTTACAACGCCACTTTTGAGATTAGACAACGGTTCACCATAACCATTGTCTAACATCATATTCCATCAATAAAAGACAACGGTTATAATTTACGCAACATATTTTTAACTTTAGACAACAGTTTTTAGCACAGAATGTACAGTCTGCACAAATGCAACTCCATAAGTATACTAGGACACATCATCCACATGTTAAGCTCAACCTCCTCTTGGAGGAACAAGATAATGTGGAAATCCCGGACAAGGACGATCCTAAGACTTATTCTGAAGCTATATCAGATATTTATTTAGGGAAATGACATGAAGCCATGAAATCTGAAATGGACTCGATGTACGTTAATCAAGTTTGGGACTTCATTGAATTGTCTAAAGGGGTTAAACCCATTGGCTGTAAGTGGGTCTTTAAAAGGAAGACTGACACAGATGGCAAAGTAAAAACCTATAAAGCTAGGTTGGTGGCAAAAGGTTATAGTTAAAGAGAAGACATTGACTATGATGAAACCTTTTCACCAGTTGCAAAAATCAAGTCTATTCAGATTTTACTTGTAGTGGCTGCATAGTACAATTATGAGATTTGGCAAATGGATGTCAAAATGGCTTTCCTTAATGGTTTCATTGATAAGGAAATGTTTATGACGCAACCGAAAGGTTTTGTATCCAAGTCAAATCCAAATCTAGTATGCAAGCAGAAGTGGTCCATCTACGGACTTAAGCAAGCTTCTAGGAGTTGGAATATCCGCTTTGATGAGGCTATCAAGTCATTTTGATTTTGTTAGAAATGTGTGTTTATAGGAAACACGATGGAAATAATATTGTTTTCATTATCGTATATGTGGATGACATATTGATTTTGGAAAATAATATTCTGTTAATGCAATCCGTGAAAGATTGGTTGTCCAAGACCTTCATGATGAAGGACTTGGGTGAAGCCTGCTACATCCTTGGGATAAAGATATATAAAGATAGATCTAGAAGGATGTTGGGGCTGTCAAAATCCACCTACGTAGATAAAGCACTGAGGCATTTGTTTATGGAGAACTCTAAGAGAGGTTCTCTGCCGATAAGTCATGGGATCAAGCTCTCAAAGAAGGATTGTCCTTCATATGAGTCTGAGATAGAACACATGAAGAAAGTCCCATATGCTTCTGCCATTGGATCAATCATGTATGCCATAACTTGCACTAGACCCGATGTGGCCGACGCTATCAGTATAACTTGTAGATACTAGCAGATTCCGGGTGAACCTCACTGGATTACTGTGAAGAACATTCTAAAGTATCTTAGACGAACTAAGGAATGTTTTCTAGTCTATGGTGGACAGTCAGAACTAGTAGTGACTGGGTTCTTTGATGCTAGTTTTCAGTCTGATTGCGATGACTACAAGTCGTAGTCAGGATATGCATTCACACTCAATGGTGGAATGGTGAGCTGGAATAGTTCCAAGCAAGAAACAACTGCAGATTCAACAACCGAAGTCAAGTACATTGCAGCATCAGAAGCCACAAAAAAGGCTGTCTAAATTTTATAGTTCTTGAAAGAACTTGGGGTAGTTCCGAGTGCCAGTCGTGCAATAAAGTTGTATTGTGATAATACTGGTGCGGTTGCGCAAGCAAAGGAAGCAAAATCTAATAATAGAAATAAGCATGTACCTAGGCGTTATCATTTGATCCGAGAGTTCATAGCGAGAGAAGAGATAGCGTTGGAACGAGTTCCCACCGAGGATAACCTTGCAGATCCTTTCACTAAGGTACTTAGTGAGCATGTACATACCAGACACTATGAGAATCTAGGTGTTAGGCATATGAATGATTGACTCTAGGCGAAGTGGGAGATTGTTAGTATATATGTCCTAGAAGACAATCATTTTAGGAGGACATAGTACTTGTCATTATTCAGTTGTTTATATTATTGACTTTATTTAGTAATATCTGGCATTGCACTTTATTGAATATTGTGTTTGATTGTTTGCATGTTATTCATATTTGTGTTCCCATGAACTTATGTCGTCATTAAGAATGTGAGATCTTAGTTGACAATGACATGGTTCTTAGAGTAGCCACAATTAATGATCATCGAGAACGGGATATCGATGATGTGATTAGTGTGCAATCTGCATCACAGTCTTAGAGAGTGTAGTACCATCTCACAACTACGAGATATTAGATATCCCATGATGGATGCACAAATACTTTGAAGAGTATTGACATATGCAACCAAGAAACTGTTTGATGTATTCTATTTACGTGTCTATTGGAGTATCAGTTTGTGGAGTGGTGTAATAGTCCTGTGACTTGAGGTCAATACACACGACATGTACGGAATGATGGGCTTTGACCATGACCGATGCTTGCACTTTCAACAGAGTAGATATGACATGTGTTGGGCACATCACGAAGTATATGTGCATTGTAGTTGAGCCAAGATAGGATTCGTTGCTCAAATAGAATTGAAGAGAATACTCATCTTCTCATAACTAAATGGATCGTTGGTCATTGACCAATGCACGTTGTATTTGAAATAGTGTTCAAATGTACAACATGATCAATTAGCAAAATGAGATAATATGATTAAGTTATTGTAATATACACATTATCATATTCTAGACTTAATTGGAGTATTAGTGAACGAAAGGACCGTATCACTTTGAACGTGTTACATTACAGGTTGTTGTTGTATCCTCGCAATGTACCTCATATGTTGAGATTGTCTGGTTTATTGTTTAAGGTTCAAATAAGACCATTAGTTTGACTAATCGCTTGACATATTAGGGCTATTAGTCACACAATAAGTAACTCACGTTTACGAATCAAATTGATCAGATTAAATAGTTGATTAGATCATAAATATTTAATTCATGAAGAATTATAATAATTCTATTTAATAGAATTATTAATATTTAATTAAATTAGATTTAATTAAATTAGATGATATATTAGATTTATCATAATAATAATATATTAGATATATTATTATATATTATATGGTAAACATTATATTTGATATTGCAAATCTTGATAGAATCAAATCTAATAGATATGCAAATACTTTACTATATATTTGAGTTATGAGACTCACAAACAGCAAGTGTAAAAAATCCCTAATATTCTCCATAAATTTCAAGTGTGAATTTTTCCTAGCGAACTCCACTGAAAATACAATACTGGCAATTGGTTGCAACTTCGTAGACGAGAATTACGTGGATACCATAATAGAGGGATCCGACTACGAAACATTGTAAGGATATGTTTTAATTATTCTTACTAAATCATATGTTATACATCCACGTGTCCAATTCGTTGTTGGTGAATTTATTTCTTCTGCTACTACAAATAAGTGATTTGTAACTCTAAAAAGAAGCTTCATAAAATAATAATATATAATAGTCGTACTAATTACTTATGAACACTCACACTATATGTAATTTTTTGTATCAGTCTTTATTCCACCCAAAAGATCATCTAATCGAGAAAATCACAAACACATAGTCCATTAATAAATAATCCAATTCAAACCAGAACATTTTTTTTTATATGGATTACAGTTTATGTGCTTACTTGTTAATTAATGAAATTATATTACATTCACATAAATTAAATTATTATTCCATATAAGACCACTTATATATATATATATATATATATATATATATATATATATGTATATACAAATTAAATACAATATGTTTAAACGATGATAATTGAACCCATCAACTTATAACATGATAAAAAAAAATAATACTCTAACCACTTAAACCATAACACTCACTTCATTTATTTATATGACAATAAAGAAAGCTAGGTGGAAGGGTTTATAAGCCAAGTGTCACCATCGACGTAATATGTTCCGAGAAAAGGCAGGGCTTCTTCATCCGTAAGAATTCGTGCCCACTCCACTCTCCCTGTCAAATTTGCCCCTGCTCCTCTGCACTTGTATTCTCCATAATACACATTCCTAGAGAAATTTTTTTGTTACAATTTACAATGGGTATTTGCAACATTATTTTTTTGAGCTTACAAAATTAGGACACTATTTTTACAGAATTATGACACTATTTTTTTAAACTAGCAAAATTAGGACAATATACTATCTCCTATGTTGGGCAAATTTAGGCCAAATAAAATTAACCTGATTATAATGTAGATTTTGCTCGTATTTTTATAAAATTTGGCCTAAATTTGCTCAACTTAAAATACAGTAACTTAATTTTGTAAGTTTGTACAAACACCTATAAAATAGCTTCAGGACTGAGATGAAAAGATTAAAAAGACACATGACTGAAAACGGGATAAGACTAATTAAGTTAGAGGACCAAAAATGAAAATTCCAAAAATAATGAATGAGGTAGTAAAAATGCATGGAGCTTACTGATCTCGGGATGTTTTGCCCCAATCATTCCATCCTTGGGGAAGAACAAGTTTATCCATGTAGGTGTAAGAAAATATAACCCTAGAATAATCTCCCCATGCTCTTCCAAGGTAAATTGAGCCACTTCCCGTCACCGTACAGTTTTTGAACGAAAACCCACTTGATATTGATGAGTTTGTGCGTTTTTGAGCTGTCAGTGACGCCACTTTCTTTGTCACCGAGGTTAAATAGCAATTCTGACATGTTTAATTACTTATGCATAATTAGATTAATTTGCACATTTACATTAATACCATTTTTTTTTTTTGTAATGTAAGAGCAACAAGCCGAGTCGAGTACTTGAAGTTTGAATTCAATTTGATATGATCGCTTGCTCGATTATATTCACGAGCTGAAAGTAGAGTTCAGCTCCATTTACAAACAAGTCTAACAAAATTGTCATATACTACAAAATGACAAAAAAAAAAAAAAATCCTTATGCATAGAGTCTAACAAATCGAGCTCCAACTAGTTCGTTAGTATCTGAAATATGATATGAGCTCGCACTCGGATTATTTATAAAAATAAATAAGTTGAGTTTGAACTTTAATGAGATTATTTGTGAAAATAAATAAGTTGAGTTTGAACTTTAATGAGCCTAGCTCTCGAACTACTCAATTCGAATCAACTTTGCTTTATAAGTATTTTGAAAATTACAATAACTTCGAATTTTAAATATATAATATATGTAATATAGGTATTAACTTAAAGATGGTACCCAAAAAGGTAAGTGGACAGTAGTTATAATTTTAAGGTTTTGGGTTAAAAAAAGGAGAAGAAACAAATTTTCATTAAATGTTATTTGGGCTACATACTATTGGGCTTATAAAGCTTTGGACCAGTTCCTTGTTATTGGGCCATTGTTAAAAGCCTAATTGAGATTATAGAATTTAGTTGATGGGCCGATCGATGGAGAGAAGAATATATATGGGCTAAAAAATATATACCTCGTAGAGGGAAGTGCCATAGCCAAAGATGAAGTCGACAGAGCCTTGGATGAAGCAATTGTTGAAGTAGTGAAGGCCCCTGTGATCGTAAAGAGTGTCTTGACTCCCGTAGAAACTGCAGTTGTAGAACGCCGCCTTCGTCCCCGATATTCGGAGCGCCACCGCTTGTTCGCCCACCGTCCCCACCACGTGTGGGACCGTGTTCTGTATTTTTTACGTTAAAATAAAAAAGACGGGATTTAAAAGGAATATGTGTATCAAGTATATCGTACAAATTAATTTTTTTTAATAGTTAGGGTTGTAGCTGTAATCATTCCGTATAAGCAACACTAATTATTTAAAAAGTACACTTGAATGCACGATGCGCCCCATGTATACGAGATCTTGACATTTTAAAAATAAATTTAATTAAAATTAGAATTTTAATACGATTTAGCCTCAATTTTTCTGATAATGTCTAGTTTAATTTGATCCTAAATTAATGGTAAAAAGGTAATCTGACATTGTTATAGAGTTTGAAATTGGTGATTTCTGGAAATTGTGCTGATGCGGCATTCATATATATGTGTTAATTATATTTTGAATTTTTTCCTTTTTTATAATTTTATTACACATCATGTGTAAAAATCCTAAAAATTTCAAATTTGATTAACACATATGGATGCTGCATCAGCACTCTTGACGAAAATCACAACTTTTTGTCTAATTTTGCTTTTTACTGATGATTTGGACCCAAATTTGATTTTTCAGAGAAATTAATGAGACTAAATCGGATAAAAAAAATTATATTTTTTACTAAATTTATTCTGTTGAAAAGTTATAGGATGACTTTTTATTTAAACTCTGTAGAGCGACGACACAAAAAAAATTTGATTGCATACAAGTAATATTCCTCTTTAATTATTTTTAAAATATAAAATCAAAAGTAAGTAGGATATAAAAATAATTATGTATAAGAATTTCATGTCCTAATTCATAAAAAAATACGAGGTTAATTCATTTATATTAATTCTTGAACATGAGTAAATTGTCCGAATAATTTATTAATAATATAAAATTTATATTATTAAATATATATTTACTGATATTATTAATATTTTTAATATAATATTATTTTATATTATGATTTTATAAAATTAATAATATATAAGTGAATGTACTTATTGATATTAACAAATATATCTAATGCTATATACTTCAGAATATTAATTGTAAAATTAGATGGTATCAGTGTAGCTGGCGTTTACTTCAGCTAGCTATAGCCCGTGAATTGTCCCTGGATCTGTTTCTAAATGTAGTAATATATTGATTGATCTTAAATGTTTCTCATGGATGAGAATCTATACATGCAACTTGTCATAATTAATGCAGAAAAAAAAACAGTATATATATATATTCACGAGGAGAACTTAATTTGCACAAAAAAGTGAAGCACATACTGACCAAACTTAATACAAACACAAATATATAACGAGTTATGTTTGGATATTAAATCATGTCATGGGATATTGGGATTGTGTCAGATAAATGCTCCAAGCTTTTTTATATTTATATTCAAAATTTAAAAAAGTTTTATTAACTTAAAATTATATATATAGGCCTCATTTGGTTTATTATCATTATTAAAATACTCCTCTTATATTAGAAAGAAAAACCATAATTCACTTTATTTTTGTTTATGATATAGAGGGTAAAATTGTCAATTGCATATTTATTTATTATTAATCTTACAATCCAAACATTCAAAAGAAATTATCTTATTACATTACTAATTATCATCCATTAATCCAAATATAATATTTAACTCACAAATAACAATCTCTAAGTTATAATTTTGTTTAATCTATCTTGAGTTATTTATCTTATCCATTAAACTAAATGAGGTCATAGGGTGCTTTAGCAAAATAAATATAGACAAACAATTAGTTGGGGATGGCCGGGGGTGGGGGCTAACCTCAAACTTCACGTTGATTGCCACAAAATAATCGGCATCAACGGCCACGGTCGTGCTCTGAAATGTCCTCGGCCTCCCGTCTCCTCCTCTCGCCGATGAGGCGGTGTCGTTGCCGGTTATGGTCGGAGGATCACCCGCATTGCCCAACAACGTTATGAAACGCATTGTTTTAACGATATTAACCTTTTCCCTAGTTTATGATATCATCACATTATATACTATATTACATATATTTAAATTAAAAATAGTCCTCTAACTTTATCTGAATAAAGATTTAATCCTTTATTTTTTTAATTTTTTAATTATAATTTAAAAAAAATTGAATATTCTTATAAGTAATTAAATTAATTATAAATGTATGTGTACCTATAAACGCCTGAATTAATGTGTATCAAGATCCTTCTAGCATTGTGTAAAGGAATGCTGTTGATTGCTTCACTAATGGTCTTGTAATCACCGGCACCATCCTGGCTCACGGTTATTTCCTTTCGATTAATCTCCGCCGTCCGTAGTTTCCAATCGAGACCGTTCGTTTTCTGCCCGATTAATGATTCGGATTTATTCTTGTGATATTTGAGGTGCCAAGATATCCATGTGTTGAAATGTTTGTGTGTGTTGAGGGCTTGGGAGAAAGCTATGATGGAAAATGAAGTTGTAGTGAGGAAGATCATGAGGAAGAGAATGGTTGTTTCAACGTGAGATTTTGGAGGCATCATGTCTAGAGTGCAAGAGAACGACTAGTACAATACAACTCATATTAATAGAGTGGTACGTACTATGCAATTAATAAATATAAATTAAAATTAATAATTAAATGTGCAGATAAATATTAAATGATTAGATATACACAATAATACAATTAATTGAGATATGGCGAAATAATAGTAGCTGGATATGATAAAAGGTTATGCTTCATCTATAAATTTGAATTTGTGGAAAGACGTGGAATTAATTTATTTATTTTATTTTTCTAACACTCATTCTCATTCATAGATTGAACTCCAGCTAAACTGTTACTTCAAAGGTACATGTAACATTCAAAATGTTAATATAAATAAATTGGTTTTATATTTAATGAAATGAAATTTTTATTTATTTATAATAATATTAGAATCAAAGGTTTGGATTATAAATAAGTTTAAAGTTTGTCATCTGGGATAGAAATGACTTCTACTGTGGTTGAAAATGCGATTTTTTATGTTGAATTTTAATTTATAAATATTTTAATTTGGAAATGATTTTTTTTCTTCTCAATTTAAGGTGATCAATACAAGGTATGACAAAAAAAAAAAAAATCATATCTCAATTAAAGTCACGAAATATGATAAAAAATTGAGGTGTGCACAATTTTCTATTGTCATCTTGAAAAAGAAAAACAATTGTGGAAACGTGAATTCAGATTTAAAAAAAATTAAAAATCCGATAGAATAATATCCATCACATTCACACGGTTTGACGCAACAAATCCCCATATATGTTTGCATATGGATCAGTGATGAGGGGCATTTTAGTAATTAGAAGGATGGTTTGGGAGTGATGTGGGTGCAGCAAGAGGTCCAAAAATTTGTCCTGATTTGTAGCTTCGTTAACCACTAGCAATTTGGAATTAAAAAAAAGAGTGCAACTCAGCTGTATTCCATCTGATTTTGCCTCTTAATTTGTAGGGCCATTGATGAATTCCTACATCATCTCCTAGTGGTGGGCACGCGTCCTAGAAGAGGAGGACACAGGTGGACTTAAAATAAATTAAAAAAAAAAAAGGGAAATTTTTTGCATCATCATATTGTCATCAATCAGTCATAGACTCACAGGCATCCATTATTATAAAACAATGTCAAGAGTTCTTTTTTTTTTTTTTTAAAGTAAAATTTTCATTAATGAAAGAATGGGGTATAACAAGTACATATTTCAAAGTTTACAAATTTTAATAGTATTTTTCTAGGATTCTCTAGTCATTCACTAAACGTAAAATTATAAAAAGATGAGAATTTCGATGAGCACCAACTCCAAAATCTACCTTTAATTTCGTTCATAATTTTCTTCACTTCAAAGTCTTTACCCTCAAAAATCAATTTATTCCTTTCTTTCCAAATAGACAAAACAATACACATCCACAAACTAATACTCCCTCCGTCCCACTATAAGTTGCTCATGTTGTCATTTTCGTCCGTCCCACTATATGTTGCTCAATGCTTTTTTATCTTTTTTGAAAACCACTATTCACTTCTTTATTATTATTTTCAATACTTTTTACACTATTTTCATTACTTTTTTACTTTTCTACATCACATCACTTGTACTTTTTCACTTTTTCCATCACATCATTTATACTTTTTCACTTTTTCCATCAAATCACTTATACTTTTTTCACTTTTACCTTAATTCGTGTGCCCAAAAGCAACGAGCAACTTATAGAGGGACTGAGGGAGTAGCAAACATTTTACCTTTTTTGCCAAGAAGCAATCCTGAGAAAACCATGAAGTGTCTTGATATCTGAAAATGAGAGACTGTCGAGATGCCCAACCATTTGAAGCATTCAATGCATATATTCAACGTAACAAAACAATTGCAAAAAAGATGGTCTGCTGATTCTGGGGCTGAGTCGCAAAATGGACAACTTTCGGTTCATCTTGAGGTAGAATGTGTCTTCTTGCCAAGTTCACTCTAGTAGAAAGTCGATCCTGTAGTAGTCTCCACGCCATAGCCGATGATTTGATAGGAGGAATTTTGCTCCAAATCCAATGAAAAAATCTGCAAGTTGTTGAATCCGAAGTGTTAGCAGCAACCTCATAACTCACAATTTCATACGTCTTCTTCGTCTTGAATTTTGAGTAAATAGTCACCTTCCATTTTCATGAATCTACCAGATTTTCCTGTAGTTGAAAGGTGTTAATAAGGAACAAAAGATTATGTATAGCATGTGAATCCCGATCTCTTAATGCCCTTTGTTGACGGGCGAGCTACCTAAGAAGGATTAGAGGATTAAGCGGCCTAAGGCTGGGGAGGTCGCCAACATACCTCGGGGGGGCAGAGGGGCCGATCTCAGCCATCCTGCGAAGAGGGGAGCTCGCTAAGGCGCCTAGCCCCACCTGGGAAAGGAGGTCGGCAAGGGAGCTCACCGAGGTCTTGAGGCCCGCTCATCTTCACGTGGTCCTATGGACACAAGGCGTTAAAGCTCGCCCTGGAGCTCGCCTAAGAGCTCGTCCCGTAGCCTGCTAGATCCCGATGGTTGCGCTCTTTTTCCCTTCGTCCGGTTTATCCACAAGGGTGGTTTACGTTGAGGTTTTTAACTAGGCCCATTTAGCCTAAGGCATAGTAGTAGGACGAGGCACGGTATGGGGAGCAGTGTGAGGGACCAAGATGAAGGTTACGGACCTTCGACAACACCGGAAGCCAAATAGGCTCGTAAGGTGCCACCTCACACTTGCACACCTATAAATAAGATCTCTCTTGTAACTATTACACAATTCAATACAACGAATACATTTCCTACAATTTATTTTATCTCTAAAAAACTCTTTACTTTCTCTCTCTATATTATCCAAGAACACGAAACCCTTCGATTATTGTTTGGTAGAATTAATCCGACATAACCAGCCACATAACAAACATGATTAGTAAATTCTATCAACAATTTGGCACTAGAAGAAGGGCGTCAGAATCTGAAAAATTAAAAATTTTCAAGAACAAAAAGTTAGGGTTTGTTTGAAGATTTGAAGATTTGAAGGTGTTCTTGATAAAACTCAAGAACGCTTGAAGATACACACACATATTCATTCCTTCGAACGAAAACCCAGATTACCGGACGAAAATCTAAATTTCTAGATTTCTCAAATTCTGCCCGGAAAAAGTTTTCAAACGCACGCGTGTACTCGAATAAACCAAATTTTGGATAATTCATTGCACGCGACGCTAGACGAAAACCCAGACGAAGTTCACCCAAGCTGGCCGGAGACCATCACCTCGGCGACCTCCCCCCACCTCGATGACTTGCTGCAAGTTATCCCATCCAAAACCCGAAAATGGCTAAGGGACAGACCTCCGCAACTGCAGGAAGGTCGAAGGGGGGCGACCAGGAACAGGCCGAGGTGGAGACCTCGCTCCGACCTCCCCAGAAAAACACTGCAGCTCCGCGACCTCCGCGAGTTGTAGTGACCCAGGAGGACTTGAGCCCTGCTCTGAGGGACCTGGCCAACAACCCCGATGAGCTCCAGCGTACCATCGCAACCTTGCAAAAGTTGCAGCAGAGGCAACATGACGAGCTCGCCCTAGTGCCTAGGCGAGCTCCAGCCGCCGAGGCCCGGGAGCAGACGAGGCCCACTCAGGGCACCCAGACCCGGGGGGAGTACAGTGTCCTCCCCACTGAGCAAGAGGCGAGCTCGGCCCAAGTTCGCCAGCACCGCAAATGGGCCGACAAGGCCAAGATGGTGGAGGAGGAGCCCACCCCGCACACCAGGCGAGCTTCGGCCTACACCGAGGCATCCGACACCCACCAATCTCTGAGATGGGAGGTCCTCCAGGGCAGACTGGGGCCCAGGTGCGGGGAGAACGAATGAACAGCCACCCCGGTCACATCCCACGGGGGAGATTCAGACCTGCAGGTGCGCAGGTCCGCCCACGACCAATTGAGAAGGCCCGCGACCGACAGGTTGGGCCCCCATGGCGGACGTCAATTCCAGCCCGTCACAGAGAGGTCACCCCAGAGTGAGGCACCTCGGGGTATGCGTCCACGAGGTGCACGACCTTCGAACAACCTCCATCGGAGGTTACCCACGATGATGAGCTGGCCTCACTAAAAAAGGCCGTCGAGATGCTACAAGCCCAAGTAGCTGCCAAGTCTGGCGGACCTGACACCACCACTCTCTCCGCATCCCCATTGGCACCTGCCATCCTCCGAGCACCGGTCCAGAAGAAAATCTAATTCCCGGCAATGTCCGCATACGAGGGCGAGTCAGAACCGAAGGTCCACTTGGCCAAGTATGCGGGCTTTATGATCTCGGTCGGTGCCACCGACTCAACCCAGTGCTGAAACTTTCCGCTGACCCTAGGGGATCGAGCTCACCGCTGGTTCTCATCACTCGCCCCGGGGTAAATCTGCTCATTTGGCCAACTCTCACGGGAGTTCTTGGCCCACTTCTCCGGGTTCGAGTCCTACCTTACCCAGAAACACCGTCTCGCCAACATCCACCAAGGCGAGAATGAGACCGACCAGCAGTACCTAGAGAGGTTCGATAAAATACTGCTGGAGGGCGAGTCGATGAGCGAGGACACCAAGGTCGTCGCAGCGATGGCCGAGCTCAGGAAGGGCACCGACCTCTGGAAGGAAATGCACCTCGCATGTCCGAACACTTATACTGAATTCCGCCACAAGGTGGGGGTGTTCGTGGCTATGCATGAGGCACTACTGAAAGAAGTTGGTGCCCCAGAGGAGAAGAAGCCCTACGGGAAGAAGTCCGGGGGCACATACAAGGCCTCCCGGAACTTAAAGGCCTTTGGCGACGGGGACGAGTTCAAGGAAAAGCTCAACCAGGTCCTCACCGTCTCCGTCGACCACGTCTTTACTGCTGTCAAAGATAAGGCCCTGCTGGAGGAACCGAGGCGGATCCGCCAGGACCGCACGAGGCTCAACCCCAATAAATACTGTGCCTACCACCAGTCCATCGGCCACTTCACCAGCGAATGCCGAGACCTCCTCAAGCAACTCTGGAAATTCTATGAGGATGGGAAGTTGGCCGAGTTTGTGAAGAAGGCCCAAGCTAAGAGGCCCAGGTTCGACAGAAGGGAGGTCTCCGATGATGAAGAGGAGGACGCGGGCCAATTCGGACCTCAAAATAGACGAAGGGGACCTCCCCAACCTCAATAAAACATGGAGCCCACCCGAGAGCTCTTAGTTCTCGAGGAAGAGTTTGGAGCTGCCGGAGGTCTCCAGGACGGGGGATCCTCCATGTTCAAGAGAAAGAGAAAGGCTGAAATCTGGGCCGTGAACCAGGTCCAGAAAGGCAGCTCCGGCCCCAGGTCCGTCGCACAGCTTACTGATGAGCTGACATTTTCCTCAGCGGACCTGGAGGGGGTACTGACGGCCCACAACGACTCGTTGGTGATAACCACCAACATCATGAACGTCCGAGTTCACAGACTACTTGTGGACACCGGCGCATTCACCAACATTCTCTTCAAATCCACCTTAGATGCCTTAGGTGATTTTAAGTCGTATCTGGAACCTAGCAATGCTAGGATAGTGGGGTTCGGAGAAGCTGTAACCGTCCCCCTAGGTAGTATTAGGTTGAGCGTCCAGCTTGTATCGGCTGAGGACCCCGAAAGGAGACTGACTAGGTTAGTGGATTTCCTAGTTGTCGACCAACAGTCCTCCTACAACGGGTTCCTCGGCCGCCCCTTTATTAATGAATTCAAAGTGGCGTGTTCGACCTACTACTACTGTTTGAAATTCCCAACCCCAAAAGGTGCCGGAACTATAAAGGGAGACCAGAAAAAGGCCCGAGAATGTTTACTCCAAATCAAAGACGGCCGGGTCAAAAAGTCTGTTACGCAGGTCCACATCCTTGAAGAGGATGTACAGATCCCTGTAGACGAACCAAACATCCTCGACGTCATCTCGGACGAAACTGAGATGATGGAGGTAGGCGATTTGTGGAAAATTGACCAAGGCACAGGACCTGTGCAAGACACACAATCGGCACCAATGGAGGGATTGGAGGAGACCCAAGCGTTGGGACCTGCGCAAGTGTCGGGACTTGCGCAGGAACAACAACCTGCTCCCATGGAGGTGGTTGATGAAGCCCAAGATGGGGGACCTGCGGGAGGTCAAGAACCAATATCAATGGACGTTGACCCAACTCCCCAGGTCACCGCACCATCCCAAGTTGACAAACCACCGGAGGTACTGACAGTTGATGAACCCGCCCAAGCTGAAAGCTAACCCAATGACCTCAAACCGCGCATAGGTCACGAACCTGCGCAAATGTCACAAGAGGAGTGGGACGAGTTCATCAGCGACCCAAGGTGGAAAAGTCAAAAGAGAAAAGCCACACTCATGGAAGAACTAACAGCACTACCGACCCGGAAAGGGACTTAGAACTTTTCATTGGTTCTGAGTTACCTGAACCGTACCGTTCGAGGATGGAACTGTTCTTGATGTCCAATCTGGACGTGTTTACCTGGTCCCACGAAGACATGACAAGAATCCCCGTTGGAGCACGCCTGCCACAGACTTAACATAGACTCGACGAGGAGACCCGTACGTTAAAAGCGAAGGAAGTACGGACCAGAAAAGTATGCAGCTCTAACTGTTGAGGTAGGGAAGTTGCTGGACAACAAGCTGATCAAGGAGGCTTTGTGTCCGCAGTTGGTTGCAAACCCCATCCTGGTAAAGAAACACAACGGGACGTGGAGGCTATGCATCGATTTCACGGACCTGAACAAAGCATGCCCGAAGGACAACTTCCCACTGCCTCACATTGATCAGCTGGTAGATAGCACCGCAGGCCATGAGATGATGACATTCATGGATGCTTTTGCGGGCTATCACCAGATAGCTCTGCACCCAGATGACCAGGAACATACGACATTCTACACCAACAAAAACATGTACTGCTGGGAAAGAATGTCGTTCGGACTCATCAACGCCGGAGCAACCTACCAAAGGTTGGTGAATAAAATGTTCGACCAACACATTGGCGAGTCCATGGAGGTGTACGTAGATGACATAGTTGTCAAGAGTTTGAGGAAGGAGGATCACCTCGACCACCTCAAACAGACCTTCGACATACTGCGCCACTCCAACATAAAGCTGAACCCCAAGAAGATAAGCTTCGGCGTACATTTCAGAAAATTCCTGGGGCACCTGGTGAGCCAGCTGGGTATAGAGGTCAACCCGACGCAGGTCCAATGCATAATCGAGATGGGCATCCCCAACTCCGTGCAGAAAATCCAGAGGTTAAGCGGGTGCATGGCAGCTCTGAACAGATTCATCTCAAGGTCAGGAGATCGAAATCGCCCATTTTTCGAAGCAATCAAAGCAAACACGTGAAGGTACAAGGAGGCGGCCAAAGCTATCAAGCTCCACCTCAAAAATCACTTTGTGTGGACAAGCGAATGCCAGCGAGCCTTCGAAGATATTAAAGCATACCTGGCAGATACGCAGGTCCTGTCAAAGCCAATACCTGGTGAAAAGCTATACTTGTACCTAGCTGCGTCGGAGGTGGCCATTAGCTCCGTCCTGGTCCGAGAAGAGGCAAAAACACACCTATCAGTGTACTACGTAAGCCAGGTCTTACACGAAGCCGAGTTACGGTATACCCCGACGGAGAAGCTGGCTTATGCACTGGTGATGAGTGTTAGAAAATTGAGGCCCTACTTCTTTAACCACCCGGTAGAAGTACTGACGATGTTCCCACTACGTCAAATACTACAGTGCCTGGACACCGCCGGACGCCTGCTGAAATGGTCACTAGAGATCAGCCAATACGGTATAACCTACGCACCTCGAACAACGATCAAGGGACAAGCACTTGCCGACTTCATTGTCGAGCTAACTTTCCCACAAGATCCGACGAGGGGGAGTATAGCTCCGTGGCATCTCTACGTTGACGGATCATCAAGCAGTGTAGCAGCGGGCACCGGCGTAGTCCTGATCAACCCGGACAGACAAGTCTTCACCTCCGCAATCCGGTTCGACTTTCGAGCAACCAACAATGAGGCGGAGTATGAAGCTTTGATAGCTGGACTTAGGCTATCATTAGCTGTGGGGGCAACCAACCTTCAAGTTTTCGGAGACTCCCAGCTAATAATATCCCAAGTCTGGGGGGAGTATGAGGCAAAAGACCCGCAGATGATGACCTACCAGAAGATAGTCGCGCATCTGATCTCGATGTTTATGCAGGTCTACATCAACCAAATACCGCGGCTAGAAAACACACAAGCAGATGCCCTAGCCCGGCTAGCTACCAGTAACGGCGAGGCCGAATTCACGGAGGTTGTAATCACCACGCTGAAAAACCCCTCAACGTCCGATTACAAAATAAATCAGACCTCGAGTGGGGGGCAGGAGGACAATGAAGATGGTGAAGATTGGTGCACTCCAATCCAAAAATACTTAAAAGACGGAACAACCCCCGTGGATGCCTGGGAAGCTAGCCGACTAGTAAAGCAAGCTACCAGATATACGCTGCAGGATGGCCAACTCTACAAACGTGGATTCTCCCTACCCCTACTCAAGTGCCTAACTAAGAAACAGGGGTCCGAGGTGTTAGAAGAAATCCACGAAGGAATTTGTGGGAGTCACGCTGGGGGGCAAGCATTGGCATACAAGACGATCAGACAGGGGTACTATTGGCCCACTCTTCGCAAAGATGCCATTAGCTTCGCGTGAAGGTGCAGAAAGTGTCAACTTTTTGTACCTAACATCCACTCCCCAGCCAACCAACTGAAGTCGGTTTTCAGCCCATGACCTTTCGCGAAATGGGTATCGACTTGATCGACCCGTTTCCACCTGGTAGAGGCGGTGTAAAGTTTACTGTTGTAGCAGTAGACTACTACACTGAGTGGGCTGATGCCGAAGCTCTCACAACAATAACGCAAGAAAGAATGATCGGCTTCATATGGAAGAACCTGATCTGCAGGTTCGGACTTCCGCAGTCGATCATCACAGATAACGGAAGGCAATTCGACGGTCAAAAGTTGAGAGACTTCTGCAGTTCATGGAACATCAAGAAGCACTACTCAACTCCTTACCATCCACAGTCGAACGGCCAGGTCGAGGCGGTGAACAAAATCCTAAAGCATATACTGAAGCTCCGTCTCGAAGATAAGAAAGGGAGCTGAGCAGACGTACTCCCGGAGGTCCTATGGTCTTACAGAACATCATACCGGGCCAGCACCAGAGAGACCCCGTTTGCCTTAGCTTTTGGAACTGAAGCGGTGGTACCCGTTGAAGTTCAAAATAAGACTTGAAAGGTGGTAGGATTTGATGAAGAAAAGAATGACGAAGCCTTGGCAGTAGAGAAAGATCTGATCGAAAAGACCAGAGCTTAGTCAGAAATAAAGAATGCCACCTACAAGCGTAGAGCTGAAAAGTACTACAATTCCTAGGTCCAGGACCAAAAGTTTAAGGTCGGTGACCTGGTGCTAAAAAAGAAACTGATGGCCCCACCTGGTGTATTCGGGTCAAACTGGGAGGGACCGTTCCGGGTCACCGCAGTCTGGCCAAACGACACTTATGACCTCGAAGACGCAGAAGGCAACACCTCGTCATACACCTGGAGTGCGGCCCACCTGAAGAAGTTCTATCAATAGACTAAGATTTTGTAATAGGTCAGCCGAAGGTTAGCATCAAAAGTGTTGATAGCAACCGATGTAAATTATGTTGCTATGAAAAGTTAGAAAAATTTGTGAAATCGGAAAATTTGTCAAGTGTCGGGACCTGCGTAGCTCGCCAACTGCGCGAGCTGCCCTAGGTCGCCCACTACTCAAGAAAGCTCGCCGGCCTCAGCTCGCCAAGTGCCCAAGATTTTGTAATGCGCAAGGACCAAGGTCCCAAACGTTATATTCAAAATGCTCGTAGGCAAAGGCCATAGCGCCAAAGGTCGCGAAGGTACCCTTCTTAAAGGGTCGCCAAGCACCAACTGCCTTAAGAGAAAAATTCGCGAAAAAGATGAAAAACGTCTAAGGCAAGGTTCATGAATTAAACGTACTATTAAACGAAGTACAACTCGCTGCCCTAAGTGGTGTAAGACGAGCGATTCACGGCCCTAAGTGGTGTAAGATGAAGAATGCGTACTATTAAAACAGAGGTACAATTCGTAGTCGTAAGTGACGTAAAACGAACGGTTCGCTTCTCAAAGTAGAGTAAGACGAACAATTAAGTGCCCGAAAATAAATAAAAATGAGCTAAGGGAAATTATAACGTAAAGCGCAAAAACGTAAGTGGGAAGTGTTAGACAAAAAATGGCTCAATTTCTATTCAAAAGACACTTAGGAAATTTTCAAGACAAAAATACTTGAAAATTCCTAAGTGTTCTAAGTGGTGCTGGCCACAAAGGCCGACCAGCTGGCCGTCTTTAAAGTACAAAAGTATGCTCCTTCTGGGCGAGCTATACAAAGCCCGGCGAGCTCTAACTTCTTGAACAAAAAGAAGAGAAAAACTACAAAATGGGGCTCCTTCTGGGCGAACTCCGTAGCCCGGCAAACTACAAAAGTTAAGACTATAAGACAATAAAAAATCTAAGTCCCCGGAGCTGGAGGAAGAGCAGGGTCAGTGGGGACCTCGGCATCAGCGGCACGGGGGGCGGCCTCCCCGCCAGTTGCTGGGTTGATCGGAGGT
Source organism: Prunella vulgaris (assembly GCA_026898435.1). NCBI lineage: Eukaryota > Viridiplantae > Streptophyta > Magnoliopsida > Lamiales > Lamiaceae > Prunella > Prunella vulgaris. Next base: position 209,761 of record JAPKLY010000075.1, on the reverse strand, counting down.
GAGAGTCGGGGAAGGATGGTGATGTCGCCAATGCACCCACTGGTGTCGAACCCACCTATGTGCACCATCGCGTCCCCGTAGACTTCTTGCATCTGCTCCATTGTGGGCGGGGTTCGAACCTCGCCCTCGGCATCCCCGGCGACGTCCTCGGCGGCCTCAGCAGTCAGAACCTCGTAGGTCTGGATGATGTTAAATTTCTCCCGGGCTGCGTCGAGGTTGATCTCGTAGCCAGTGAGGTCCCCTATGTTTAGCTCCGTGCCTGGGGGAATCTTGGCCTTTGACAGGCAATCATCGAACTCGCTCACAAGGGCTTCCCACTCGCTCTCACTGTTTATCCGCGCCCATTGGAAGGAGCGGATGACCTCGGCGAAGCAGAGAACATATCCTTTGTCAGTGGCGACCACCTTGGCGAGCTCCAATTCCTCTTGCGTGATAGTGGCATCGGAGCGGCCCCTGAGCTCGGCGATCTCCAAAGCCTTGGCGGCGACCTCCTCGCGGAGTTTTGAACACTCCTCCGAGTTCCCTCGGTTTTGCTCGCGGAGGATCTTCACCTCATCCCGGGCCCGGGCGAGCTCCTCATCCCTGGAGGCGAGCTTCTGGCGATGGAAATCGGCCTGGAATTTTTCCATCTTTTTGAGGGCATTTTGCTCCGCCACCAGCGAGGCCTTCGCCTTGGCCTCCATCCCAGCGAGCTCCTCGACGGCTTTCTTTCGCTCCTCCCCGACCCTGTTCAGCAACTTCTTTGTGTCGTGGCGAGCTTTGTCAGCGGCGGTGAACTCGTCGGTGACGAGCTGAGCGGCCGCCATAGCAGCGCAGGCGTAGTGCATCGCCAACCTCGCCTTGTCGGCGGGCTTCTGCCTCTTGATCATCCCAAGCTCAGAGGCGGAGAGGTATTTGGGGGCCTCGGTGAAGATTCGGCGAGCTGCCCCCTCATGAAGGTCCCTCGGAGAGGTCAAGGCTTTGCTCCTCTCAGCGGTATGAAGGGACTCGGGCCGGTGCGGGAGCTCGGCGGGGACATACCTGCAAACGTTCGAAGAGTTAGCAAAAATCAAGGAAAATCACAATAAAAACAAAACGCCTTCCAACTTCAAAAAGAAGCTCGCCCTCTTACCCGAACCTATCAGGATTGAGCCCGAGGAGGGTGTCATCCCGAATAGGGACCCCGTAGGGAGACGGCGGGGGCGCGCTCTGAGGAGTTGGAGGCGTGGGAGTAGAGTGAGGGACGAGAGCTCGCCCTGACCCTCCTTGAGTCGACCCGGAGCCACCTCGGTCGCTGTGCTCAAAATCCTCATCCCGGAGATCAACCTGAGATTGTATGTTGGAGCGAGCTTCCTCCTCACTCACCCGTGAGCCATCCGAAGGGATGAAATGTCCGCTTAGGCTGGTGAGGTGGAGGTGGAGAACCTCGCCTGGATCCCGAACCTCACCCCGAACCCTTCTTAGTGGGGGCGGCCTTTTCCTTGGTAGGTGGGGGTGCCGAGGTCCTCTGCGAACTAGAGCCCCCAGCCTTGTCCGAGACCTCCACCCTCTTGGTCACATCCAGCGCCGCCCCCGACGGAATGCCAGCTCAGTTCGTGCGAGGTTTGCCCATCTTCAGTTGGCGAGCTAGTACATGGTAGGATTCGAGGATGTTGATAGGTGGGAGGTCGGCAGCCGGACCTTCACCTGCGAAGTCCATTAAAAAAAAAAACAACAACATCAGCAACCCGGCTGGCTATGAAGACTTGGATAATTTGAAGAAATTACAACCTTGAGCAGCGAGGTGGTGGGGCGAGGTTATGAGCCCGGCAAGCCTCCGGCAGTGATGCTGACACAGGTGCTCGATCTTCCGATCCTTCTGCTCCCGCAAGCTGCAAATGGTCCGCACAAAGTCAAAACCAACAGAAACGCCGGGCTTCCTGCGGCTCAACCGGTGGTGCTTCGGGCCTGCAAAAACAAAGGATTAGATTAGTAAGTCTAATCCAACCCACGCACAGTGAAATATGCCACCTACAGCTGGCTTCTCCGTATCCCTCGAGAGTGGGAACACGTCCCCCCAGCCCATATGAGGCTCGCCAATCACCACCGATGAAGAAGAATTCCTCCTTCCAGTCCCGAACTTTGTTGGGAAGGATCCCCAAAATTTTCTGGTGCGGGCGAGCTTTGAGGTAGTAATACCCTTTGCTGTCTTTCACCTGCGGGGTCACATTGAACAACTCCCAAAGCTCCGCCGAGGTTAGCCGGTTCTCATATCCCTCGAGTTCGAAGTCCGTCAACATCGCCAACAAGTTGCTCCAAGCGTTCGGGGTCAGTTACGTGATAGCGAGGTTGCTGTCCGCCAAGAACTTCCCAACGATTGGGTACAACGGTAGAGTGAGTCCGGCCTTCAAAGCAGGGACGTTGATGGCGGTCAAACCCGGAGGTGGGCGGTCAGCACGTTCCTTGTCCTCAAGGGCATACATGAGGATGTCCAAGGGAATACGATACTTCTTGCGGAGCTTTGGCAAGGCATACTCGCTGATTATGCTCACGACCTCGCTCGCTTTGAGGTCTGATTTGTTGGCAGCATCAGAGGAAGCTCGCTCAGGAAGAGGAAAACTCGCCGCATGCATTTCCACATACTCCGCCCAGTCGAAGTCATGGATGATCTATGCGGGAACCTGGTGCTCGCGGAGTTGGGGCAGTGGGAAGCCGATAGAGCGGAGGTACTCGTGGGTAATCTCCACCTCGTCCTCGTCCCCCTCCTCCTCTGGTTCGTGAACAAGGTCGTTGGCTAAATCACCGGTCTCAACGACCTCCTCTTGAGCCTCGGCGACCTCCACTTCATGAACGGCCGCATCGTCAGTAGCCCGAGCGAGGTCTCCTCGAAGCTCGCGGAGACCGGAGATCTCGTCGCCCCCAGAGTTGGTGGCTTTCTCCCCCATGTCGGGGCGGACCTCATCGAGGACCTCGCGACTACTCGGGCGAGCTACGGAGCTCGCTCCAGATCCCGAGGTGATTATCACGGGAGTTATTTAGGGGATTGGCCGATCATCGGTCATTGGTCTTTTTCCCAGATTTCGGTTCGGAGAGGTCCGGCTCGTGGATTGGTTCGACATAATTAACTTTTTTAGGGGGGGTTAAAGTGTTATCCGCGGGGTGTCCAAGACCGGCGTGACAGTCGCCGAAATAGCAGAAGGGGTGACCGGAGAAGGTGCAAGACTTTCGAAGAAATTGAAGGAGGTGAAGAACGAAAATGAAGAACAAGAAAAGAAAGGGTTTCTACCTTGGAGAGCACTCGGGGATTCGTCGGTTGCGAAAGAGTCGATCACCGGAAAATTGCTCGGGAAATCGAGGATGCAAAAGTGAGAAATGAGTTGATTTGCCCGTATTTATAGGCTCTGGGCGAAATCGAATATCCGGGAAGTCCGGGGGTTTATTTGCAAAGAATTTGAAAGATCATCATAATTGTCCCAACCCCATTTCCTAAGCATCTATCTAAGTTACCACAAAACCATTTCCCACTTTCTCCCGAGACATTTCCAATAACATCCTTCCACCAGCTAGACCCTCTAACTACACTACCCTTAGTAATGATACCTGACCCTCCCACATCTAATGGTCCATACAAAGATCTTAACACTCTCACCCACAATCCTTCTCCCTCAGCAAAAAATCTCCAAATCCATTTTCCCATAAGCACCATATTAAAAATCCCTAACCCTAATCCCCCCCTCAGATTTTGGTTTACAAATATTTTTT
>JAPKLY010000075.1:116632-205941 GCA_026898435.1 Prunella vulgaris | reverse complement strand
CTCAGATTTTGGTTTACAAATATTTTTTCAACTCACCCAACACGTTTTATTATTGTTCTCACTCCCCCCCCCCCCAAAAGGAATTTTCGTTGTAAACTTGATAGAACATTCAAAATTTTTTTTTGGTAGTTTGTAGAAGGAGAACTAGTAGATAGGCAACGAGGATAAAACAGCTTTTAATAGATCACAGATTTTAGGGACTAAATATTTATAAATTTCATAATTGTTTATATTTTAATTATGATCTACAGAAATTATATATTTTGATATAGTCATTTAAATATGAAAATATTTTAATTTTAATTCTTTTATAAAATTACAGGATCAAAATATAAATATAATTTTGGTCCTGTAAATTTATAAAAGAACTAAAATTAAAAATATTTTAAAACTTATAGAATTAATATAAAAATGAGCAGAGAAATTTAATATTTTAAAACTAAAATCAAATTCAAATTTTTATAAATTGTAAAACTATAAAAAAAACTTTAATCCTTAAATTTTATACTGCAAATTAATAATGAGCAGAGAAATAAAAATTTGAACAACAGACTTGTAATAGGGGACTCAGTCATATATATGTCATTAAAAGTTATTTTCTATCACTAAAGATTTTTAGTTAAATTATATAATGATAGAAATCACCACAAACATTAATTTGTTTCATTTGCCGAGGAATAACATTTCGGCAATTTAATTTTGACTAAAATTTCATCAATGAGTAAAAGAAACCTGAGCTCTTCTGAGTTTGAATCCTGAAATCTGAAATATTAATCCTGAGACTGAAAGCTGAGTATTGATTTTAATCCTGAGAATGAGCTTGATACTGAGTTTGGGTGTTTTGTTCCTGAAGACACTGGTTTACTGGATGCTCAATTTCTTGAAGGCTTCAATCCTAAGTTAGTTTATCCTGAGCTGAATACACCAGTTTCCTGAGTCACTGAATTTGAATCTTTTTGAGCCGGTAGTTATGAAATGAATATTCATAATGCAATTTCAGTGACATAGTTGGTTATTTCAAGTTGTTGGGTGGATAATTTTGTTGGGATTAGGTCAGTTATCTTTGGTGGTAACCGTAAAATTAGTTGGTTGGTTACGATTTGAGATTCAGTTAGAGGATTTGAGTTTATATATATGTGCATTCAAACCAGAGTGATTAACACACATATTGAGCGATATTGTGAAAAAAAAACATTGTACTCTATAAACATTATTCATCAATTAGTGAAAGTGAGGAACCTCATCCGTGGACGTAGATCATTTGATCGAACCATGTAAATCTCTTGTTTGATTTCTTATCTTTCTGCATTTGTGTTCATGGATTCTGAGAGAAGATTTCTTCATTATTTAGAGTCTTGCTTGAATATATAGTTAAAGTGTTGATTATTTCACAACAGTTTAGCACACAAACTAATAATTTCTCAAATATTTTTTATGGATAACATCATATTTTTGCCATCAGATGTTTTATTCCAATTGTTGAGAAAATGGTAGTGCTCCTATTACCAGACCAACTGCGATTCGATTAATTTGTACAAGGTTATACACTTTTTCACGCACAATAGATTTATTTATATAAAAACACAAGTACATAATATTTATATATATAGTATGAAGTGTACATGTTTCTTATTATATATATATAGTATGTATGATGGATATGCAACTAATGATCATCTCATAGTAGCATCATATATACGTGATAATTCCCCACAAGTAGTTAAGAAGCTGCAGGTTGAATGTTCATCATCAATCTCCTCCTGTCGAAAATCCATTAAACAGCCGTCGGCGGCGGACTCAAACGAGGTTGTCCAATAGTTATCCATTTGGATTGGGTTGGCTGTGGTCACATGATCATTTCCTACATTACTACTATATTTGGAGTCATAGATTTGTTCAGACAATCTTGGCAGCCAAACGTTACGAGTGAAATCCCTGAATTCTTTACTATTTATGTCGTAATTGAGCTGCTTTGCTTGCTTCTGCACTCGAGTTCTCCAGTAGTTCTTTATCTCATTGTCTGTTCGCCCCGGTAAGAATCCTGCTATCTTTGACCACCTTCGTATGAAATTAATTAGGTCAAAATTAAACTAAATTTGTTATTGACGTTGTAATAAAATGTATAATGATTGGATAATATTTTTTCTTATTAAAAAAAAAAGTGAAACGTTTTAGCTAGTATTAATTAATTTCTCCAAAAATTTTCACAAAGAAAATGAAAAGTACCGATTTCCAAAGAAGGTATGGAGCTCAATAATGCGAATCTGTTCGTGTGTGGTGAAGTTTCCACGTCGAACATTTGGATGCAAGTAGTTTTTCCATCTCATTCTGCAGCTCTTCCCTGTCCTTTTCAACCCTTTTTGGTGCCACAAAAAGTCCAAAACAAATTATTAATTCACTTATATATATAATTATAATGTACGTAATTTAATATTACATATTGTTAATGCATCGGACATTTTTTGTTTGTTAATGTATACATTTGTTAATGCATTCAACAATTTTTTTTAAGGGTCACTTACATGGTGTTCAAAAAATTCATTATATTTATAAATTGGTTCAAAAAAATTGTACGGTAGTATGATTTTATTTTTTTTGCACAGAAGCATTATTTTTTTCGTATGGGACCAATATATAATTTTTTTTAATTTGTCGAATCATTTTGTACTTTTTCCTTTTTTTTAATTGATGACCGTGAGAATTGGTATAACTCTTGGAGCTGAGAATGAACGACAATAACTTTTAAAATATGTAAATTGAGGTTAAATCAACTAAAATTAGACCAATTGGCCCAATTTGAGCTAGTTAGCCTGAATTGTCCTGAAATGGGTTGATGAATTTGGACCCGATTAAGGTAGATTTGACCTAAATTCACAAAATTTAAGAGTTATTATTCTTAAATTGTTAGTCCAAAAAATAATTTTGAATAGTTGTGGATCTCATTTTGTTACCTCCTCCTACAAGAAATATGAGTATTTATGTCAAATTTATACCAACCGATTAAACTCTGTCACAAATAAATATTTTATCGACTAAATACTATTCGAGAAAAAGCCCAAGTCAAAAAATTAATCATGTAATTTTGACCAATCACTGGTAGAAAATAAGTTACAAGAAACACAAGTAAAAAAGAAAAAATATATTAATTTTTGACAGACAAGCAAAAAGGAAATGTTAATATAATTTTAATTTATTATTAGTATTACCGATCGAGTAGACTTGTTCTATATACGACAGATTATAGCGATAGAATTTCGGTTGGTAAAAATTTATCTCCGAATGATCAGTTTTCTCTTGTCGGAATAACCTTTCTAATTCGTAGTGTAAGTTATTGTCCTTAAAAAAATATTGGGCTTAGAAACAAATCTAACTAATTAATTATCCATACAACAACTGGTCCTTGTTATTAAGCTCGAACTGATCCAAGTTGCATGAAATCCAACGTTATCAAACTCAATTGATATATAATCAAATAAGATCAGTAGTGTATCCATTTGTATTATATATTCCCTCCGTTCAAGGGGAATTTGTACCATATGGATTCCACATTTTTTAAGAACTAAGAAAAAAAATTAGTGTACGAGTGTAAAGTTAAACAATAAAATAAGAAAAAATGTACTTTGTTGATTTTTGTGAGTATAAAAAGTTTCGTTTTTGGGTGTGTGAAAGTAGAATTGAGACGCCCAAATAAGAAAAGTGTGAAAGTAATTTTGGAACGGAGGAGTGTTTTTTAAATAAAATAGTGGCATATGAGTAAATATGTATATAATTATGTGAGTGTGCTTATTTAGTAGTGTGCAAATTTGTGTGAAACGTCCAAATAAAAAATATATATATGCGAATTCCTGTGGGACCTGAAAGAATGTTATCACATCTAAAAGTTCGAACTTTTGGAGAAGTGCGAAATTAAAACATGATCGATCTAATATTGGAGAGTTGATACCTGAGTTGCAAGCAAGTATATTCCAGTGTCCTTCTCCATGCATGGAGATGTAATTGATGAGAATAGAGTCCTCTTCACAAGACCATGCACCTTTCCTTGGGCAGTCTTGTTTATAATCATGATGCAGCTGCTGGCTCTCATCAAAATATATGCCATTAAACTCATTAATTATATCCATGGGTATATATGGTGCCTTAGACTGAGGAGATACGAGGTTGATCAAGTAAGAGGCCCTTTATATATAGACCAAATTAATTAATTTATTTAAATAAATTAATATTTTAAATACCAATATAATAGTCAATTTTAGACTATATTCTACGTGGAATCTTCCCCTTTCCATTTAACGTTGTTGCCGTGCAATGAAACATGCTCTCCTCAAGCTCTTTCTGAGGTCAATAAATCAAATTAAAGACAAAGTGCAGAATATTAGACTCGAGGAATATTTTGACTTCTCCACATGCGAATCAACAAAATAAGTGCTTTTACTGAAGTTCCAAATTAACTACATTAAGTTTCATCTTAAAATCAATTGGTGGTATAAGAGAATTAGCCCACTATAAATTATAAATTAGTCTCATTTTATTGAAATTTGTTTTAGGATAATTAGAAACATAAACAACGAAGAACACAGAGATTTGTTGACCCAGTTCGTCTGAAAGACTACGTCTAGGGGTGTACCAAGCTAGGAGATTATTACACTATATCTGAGATCTCTTTATAAAAGTTACAAACTATGGTTACATTAATATATAATACATAATTAAATTACTAACTACCCTTCTATCAATTACTTTTGAGAAGACACATAAATGTAATTTTCTTCGACACTCTCCCTTGTGCCAAATCAAAAGGATAAATGGTGCATAAATGTTGCCTCGATAAAAATCTTGCCAAGTAACATCCATGTAAGAAAAATAAGGAAAAATAAGTTACAACGCACCTATGTTAAGACTCTCCGTGAAGTTTACGCCTCTTAACTGATAGGTACATCTATCAAGTGAACTCAAAGGTTTACACGATCTCAATTCCTTTAAGATGTTTCTCAAAAGTTATCTTGGACAATGATTATGTAAATAGATTAGCCACATTTTCTTTAGAGCTTACTTAAATTACTTGAATCTTGAGCAAAGTTTGTCATCACATGTTATAGGAAAACTTCTGGGATATATACTTTATATTATCACCTATATCACACAATTTCATTTGTTCAATGAATGCAATATATTCTCCGTATATGCATGTTGCATGTAGGATCTTCAGTGGTAGAACTCAAGCCACTGATTCCTTGAATGTGTGATGATAAAACTTTTACTAAATACACTCACAAATTGCTTTGTGTAAGGTACTAATCTCTAGATAGCTTAAAGAGATAGCTATCAAAGTTTTCTTAATTGATGCCCATATCACCATAATACATAACCAATTTGGGAATGTTCATATGGTTAAGATATAACCAACATTAGTAGAACCAAATAACATATTATTTGGGTGTATAAGTGTATAGTATAGCATTCAATATTTTCTTAAGGGTTGCAATTTCATCTGCAGTCCCTTTCAACATTTATATAGTAAATAACATGCACATGTCAATTATTTATTTTAAGTATCAAAGTACATTCTTGACACTATTCCAATGATATTGTGTTGGCCATATAATAAATTTAGTTAACAAGTTCATTGAGAAAATAATATCAGACCGAGTATATTGAGCTAAGTACAATAATGCGTCTATTGCACTTGAACAAGGAATTTCAGTTCCTAATATCTCTTCGTCATTTTGCTTTGGACGAAATGGATCCTTCTTTAAATCCAAATGTCAGCCGATCATGAGAGTGCTAATAGAATGCATTTTGTCCATGTTAAACCGCCTAAAAATCTTTTGGACATATGTAGACTGGTGGATAAGTATTCCACAAACTCAATAAAACTGAGTTTTCCCATGATCCTTTATCTCAAGTTCAAATTTCAATTAGTTTCAGGATATCGCTTATTTCATTAAGAGTACCTATGTTCATCCATCAACATAAGTGTCATAATCTCAAAACTAAAACTTATTTTTCTTTATAAATACGAAGGGGCATTGTTCTTTTACTTTTGTAACCTTTCCCAATCAAGTAGTCACTTAGACGGGTATACAACATCCGTCCAGATTGTTTCAATCTATAAAGTGAGCGTTTCAATATAATTGCAAACGTACTATGTGGTTCAGATTTACTTGACTTGGATAATGGAAGGTCATCTGACACTTTCATATATATCTTTGAATCAAGATTCCCATACAATAACCATATTCATAAGCTGCATTTCCAATCCTTCAAATGCTACTAAGCTAATTAAGTAGCTGAACATTGTAATGTCCATAACAGGAGAGTATGTCTCCTCATAATCAATTCCAGAGCGTTATGAGAAACCTTGCTCTATAAGGCAGGTTTTATATATCAGGACCATATATGTCTCACTATGCTTTATGACAAAGTGTTATTTATGTCCTACAGGCTTTACACTTGGTCGGGTTAGCATTACCAGACCAAATTCCCATCACTTTATCATCAAATCAAGTTCTCCTTGGATTATTCTTGTATTTAGGTCAGTTTGCTCTTGTTGATATTCTACAACTGAGCTTGGTTCGATTTTATTGTGCTCTATATTTTCTTGAGCAACATAATAAATAAATACATCACTAGTCTGTGTGCAGTGTCTGTCCCTCGACTCATATGCACTCTCATAATTAATAGAGATTTTTCATTCTTTTGAACCATATTAAGCATCAGAGCATCCTCCTGTAATGATTCTTGGAAATAACTGTAATCAGGGATAATCTCATAAGATTTATTTTCGATATTGATGATCGATAGATTTAATTGTGCCACACCTACCATTCCTTCCATTGGGTGGTGTCAATCGAACCAGGTGACCTCCCACTTTCCTTTTAGGGAGTCACAGCCTCAACTATACTTCCTCCAAGTAGGGTTGCAGCACCTTTTCTATGGTGTTGTGCCCCTTATTGAGGACTTTTAACCGTGCAGGTAAATTTGCAGCTGTTATGTATGACCTAGTCAGTTTAGCAATATCAATAAACGCATCAGACATCCGATTTGTTACGTTCTGAATATTTATTATTTTACATCCCTTTTTCATTGTGAAGTTTGGGGATCAAATGAGACAAAGTGGGAATGGATCATGATTCTTCCTATCGTTCGAATAGAAAATTCGTTTTCTTATCTCCCCTAATGATGGGAAGACTATCTCATTTAAGCGACAATCCTCAAATCTAGCGGTATATAGATCGCCTATCAAGGGTTCTAAGTGACAGATAATTTTTGGAGATTTATATCCAACATAAATACTTAATCGTTTCTGAGGACCCATTTTAGTGCGCTGTGGGGGCGCAATCGGCACATATGTTACACAACAAAAAATGCATAAATGTGAAATATCAGGCTTATATCCAGTTACCAACTGGTACACAGGTTGTTAACAGTGGGTCTAGAACGAATAAGGAAAGATGCATGCAATATTGCATAAACCCATGCAGAGAAATGCAAATTGGTGGGCATAACCAATGCATTAAACGCCATTTTTTTTCTTTTGATAGTGATCTCTGCGAGACCATTTTGTGTAGCACATGGGTATCAAGATGCTTTACATTGATCCCGATATATATGCAATAATCATTAGATGTTTTTGATGTAATAATGTGATATTGTGATTAGGGTTGTGAGCCCTAAGACATGTACTTTGTGCTAAGAGTTTTGCATGCATAACGTCTTGACATGTGACCCATATGTCAAAGTATAATCTAATACCATAAAATACTTGAATGATCTGCATTTTGGATTAATTAATCCACAAATTTCATCATGTATCTTGTGTAAGAAAGAAATATTTTATTTTGTATCTTTAGCATAAACAGGTCGCAATGTTACTTTTGCTAAAGAGTAGGCTTTGCAGAATGAGTGACTTGCCTTCAAAATTTATAATGAGGCAGAGTGAGATGTAAATAGTGTATCTAGTGCTTCAGAAAATAAGAAGTGCGACAATGCAACAACAAGATCGATATCGTGCATTATATCGATTTTCATCTCATTTTATGTGTCACTCAAAAAATAAGGACGTAATGTGAGGTGTTTCCCACTAGATTGACACCTTAGTTCCTTTAAAATGTATTTTCTTTCACATTTATTTGATATATAAAAAATTTCATTCTCACTGTATATACAAATAATGTTGGCACAAATATCTTTAACATTTTACAGGATTCAATTAGCTCTTGATGCATATGGAGTTTTTTTTTTTTTAATTACAACAATTGTCTCATTAGATATTGTTCCTTGTTCTTTTTAGAAATCTTATATCTTTTTTAGTTTCAATTTGAACAAAATGATTTACTTTTCAATTTGAATAAAATGATTTACTTTTTATTTTGAGTAAAATGATTTGCTTTTCATTTAATATTTTCTTTTATTTCGTAGATGTATCACTTTACATTGTGATAATATAATTTTTGAACTATATATACTAAATAAATTCATTACCTTCGAATAAAATATAAATGAACCAACATCAATAAAGGTAAGATCTCGTATCAAAATCTAACTATAAAATTATCATCAGTCTAAATAACTTTAAGACCAAAATGAGTATTTCAAATAAATCAAGCTTTATGCCTTTAAAGCATTCTTTGAACAATGAGAAATGTATTAGCAAAGTCCATATATTGCCATTAAAATGTATTAATCGTGAGTGTTACATACATGTCTTGGTATCACTTTTCACATAGTGGATATCTTGTACTTTAGATTCACTATACCACTTATAGTTGACTGCTATCATGTGCTTGCATTACAATTTAATTTGGTACTCTACTGCTACACGTGTTGCATCATTCTCATATTTATATGGATCAGTACGTCATGTCCCATTTTCTCTTGGGTTCTTTCTAATGTTCAAAGCGAGAATGACATTCAGTTCCTTTTGAATCCAATATAGTATAATCAGGTCGAGTATGTTTCACCATTTATTGTAACACAAGGAAGAATATGAATTTAATATGCAAGCGTAGCAATATATAATATTTTTTTTTCAAGAATGTATTCATTTGAATTAGATTTTGACACCATGGGTCACATATTTATCGATGCGTTGTGAAAATACTTTATCATATTGATTTGTAATTCATAATTATCTTCAATGAATTTTCTTTATCATGGAGATTTTCAATTGGAATATATATTTATACACATAAATATTTTACAGCAATTAACATGCATACCATATGGATCTTTACAAAAAAGAAAAAATTCTAATTTTTACTGCAAATAATCTCAAACCTATTCTGCGGCAAGCAATTCTAATTGCTAAAATTTACAAGGGATTAAGTCACTTTACTAGAATGGAATCCTATGGAAAGGATTCCTAAACGCCTAATATGATAGTCTCGTGTTGAGCACAACCATAATTCGATAGCAGTGCTTTAAGGATTTGATTTTTTTTTTTTAAATTTTCTCACTCTTTCTTGGCATTTCTCCAAGAAAATATTTTCTTTGTTATTGGAGGAGACTGGGTATTTGATTCGTGGAACTCATAGTATAAAGTACACATTGACCTTTGTTACTGGAATTGTAGTACCATTCCCTGATTTCCTAGAAGCCATGAAGATAAGAATAGAAAATCTGGTGAGAGATATTAACAGTGTTACATTTTACAACACCAAATTAATGAACAAGAATTTATTCATTTGACATACATTGTAGGTGACAAAACAACATTGAAAATCTGCAAGTACGTATATTTTGTAAACTAGGAAATGTCTTGACAAAATCCAAAATTGGACACCCATTCCTTCGTATAGATCTTATTGACAGAATAAGCACAAAAGTGAAAGGCATTTTAATGATCCCATAGTCAATTTAATTAGTTAGAAATTAAGTTTTTAAGTACTGTACTGATGGTCAAAGAAGCTACTGATTTTCCTTTTTCAGCGTAGCCAGGTAGGTAATAGTAATAGGGAACAACTTATCTCAACAAATTGGCCCCAAGAAACACCATGCCCAGATCCGGAATCAATTAACTCCAGAATCGACGCTGGCTGGAATAACAGAAGTTGATACCGGCCAGAAGATGGAGTCGACTGAGCAAGAAATGCCGCAATGGAAGAGATCGGACGTTGTGCAAAATCCGAGAAATGATTGGATCGCGCGCGGCTGTTTCACGAGAGTGGGCGGAATCATCGGAAATGGGGGCCCCGACTATCATCATCACATCTCACGCTGCGCAGAATGTCCAGAAACGGCGGGCCCCGGCCGCGATTGGTTGCCCCGGGATCGATTGTGCGGCGGTCCTCGGGATGGGGACTCTCCGGGCGGTGTTGCCAGAGGACGTGGTGGGATGATGCTCTGTGCGAATCGTTGATTTTTCCGGCGATAAGGTACTACTGTCCGTACAAGGACTGCTCGGGGTTCAAATCTAGGACAGACTGATTAGTATTGGGGCTCAGGAAGAATTGATCTTACATTCTAGGGCTAGGATGAGAGGATTGATCGTGTGGAGCTTCAAGATGATTAATCGAGGCTTGATGAATTAATTGGGCAAAGCTGATAAGCTTGTTTTAGGATAGTTAGAAACAACACGTAGATTTGTTGATCCGGTGTGCGTTTGGAGACAAGCCAGGAGATTATTCCACTATTATTTTGAGAATGAGATCTCTTTATAAAAGTTACAAACTACTACATTAATATATAATACATAATTAAATGATTAAGCTATCCTTTTATCAATTACTTCTGAGCAGGCACATAAATATAATTTCGTTCAACAGAATTAAACTTTTGGTATCAATTTGCATGTGTAATTTTTCATATTCTCAACAATATATACATTCTAGTCTATCAATCTTCAACATATATATATATATATATATATATATATATATATATAGCGTGCGTTTAATTAATTGAAGGAAATGGTATTACTAATTGAAGGCATATTATTATATGAAAATATATAATTCGTGATAAGATTATCATAATACAGTTTTAAATTATTAAATAGTTAATCAGAAGTATCAAAAATATTACTAAAGGTTTCTAAAATCAAAGTCAATAGTATTATATTATAATTAATTAATTATTATAAATTTTATTGACATCAACTTTTAATACTCCCAATGAGATTTTTAATACTTCAGTTCAAATGTATGATACTTTAAAATTGTTTCATCATAAATTTATCATAAATTATTTCATATACAACCCACCCCTAGTTCAAAATATCCTCATATAGCAGATATATTGTAATCAACAATCTGAAGAATTGAATCACTGCATGAAAATTAAGAATTAAGTGACAACAATCCGTTTGTTTTATTATTTTCCACTTTAATTGTTGGGTGAATAAAAAATTCATAGAAAAAGTGAAGGGCTTGACTTGCCAGGAGGAGACATGCACAGCATGGATATGGTCATGGATAAGTGCAGTCAATCAGTCAAATTAAATAAGCTTATTAATTAACAAGTGGAATAAGAACAATTTTAATGGCTTATTAGTGCTTTTCCAGATTTCATGGATAGTCAAAAGGCAAAGTAATTTTTCAAGAGAATCGTATCCTATTTAATCGGCTTTCCATCGAATATATAGCTAGCAAATAATAGGGATACTAATGGCGGACGTTTAGGTATTTGCCAGCATTCCACTGTCGATTTTTTTTTTATCAGTAAAAATAATTTTATTGCATTAAAGAAATTAGTTTACAAGTATAAGAAATACCCTTTGAGGTAATACATCATAATAGAATTACGCATCAAGAGGCTCCATATATTTTAACTTTCAGTTCTAAACTCCTAAAACCGCTCTTGGGTTGGTTGCCCAAATTTGAAAATTAAAATTTTTGTAACTTTTCTCTTTAGCCAAAATTCAACTTCAACTTCTCGCCTTTAATTAATTCATCCAATAATTTGCTCCTATTGCTCTCCATTTGCTTGAAAATGATTTGATTCCTTTCTTTCCATAAAAGCCAAATTATGCAATCCCATAATAACATAGCTACTGTTTTCCCTTTCTTCCCATTAAGAAATCTACTAAAATGTAGAAGATTCCTCAAAGGGTTCGAGGAGAAAACAGTGTTTACTCCCCACCATCTCATAGTCTCCATCCACACCGAATATGCAAAGTGGCATTCAAACATAGTATGTTTTATCGATTCAGATATAATACCACATAAAACACATTTGTCATCATCATTTGGACCAAGAATACCTATTCTTTTCAGCTTGCTTTTGGTAGGAAGTCTATTCCTCAACACCCTCCATGTATGCACACTCACTTTTCTTGGAATAAACTTGTTCCAAATCAACTTGAATCCTGTCTCTTTCTCCTTGCTCCTTAGCTTTTGATGTTCCTCTTCCTTTATCCTTGCATAGGCTTCTCGAACTTTAAAGGTGCCGTCTTTTCCTCTTTCCCATCTCCACGTGTCTATCTTCTCCGCTTTTGGGATGAACCTGTTAATTACACTAAGTAAAGCATCACGCAAGGATTTTTCTCTATCAAAAAGATTCCTTCTCCATGGCAACCTCCATTGCCACTTTCCCTCAACCCAAACACCCATCTCTTTTACTGAGTCTCCTTTTAAATTGCTCAAATGAAACAGTATATTAAATCTATTTTTTAAACACCCCTCTTCCCCATCCCATTTCTCCTCCCAAAACAAAGTATTTTCTCCGTTTCCCACTACTTTCCTAATTCTGTAAAAAAACCACCTGTCCCCTCCACATCCTCCGGCCGCCTTCGCTATCTCTCTCCCCCACCCACTTAAATTCCTCCCTCCCCCCGGCATGTTGCCCAAAATCCCTTCCCCCCAAGAGACTTTGTGTCTCGACTCAGTGACCCTAGCACAAAGACTATCTCTTTCATTTAAAAATCTCCACACCCATTTGCTAAGCAACACTTTGTTGAAGTTATCTAATTCTTTTACTCCTCCAAACCTTCTTTAATTTTTGGTTTGCAAATATCACCCCCACCTAACCCATGTTATTTTCTTCACGTTCTCACTCCCCCCCAAGAATTTCTTTTGGAGCTTCTCTAGTTCATTACACACACTTTTTAGGATCCTAATGG
This sequence comes from Prunella vulgaris, assembly GCA_026898435.1. NCBI lineage: Eukaryota > Viridiplantae > Streptophyta > Magnoliopsida > Lamiales > Lamiaceae > Prunella > Prunella vulgaris. Next base: position 192,884 of record JAPKLY010000075.1, on the reverse strand, counting down.
TGGACAAGTAATAAATCGGGATTGAATTCAGTACCGCATTGATCAAAACCAATCTCCCCCAATAGAAATATTCATCTTCTCCCAATTCCTCAATCTATTGTGAATCTTAAGAATAACTAGTTTCCAAACTTCCGCTTTGCTCACATTGTTTCCGATCGGTAAGCCTAGATAAAAGAAAGGTAGTCTTCCGATGTTATAACCCAGCGAAGAGGCCATATTCTCCAGCGCTGTCTCTGGCGTGTTCACTCCAAACAAAGAGAATTTGTTTAGATTAACACTCATGCCTGATGTCCACTCTCAAAGGCTGATAAAATCCTTAAGGAAAATTATATTCTCCTCATTGGTTGCTCCCAAGAAAACTGTGTCGTCAGCAAACTGGTGGTGTGACACTCCTACCCTTTTTCGTTCGATGAAGGTTGGAGTATATAGGCATGCGTCCACTGCTCTTTGAAACAGTAGGCATCACCCTTCCGCCGCCAAGAGGAAAAGAAAAGGAGAAAGTTGGTCACCTTGTCTTAAACCCCTTTCCAATTGGAATTCACCTGTCGGGCTTCCGTTTATAAGAACTGACGCACATGCTGATGAAATGCACGCCATGATCCATCTAATCCATTTGGAATGGAATCCAAAACCTTTCATCATATTTTCCAGGTAATGCCAATCGACTGAGTCATACACCTTTGAGAAGTCGATTTTATAGATGAACAATCTCTTTCTGCTTTTCTTCGCCTCTTCTATTGCTTCGTTTAGGATAACTACACTGTCCAGGATTTATTGCCCTCCCACGAACGCGCTCTGATGAGGAGAAATTATGTTATCAAGGACTTTGCACAGCCTTTTGGATAGCATCTTGGATATGATCATCTAAACACCTCCAATCAATAAAATTGGTCTAAAGTCGCTCAACTCTGATGACAGTTCTTTCTTTGGAATCAACACTATAAAGAAGGGATTGAGGCATTTCACCAGCTTTCTTTTGTCGTGAAATTCACTAATCAGGGCCATAAGATCTTCTTTATACACTTCCCATAACTCCTTTAGGAAAAGAAAATTAAAGTTGTCCGGTCTGGGATTTTTTGAGCTATTACAATCCCAAACAGCTTCCTTTAATTCCTCTTCTGTGAACGGCCTTGTGAGCCAGATGTTATCCTGTTAAGAAACTTTTTTTATGAATAGATCCTCCCCCCATGTTGGTCTCTGAATTCGGACTCTACTAAAATGATTTTTGAAAAACTTGAAGACTCATTTTACCTCCTTTTGCCATACTCCATCCACTGTGATGCTTTGAACTTCATTTTGCATTCTTCTCTTATTGATACAATTATGAAAATACCTTAAGTTTACATCCCCTTCTCTGAGCTATTTTGTTCTTGATTTTTTTATGTAGAAGACTATCCTTTTGTTCAAGTTCTAGTAGCAAGGTGGCTCGTACTTTGTTCCTCAATAATACTTCCTGTTCTTCTAGCCCAAATAACTCGTCAAACATATCCAGCTTCCAAATCTCCTCTTTATGCAATTCAATCTTTCTGTCGATCCGACCAAACTGCTCTTTGTTCCACATTTTTAGGTCTTCCTTTAATTTCTTAAAATTTTCTTTAAGATAAAACCGCTCCACCCTTCAATCTTATAGATTTTCCATCTTTTCTACACAACTTCTTTAAATCCTTTCTGAGAAAGTCACACGTTGATGCAACGAAATGGTTTGGGCTCCCAGTCCTTGCCTTTCTCTTCCAATAGGATAGGGCAGTGATCTGATGACATTCTCTTCAGACCCCAAAGGAACAAATGAGGCCAAGAGTTCAGCCAACTGTTGTTCACTAGTATTCTGTCTAGCCTGCTTTTACACGAGCCATTTGGACGATACCAAGTAAATGATCTTACATGCATAGGTAAGTCTACCAAGCTTGAGGACCTAACAAAGTTGTCAAAGCTCTCCACTTCTCTTCTGATAGGCTATTCATTTTTTCCCGCCCTTTCAGAAAAATCCCTAACCGAGTTGAAATCACCAAGTAGGCAAATGTTGTGATCCTGGAATTGATTCAATGTGAGCAAAATTCTATCCCAGAGTTCCTCTCTTTCCTTTTGATCACACGGAGCATAAATATTGATAATGACACATCTACATCCATTAGAAGCCCATGTATCATTTCCTACCAGCGCTCTATCCATAAACCAATAGCTTGAGTTACAGAATTTATCGGAATCCCAAATTGACACCAACCCTCCGGCTTTACCCGTTGATGGTTTAAAAGCCCAGTTGAAATTCCCTTGTCCTTAAATACTCCTACTCAGAAAATAATCGAATTTTCTAGTTTCGACTCTTGAATGCAAAAAATAGCCCTATTGTATTGTAGGATATCATCTTCATTTATCCCCCTCCTCTGCCTCCTTTTCACTAAGCTTACTGGCCTCAAATTGATCTTTCTATGGTGTAGCCATTTCTTTCGCTTTCTCATTCTCAATTCCTCCAATTGATAATCCTAATTTCCTCCCGAGAGCACTGATGTCCCCCGCTACTTCATCCTTCCTTCCCATTTTCATTTTTCGATTCCCTTTTGATAAATTTGGCATCTTCTCTTCTTCAAATGCCTCTCGTTCCTCTACTGATGCCATTTCTTCCACAAAATTCTTCCAATATGATGGATCCCTTTTCTTCTTGCCTTGCGCCTTCTCTGTTCATGCCCCCCTTTTCTATTTTATTTCTTTTCTTTCTCTTTTCCTCTCTCCTAATATCTTGAAAAAAGACTTCATCCTCCTGATTTGATTCATTTGGTGACGCGGATAGGGTTGGAGAATTTGGTGAGATGTGGCTCTCTGAGTGGTTACCCAACTTTGAGTTATGGTTAGTGGGCCTCCCAGAGTTTAAAGACTTCATGTTGGGTACGTCTTGCTTTGAACATGGGCTCAAGTTGGATGAATTGCTTAAAATCACCAGAGAATTACTAGCACTATTTGGTCCAAGCACAATATCCAAAATCAGTGTATTAATTTTATTATTCCCCTGTTTATTGATTGTGGGACCTACCACTTGAAGCCGTTCCTCGATACCCGCCATCTCTTTCTCCAATAGCGGTTGTTTCTTGGTACTCATGCTACTGATGGAATCCCCAAGATCTTGGGGATTGACCCTGATTCTGCTGTGGTCCCCACCTTTCTCTTGAACCTCTCCATAATCGATACGATCGTCGCCGTTCTGGTTTACCGGTAATGATATGACCGCCTCATCACCGTCAGAATCCTCCGTGCTATTGCCATGTTCTATTGCATCTGCTAAAGAAAATATTGCCGGGTCCATCATCTCCCTTGACCAATTTCAATCACTCTCATCCCCCAATTGGTCTGCAAATCTTCCATTTGTAGAGAGGTCCAGGTTCCAGTCATATTCTTCCACAACTTTTATTTCGAATATAGTGTATTCAATGTTGACAGAGAACTTTTGATTAATTTCACTGGAGCAGGGAATCAAAATTAAGATCCTTGCCATATCAAGTCTCTGCCTATTTTCGGTAATCACGTCCATCTTCACGTAGGATCCAATCTTTGCACTTGATAATTTGAAGAATCTCTCTGACCATGCACGTAGAGGAATACCGTACCACCTAATCCAGATTTTTCTTCTTTGGCAAACATATTTGAAGTCCCAAGGGCGGCACTATTCAAACTAGTGTGAAATCCATTCATCAAAATCCTTTACGCATTTGATTAGGGTCACAATTGCATAATTTTGCATCCATTTCTATTTGGTTTTGATGAGTTTATGTTCATATTTGACCCTAATATGCCATGAATTGTGCTATTGACCCTTTGTTGGCAAAAAAGTGTGCTTTATAGGTGAAAACGAGGAATTCCCGATTACAGGAGGTGAAATGATGGAATCTGAGCCCATGGGGAAGTTTAAAATGCTCAATTGAAGATCCTGCGAAGCTTGGACAAGCTGTGGAATCGAAAACAAAAAAGTCAAAATTGGACGTCAAGACTTACTGTTGACCGAGCGTTGACCTTCATACGTCCGAGCGGATGGCCTTCTACGTCCGAGCGATTTTCACTTGTATGCGAACATCTAATTCGCTAGATCATCTTCCCAGAGCAGCCCAAGCATGGCCGTCCAAGCGTGCCACCAAGGACGTCCGAGCGCATGTCTGGATTTTGGCATTTTCGAGGGCATTCTTGTCCTTTTGTGCGATTAATGAAGGGCACTTTGGTCTAATCATTGTGGATACTATAAATACTCATGGTTTCAGATTTTAGGGGGACTTTTACCAATTTCATTTTCTTAGATTAGTTTAGAGAGAGAATTATGTAGCTACCAATTAGATTAGAAGTTAATTTCTTACTTTTCTCTTCAATTACTTTTGATTCAACCATTGGATTGTTAATCTATTTTTTCCATTAGCTTAGTCGTGTTATTAGCTACATTTTGACAGTTCGATTTTGTATTTCAAGTTTCGAATTAGAAGATAACATTTCAAGGTTTGTGGATTGTATTCAATTTCTTCTACATTTGGTAAGTTTCCATTTAATTCTCTTGTTTTAGTTCTTAATAATGTTGTTTAGATTTTTAATTGTTGATTTCCATTCCCAATTAGCCATGGGCTAATCTCTTGTTGCATGGTTGTATGAATACTATGGTGTAATTTGGTTTCTTGTTAATCCTATGCATGATTAAGTGATCTTGATGGATTAATTATCTTAATTAATGATTGGTATGAATGTTTGGTATGCCAATTGGATGTTTAGAGCCTAACTGGATTAGAAACAAATGAGAATTGAGCTTGTTCATAAAATTCTTGTTTACTAGTTTTTATTTATAGTGTAGATAGTTTTGTTTTTTGTAGTTGTTTTGTTTGAAAGTAATATGAAGCAGAGGTGCTAATTTCAATATGCTTATCATTTTTGGAGGTAAAATGTGGCTCTTTCCTCTTGATTTCTACTTGTGCTTAGTTGATTGTAAGTTGGGAAATGCTTATTGAGATGATAGGATAGGTGATGGATAGTGTTGTGCATGCTATTACTTAGATTAGTGTTGAAATGCTTAGCAAATGCAGTATTTCACACTCTTTTCCAAACTTTTAGGATTTACAATCCAAAAAAGTTTGGGGGGTGTGATAGTTTTTTATATTTGACATTTGCTATGATTTATGATGCTTGTTGTGGATTGGAAATGATTGAATTGGTGTAGAAAAATCAAGATTCGGAAGTGTGGAAAGTTGGTCCTGGTCGAGCGCACCCTGAGCTACGTCCGAGCGGATTTTACCTGGACGACAAGATCCTTAACACTCGACCATGAGGCTGGCTCAAGCTGGTCGAGCACCTCGTATATTGTGTCCTAGCGTTGGTCAAAGCTTGGTCGAGCGCGGTAGTCGAGGTAAGTCATCTTGACCACTTTTCCAACTTTAACCTAATTATCTTCTCTCACCTATATACACCATATTCCACACACAAACACACACTTCTCACCACACTCTTGCACACACATTCTCTCAAGAACACCAAGGAAGAAGGAGGAGAAAATCTTGCAACTTCAATCTCTACATTTCAATTCCTAAAATCCTTCCATAGGTATGTTTTCTTCACTCCCTTCTTACTATTTCTTGTAGTTTGGCATATATTTCATGGTTCAATTAGTGAGAATTATAAATTCCATGTTTAGGGTTCTTGAACTTGAATTTGGGACTTTTTATTCTAAGCTTATTTTTATGCTATTCATGATGGAATTAAGATGTCTTGTTGATGGGTAATCCATTGGGAGCCCAATTGCATGTTAATGTTGTTGATTTTTGGACTAATTGAAGTTTGAATTTTTGAGGGTAGGCATGGTGACAAATTTTGGATTATTTTGTGTAAAGATTGAATTTATATCATGAATTCATGCTTGATGCTTGTTGTTATGATTTATAATTGCAATGGGTTGGATTAATTTGATTGATTAACCTATGAATTATGCTTAGTTGAGGATTAATTGTGAAAAAGCATGGGCATGAATAGTGATATTGCATGAATAATTCCTAGATTTTTACATGGAGACCTCATTGTTCTTACTTAGCTTGCTTATTTGCATGAGTAGTTGATATACTTTGGTTCATTGCTACTTTCTCTTGTTCATGCTTTGCATTTGTGTAGGAGATGTCTAACAAAGGGAAAGGAAAGGCTTCAAGCTCGAGGACTAAGAAAGTTCGTGTTGAGAATGATATTGATCTTATGAGAGGAGACTACCATACCATCCGTACCGATGTGACGTCCATGCGTACCGACCTCAGAGAATTGCTTGATGCTCAACGAGCGATGATGTCTTGGCACTTCGGAGAGGGACACTTCACTTACCCGAGATACCCTCCTTCATGATGTGAAAACTTCGGTCTAACTTCATAAGGATGGGTAACGATCGCTCTCCCTTTATGTTGCATTCCTATCCTTATTTTTAGTTGTTCATTTGTGATGCTATTTGGTATTGTTATTGAGATTGTAGGATTATAGATTGTTTGTTTGATTAGTTTGCTATTGTGATGGATTGTCCTTTGATTTTATCGATGATGCTTTGAGTATTGTGCTTTGATTTAAGCATTGCATGATTTTTTCTTCACTTTTGCCAAACTTTTTAGATCTATGATCCAAAAAAGTTTGGGGGGTGTCTTCATTTTGCAAATCTCATTGCCATGCTATGCTTAGGATGATTTTCGTGTTCCTTTGATGATGTTTTAGACCTTGTGCTAGAGGATACTCGTTTTTGCTTGATATAGTTGCCATATTGTTGCTAGCTTTGAGTAGTGTTGAATGAGATATACTTATGATTGTGTGGATGATGTTGATAGTATATGATTAAGTGTAGTGGACTTATCATTTGATTCATGTCTTGTTTATGGTGTTATTGATTCTATGATTCTTGATACATTGATGATTTGAGCATCTTTGATATGATATGAGTCTTGATCACCTATTACCCATGAGGTTTGAGCCATTTTTATGCCCATTTCAATCTTGAACGGATGATATTCTTTTATGTGAGTTCCACACATGTGCATTTTACTCTAGAACTTGGCTTAGGTCTTATTTGAGACTACATTAGATGAAGAGTTCACATGATATGATTTGAGGCCATTTTTGGATATATATTGAGTCACTTTGCATCTATGATCCTACCAATGATATTATGATCCATTCTTTACCATTTTGTGCATTTAAACCTTCCTTTGGCTTACCACACTTTAAGTCATACTTCCTTCCTTTTTGAAACTCTCTTGTGTTAATGAAATCTTTGCAAAACACGTTTCCATGTGGCTTTTGAGTCGAATTTCACTAACAACATAAGAAATTAAGCTTACTGGAACTTGCAAAGTACAAGTTCTGGAAAGATTTCGGCAGAGCTTTGTTAAGGCAGCGAAAACTTTTCTTTTTATTCTGAAAAAATGGCCTATTTATAGGCAAAAACATAAGCAGGTGGTGGCAGGGATGTTGCCACGCTTAACTGGGTATTTACACGTGTCTCTCACCTTTTGTACAAGATAATTACAACAAGAAATTGTCCAAAAATGGTGAAAACACCGTTTCGGCGATCAGGTATGAAGGCAGTGAGCAACTGTCTATAAATAGCTTAGGGGGCGAGCAGCTGGTTGGGCGAGCAGGTGAGCTGGTTGGGCGAGCAGGTGAGCTGCTCGCCACTTCCCAGAATTACACTACCTGCTCACCACCTACTGCATATAGGTGGTAAGCAGCTCTTTAGGGCGAGCAGGTGCAGCTGCTCGCCTCCTTTGAGTTTCAATTGCTGCTTTCCCCTTTTGTGCTATCCATGTGATTCTTTCACCTTCTTCATTGATTTTTAGTTATTCCAGCTGCATCTTGGCTTCATTATCTTGATCTTCTTATCTTGGGTTAATTCTCCTGGGACACGTCACCGGGATTATGTTGATTACTTCCTTGAACATCCGGATTAACTTATTTCATCAACAGTTGCCCCCTAGCTTGTTGTTTGTTAGAACCATCAGGTGGAGTACAATTATCAAGCTATCTGGATTTTATAAGAATCCTCTGTTGTTGGGAAGTAATTTCAATCTCTGACTTGACCTGCGACCATTTGGATTATGGATATAGTGAAAGACCCACATGGCCTCATTAAAAATCTAGCCGTAAACCACCCTTGTGGATAAACCGGTCGTAGGAAAAAATTGATACCAGGGTTTACTTCCAAATATCCATGTCCAAATGGTGTCAAGCACCCTTAATAGGATCGTCGAGTCTTAAAATGGTTGACATTGATGATCAACTACTTGAATTGCGAGGAGGCGAGCAACCCTTAGAGTAAAGTGGCGAGCAGGTCTTTGAATGAGGTGGCGAGCAGGTTATAGGGCGAGCAGGTGAGCTGCGAGCCGCTTTTGCACACGTGCCTAGCACGAAATTCGAAAGGTCATCTTATTTCGCGTGCCACTTTTCAAAATTTTAGGTATTTTCACTTTGACCCCATCTTTTTGTAGATAAGGGCCTGCCCTCTTTTTCGTATAAATACACGATCCTTTCCTTCATTCCACTCTTTTCATATTTTCATGAGCGATTTCTGGCGATTTCTTTATGGATCTTCACTCCGGTGAATCACCAAGGTAGTGCACTAGTTTCTTCTTTCTTTCTTCTGTTCCTAGTTCGATTTCAACTGGAAATCGAGACTTTTGGGTTTTGTTGTATAGTCCACCATTAGGGATCTCTGTACGTGATTCGCGAAAGGAAATCGTCGGGTTCTAGAGAGGTTTTACATCAGAAATTGATTTTAGGACTGAGCACCTTAGTTTTTAGGATTAAATCCTTTGATTGAGTGTTTTTCATCGAGGTTTTTTTATTTTTGGAGCTTTTTGCCGGAATCAATGGCATCCTCACCGTCCTTCGGAGATATGCCACCGCAAAACCCAGAAAAACAGTCTATGGTTGAGTCCCCATTGCACGATCTTTGGGATTATTCAAATTTAGCTCGGAATTGGGGCACTAGAAGCTTGGTAATCGGAACGGAATCCCGGAATCTGGACCGTTCCATTCAAGAGAGGAGGCGAGCAGCTGAAATGGATGTTGAGAGAGCTGCTCACCTCCAGGTTGAAGCTGAATGAGTTGCTCACCGCTCCTCTGGGCGAGCTGCTCGCTCCCTTGGACAAGCTGCTGCTCGTTCCCCAATTGATGAAGCTGCTCGCCCCTCTGGACCAATGCAAGGAGTTGCTTGCTCCCCATCTCACGGAGCTGCTCGCCGCCCTAAGCAATGAGCTGCTCGCCGCCTTAGTAGAGGAGCTGCTCGCTCCCGGCGAGCAGGTGCAGCTGGTCGCCGCCATTTGTCTGATAGGGATTTACGAGCTGCTCATCGTGCACAAGCTGCCCGTCACGACCAAACTACTTGTTCTCCTCCGGCCAAGAGAAGATTACTTGTCATTGATGAAGAACCGATGATGAGGAGACTGAGTTCGACGTCCATTCAGTTGCCTGTGACCTATTTACGACGAGCTCAGAGGCTTCTGAGCCTAATGCTGAAGTGGCTAGTACTGTCCGAGAGGCCTCAAAAGCTCAAGATCAAATCACTGATGTTCCCGAGGTGGCGAATCCTCGTGAGGGTGCCACCGACTCCGATCTGGGAGATGATTTTGATTTGGGAGAGGGGTCGAGCCAAGCTGATCTTTGGAGAGAGTTGGCTCAAACTTATCGACCTCCGGCATAAGTACTTAAAGAGAGAATACCGGAGGGGGTCGCGCAGGACTTTAACTGGTTAGTTTACCTTGAGTAGTACCGCGATCAATTTATCCGACCTCGACTCCCTCTCGTTCCATATGTTAAAATGAGATACGAGGCCACTCGTCATCAGAGCCTGTTGTTAGAAGATGACTTGACAACTTTACGGGATGAGTTTTAGATTCTGCTTGACATTCATATGTATGTCCCACGTGACTGCGAGTGAGCTGATCGGCCCCCACCAGGATGTACTGCGATGAATGTTGATACTCTTGAGGCCGGGTTCCCCCTTCCGCTGCATCCGGTAATTGGGCAGTTTTTTATGGACACCAACTTAGCAATTACTCAAATCACACCGAATGGATGGAGAAACTTGCTGAGTTATCTGACGGTGATGGGATTAGAAGGATATCCCAATCGGTTGATGGCTCTAGAGATTCATTACTCAATGATGATCTCGGAGTGTAAGGAAGAGGGGAACGGGTATTATTATGTGAAAGCCCGAGCGGGAATGAAAATTATGGAAGGCATTCCCAATAAAGTGAAACGATGGAAAGAGAAATTCTTTTTCATTGGTGGTGATTGGCGTGCTTCCACATCATATACCGGCGTTAGAGATAGAATAAATACTCCGGAAGAATATGGGGAATTAAGACGTAAGTCGCGTTCATTGCGTATCATTCGTTCAGAAGTTCACTTATATAACTTCATCTTTTACAGGCCCGGGGCTTCCGCATTGGGGTCAGAAGGGATTCTGAACCTGTTCATCTACGCACTCTCCAATGCCTCTTCTCGTCGTGAACAATTTCGGACTGTGAAACATTTATCTCACGAACACTGCAGGTGCACAACTCGTTTGGTCACTAGTCCGCATCACCTTGCCGCTCAAGCTCCACCTCCCGAGGGTACTTAAATTGTATGATTTCTTGTTATATTTGATTCCTTAATTTTCTGACAATCTGCCATTTTCTGATTGTAGATCAAGGGGTTACCGTTGCTATTCCTCCAGAGTTCAACACTTTTTATCAGAAAGTCATGAAGCTTAAGACTGGAAAGAACAAGCGCAAGATGGACCCGCCATCCACGATGGTGGTCTTGAGGAAGAAACGGGCGGCCCAAATTACTGCCCGGTCTGCGCTGGCTCCGACCCCTACCGCTCCTGTGGCTCCTCCAGCTCGCGTGAGCCCGCCCAAGAAGTCAAAATAGCCGAGGAAGAAGGGTGGTTCTTTTGCCAGCGACGAGGCTGGTCAGTCGAAGAAGAGGAGCTAGACCTGTCCAACTAGGGGATCCCGACGTCCATCTCCACCTCCCCGATCCGACGATCAACGTGGCATAGTTTCTTCTCCTCCTCGCGAGCCTGTTTTCCGCCGAGATGATACATATCTTGGATGGGACTACGAAGTCAATGAGTCGTAAGTTTCTGCCTTTAAGCTTTCTGCTTTTCGGATATGTGACTGGCAGTTTAATGATACTATCTTTGACTCCTTCCAGGTACCATCCAGACGATCACCCATTTCGTTGCGACGCCCTCCACCAGGTTGCATGCTCTCGTGTCCCTAGGCATTTCATGGACATTAAAGATATAGAAGTACAGATGGCTTCTGAGTTCATCTCAAAGTCGTAGAGTGCGACGAATGACAAAGTCATTCACGAGCAGATGCTAAGTGACAACATACTTCTAGGTAGTATGTTCTCCAGTTCTTCCTCTATCGTATATCAACGAATCATGGATCAGGCGATAGCGCTGGGAAGAGTGAACCGTCAGCTCCGTGAGACGAATGAAGAGCAACTGGAGGTGATCCAGGCCAAAGAAGAAGAGCTAAAATAGACAACTCTGAAAATTAAGAGCACCTTAGATGCTGAGAAGAATGCTATTGAGGATTGAAAGAAAGCTTCAGTACACCAATCGCAACCTTGAAGAGCAACTGCAGAAAGCTACTGAAGGGATTGCTCGCCTTAAGACGAAATTTGCTCAAGAGCGTCAAGATAATGCCATTAAGATGGATAAGATCCTCGAGCTTGAGAAGGAGAAAGCCAAGCTTCAGATTGATGTGGAGTGTTTGTACACCGAGGAGGATCTGGGGGAGAAGGTGCGTGACGCATCGAATTTTGGGTACATCTGCTCCTACAGTGAGTGCATTCGAATCATTCACCGGGCTGAGGAAAGAGGCCAAAAGATTTCCGATCTGATGAAGAAGGAATTTCTGGATTATGTCAGAGCTAACCCGCCAAGCAAGTCGCAGCCTCTTCCTATAGTTGATCTGGTGGAGTTCGGGATTGATTTGGGGGTTTTTGGAGAGGGTTATACTATTATTGATCCCCAAGTCAAGACGTCCCGGATGATTCAGATGAAGACACCACTGAGGCTCCCACATCTGCTTCGGGAGCTGTTGAGACCATTGAAGCCTCCCCAGATGAATATCGTCAAAGGCGGGAGGAGGCAGTCGTGATGTCTTACATCCAGACTCCTCTGGGTACTGAAGCTACACCCCCCGAAATTCATCCCACTGATGCTGCTGCTGGTGATGCCCCTACTGCTGATTAGGGTTTCTTTTGTTCGCCCGATGTCTTATCTGTTTTAGACATCGGTTTTGCTATATTTTGCTGCTTTTTTTATTTGCTTTTCTTTTTGGTTTATCATCGGATGTGTTTGATTTTGTTTGGTTGTATGCCGAACTTTTTCAAGCAATGGAATGATCGTCCTTCCTACCTATTTATATCTCCCGTTCTTTTTATGTTGCTCGTCTTTGCATTCTACTTTTCAGTATTCGCATAATAGCCTATTAGGCTGTAACGATCCACACTCCTACGTCAGGGCGCCAAACTGGGATTGTATGCTATGCTATCTATTTGGAGTGTGCACTATACTGCCTTTGGATAAGCGTTTACAGCTTTATCCCGAGTTTCAGTGGAGTGTTAGGCATGCTATCCCATGGAGCGTGCACTGCGTCCATTAGGATGAGCATTTTATACACTGTCGGCCAATATGGGTGGACTTTAATGATCGATCATGATCGATTCTTGTTTGGGATGTGTTAGGTGTCTGGCACCGTAACTTATCCGCTCAAGAAGTGTAAGATGCTTCGCTCTTGTTTAGGACTTTTATGGTCTCTGGCACCATTTACGTCGCTGTACAAGGAGCGTGCCCACCAAAGGGCGCATTTGACCAAAAAATGCACTTTCAAGCAATTTCAGGTAGGATTGCAATCCTTTCTGGTCTTCATTACCGAAAAAAGTTTATCTTTCACATTCCATTCGCCGTTGGCATAACCAAAGGCACATCGTACATCCATTAATTGATAAAATTTCTTCAAATGAGCAGCATTCCATGTATACGAGGAAGGTGTCCTATCCAGGTCTTCCAAATCGCAAGTTCCGTTTGACCAACTTCGCAAACCACGAAATGGTCCCTCCCATCCAGGTGGAGTGGATTGGATTTTTTGCAACACCAAATCTCCTTCCTGGAAACTTCTCTTTCTGACTTGCGAATTGTTATACCTGGTAGCGTATTGTTTTGTAGCAACTCGCCTTTCTTCAAGGAAGTCTTTCTCGATCGCGATGGCCTTATCGATCTTTTCCTCGTTGTACATACAAACCCGCCATATGGGATTCTATAGCTCGACTGGAACCATGGCTTCCGTTCCGTACGCCATTGAGAATGGGGTTTCTCCAGTGCTTGTTCTGAATGATGTTCGGTACGACCACAACACTTTCGGGAGTTCTTCCGACCAGCTTCCTTTCTTTTCCGTCAAACGGAGCTTCAATGTTTGCTTGATGATCTTGTTGATTACTTCAACCTGACCGTTTGACTGTGGATGATAGGGCGTCGAGTAATACTTCTTAATTTTCCAAGTATCACAGAACTCTCTGTGATATGCATTTGAGTAGGGGTGATGAAAATCCTCTCTTGTATAATTGGCCGTCGATCATCATATAACGAGCTGCCTGTTTAACCAGTCGAGCTGCTGTCCAGGGATCCTCAGGCTGCTCTCCGCTAGTCAAATATTTCATTAGACTAGCTCTCCAGTCGTCATTGTCCAACTTGTCCACCTCCTGCCCCACATTCGATGTTTGATTCATTTTATAATCGAAGGTCGAAGGATTATCAAGTTTGGTGATGACAACTTCTGAAATGTCTGTCGCCCCCTGGCTTGACGCTAATCTGGCCAGAGCATCAGCTTGCGTCTTTTCTAGTCGAGGTATATGTTCGATATAGACTTGTTGAAATATGTTCACCAAATGAGCTACTATTTTTTATATAGTATCATATGTTCGTCTTTAGCCTCGAATTCTCCTCGGACTTGTGACACGATTAATTGGGAGTCACCGAAGATTTGTAATCTTTTGACCCCAATAGCCAACGCGAGTCTGAGTCGAGCTATCAGCGCTTCGTATTCTGCTTCGTTGTTCATCGCCAGGAAAGTTAATCGGATGGCTGATGTAAACACTTGGTGGTCGGGGCTTATTATCACCACTCCTGTCCCGACGCCATACTTATTGACGATCCGTCCATGTACAGGTGCCACGGATGCTCGCAGTCCCTTGTTAACTTCGGTGGGTAAGTCAATTCCACAGTAAAATCAGCCAGAGTTTGTCCTTTGATTACCGTTTGTGTTGCGTACTTAATGCTGAACTGGCTTATTTCCAGGGATCATTTCAGCATTCTTCCCGCTATATCTGGGCGATGGAGAATTTGTCTCAACGGAAATGTACTGAGTACCTCTACTTGATGATCTTAGAAGTACGACTGCAACTTTCTGGTGCTCGTGACAAAGGCATACGTAATCTTTTCATTTGGAGAATATCGTATTTCTGCCTCGTGTAGAGCTTCATTTACATAGTAGATTGGGGAATGGAACTGGCCTTCCGCATGCACCAGTACTAAACTTATTGCTACTACTGATGCTGCGAGGTAAAGGTGCAGTTTTTCACCAGGCACTGGCTTGGATAGAATTTGTGTGTTGCTTAAATATTCCTTGATTTGATCAAACGCTCTGTGACAGTCGTTTGTCCACACAAAATCATCATCCTTCCTCTTCATGGCCTAAAAAAATGGCCTGCACTTATCTCCTGAGCGTGAGATGAAGCGATTCAAGGCCGCCAGGCATCCAGTTAGATGTTGAATTTTTCAGACAGAATCAGGTGGCTTCATGTCAATAATGGCTTTGACTTTCGTCGGGTTCACTTTGATTCCGCACTGACTCACTAGATGTCCCAAGAATTTTCCTGAGTGAGTTCCGAAGCTGCTCTTCTTTGGATTGAGTTTCATGTTGTAGGCGCAGAGTATTTCAAATGTTTGAGCAAGATGTTCAAAATGATCCTTCTTATGTAGGCTTTTCACAACAATATCATCCGCGTAGACTTTGATTGAGTGGCCGATATGCTCGTCGAACATCTTGTTCACCAGTCTTTGATATGTGGCTCCGACATTAATCAAGCCAAATGACATTTAAAGATTTTTGTTGGTATAAAATGTGGTGTCTTCTTGATCGTCTGGATGTAAAGCGATATGGTGATATCCCGCAAAGGCGTCCATAAACGTCATCAATTCATGTCCGGCAGTATTATCAACCAGATGATCTATATGAGGGAGCGGAAAATTGTCCTTCGGACATGACGCATTTAAATCAGTAAAGTTGATACAAAGTCTCCATGTACTATTGGGTTTACGAACAAGGACTGGGTTCGCAACCCATTGAGGGCACAACGCTTCGTGTATCAACTTGTTATCCAGCAACTTTTTAACTTCTATCGTCAGCGCCTCGTACTTTTATGGGCCGAACTTTCATCTTTTCTGGTGAATCGGCCGATGTGCTGGATCAATGTTAAGATGATGACAGGCATATTTTTTCCGTATCCCTGTCATGTCTGAGTGTGACCATGCTAATACATCCAAATTCTTTTTCAAAAACATAATTATTCTCGACCGGTATGGCCCTGGTAGTTCAGATCCGAAGTAAAGCTCGAGATCTTCTTTATATAGAAAAGCTTTAACGGCCGTCAATTCTTCCATTGGAGTGGCACGCTTTCACTTTTCCTTCCATCTGGGATCGAAAATTAGCTCATCAACGTTTAGATCATCTTCAATCTCCACCGGTTCGCAGTCTAACCTGGGTTCAAAATCTTGGCTGAGAAGGCATTCGTTCGATTGTTCACCGTTGAAGTACCCTTCAGACGCTGTTTCGGCCAGGGTTGGCAATCTGGGTTCGGAATTTTGGCTGAGTGGGCATTCGTTTGGCTGTTCACCATTGAAGTGCCCCTCAGGCGCTATTTCCGCCAAGATTGTTGTGTCTTGATTTGGTTCTGGCCTTGGTACATTTTGTGAATGTTCGACCTCCATTGGCACTACTTCGTCTTGCAAAGTAGCCAACTTCTTGGGTCTCAGTTCAGTTCGTACGGGAGAACTCTGACATGTATTTGCGAATCCGACAGCTTTACTTGATGTAGGCATTTGCATGCTTTCTTTTGATCGCCTTTTATTGTACCATCGTCATTCGGTGTTGAAAATTTCAGACAATAGTAGTACGTCAAACAGGCAGCTTTGAATTCGTGCAAAAAGGGTCGGCTGAGGAACCCGTTGTAGGAGGATGGCTGATCTACAAAAAGGAAATCTACCTGCCTGGTTAGCCTCCTATCGGGATCATCGACCGATACAAGTTCCATAGACAAAAGTATTGTACCTAGGGAAATAGTGACAGCCTTCCCGAATCCTATGATTTTGTGATTGCAGTCTTCAATATAGGATCTGAAGCCCCCTATCTGGTCCAGAGTATTCTTGAAAAGTATGTTAGTGTAAGCTCCGGTGTCGACCAGTAGTCTGTGAAATTTGGCGTTCATTATATTCGTGCTTATGACCAGGGAGTCATTATGTGGGGTCATGATACCCTCCAAGTCCTTCTGCGAGAATGTCAATTCTGCAGTAGGCCTAGCCGAGGGTCCCACACTAGTCTCCTTTAGCTGGTCAATGGCGCGAAGTTCCGCTTTCTTCTGAATCTTCGACGGAGGTGGCCTCCCGTCTATACATCCACCTGCATGGCCAACCTCTGGTTCAATTACTAAAATTTCCCTCACCGGTCCTGGCTGAGGGGGTGGTGCTCGCCGATTTGGTCGATTCTGCCTCGGCCTCTCTTCCCTATCTTCGCTGTTGTCTTCCTCCGCCCTAGCATCGGGCTCTAGCGGTCTTTTTCCTGGGGCTTTCTTCACGAACTCGGACAGTTTACCCTTTTCATAGAATCTCCACAACTCTCTGAGTAAGTCTTTACACTGACTAGTGTAATATCCCATCGTTTGATGGTATGCACAAAACCTGCCCGAAACTACCTTGCTCGGATTCACCTTGATCTTCTTTGGTGCTGGTAACATCCCCTTCTCATTAACCGCATTATAAACTTGGTAAATGGTAACGCTAGTACTTGGTTGAGCTTGCTCTTCAAACCTCTGCCTTCAAAATGCTTAACATTCCCCGAGGTTCTGTAACTGCTTCCACCTCTCCTGGCAAATGTCTTCGGAGCCTCTGTGCTTTCACCTAATGACTTCCTCAATGCCTCTTGCATTGCCACGAATATTCCGGCCTTATTATGAAATTCTCCGTAAGTCTTCGGGAATGCAAGATGCATTTCCTTCCACAAGTCAGATCCCTTCATTAACCCTGCCATTGCGGCAATCACCTTCGCGTCTTCACTTACTGGCTCTCCTTCGAGAAGGATTTTATCAAAATGTTCGAGGAATTTCTGATCTGATTCCTCTGCTTCCTATACCAGATTTGCCAGTCGATGCTTCTAAGTGAAGCACGACGCCGCTCCCGAAAAGTGTGCTAAAAATTCCCGGCTCAGCTACACGAAAGAAGTTATTGATGCTGGGGGCATCGCTGTAAACCACCAATGTGCATGGTCTCCAAGTGAAAGAGGAAAATTTCAGCACTGGGTGGCATCAGACACACCCATTGAGATCATATAATCCGTATACTTGGAGACGTGCACCTTCGGATCAGAGCTTCCCTCGTACATATTTGTTGCCGGGTATTGAATCTTCAGCTGAATGGGTGCCGTTAGAATTGCGGGTGACAGTGGTGATAACGGGATCTGCAAAGATGACTCGCCCTACGGGCGCAGAGCTACCTTGGCCTAAAGGTCCTCGATGGATTTCTTCATTGACAATAGGATTCCATCTGAGGTCTCAGTATGAGGACATGGAGGTCATTTCTCTCGCACGTGGCGAGCAGAGACGGACGCTCGGTCGCTCTGATGAAACCTAACTGGAACCTTTGTTGCCTTTTGTACACCTTCAGGCCCAACCACTCCAACGCCGGCCATCGTAGTCGTTCACGAACTGGCTGCTGCCTTTCTGGGTCTACTTCCAGTACACGAGTTGGATGACGAGACACCGATATGGGTCGTCCATGTGACTTGTCATCCCGTCGCTCCGGTTGTTTGGTCATCGAACTGCTATGACTTGATTCATCCACCACACTCCATGTCCGTCTGCCCTTTTGGGCCTAACCGATATGTTATCTTCTGCTTCCCTCGTTCATCTTATCTTCTCCGGTGTTCGATTTTAGCCTCAGCCTCGGGTTGACGCTGAACAGCCCATTCAAGAATGGATTCTGGTTCAGGTCGCATCCCGTAGGGACCGACGACTCCCTGTTGTTGTTGTTGCTTCAATACCCTGCAAAGGGCCGTCATACGAGAGATGTCCTCTGGACTCTGTAGGAAGGAAAACAGTTCAGATAACCCTTGTATGTAATTTTGTCCCACTTGGGCAGCCGGGACTCCTATATGTTCTACCTGTTGTCTGTTATTTGTCGCGTCCTGAACCGCCATTGATTGTTCAGGCACGGGTGTTCTCCTATTTTGATGATTGTTGTTCCTCCCGTGTGATGTTACCCTTGGTTGAGAAACTTCCCTCGATATTTTACGTAATGTCAGCTCCTTTCCACTTAACAGGTGAATAGGTGAAATAGCAGGTGAACAAGTGAACAGGTGAGCAGGTGGCGACCAGCTAGTGTTAATTTCTCCCTGAGGAGGCGAACAACTAGTTATCCAAAGGTGGCGAGTAGCTCCAAGGATTTCTTCAAGTTAGGCGGCGAACATGTACAAGAATTTCTTCAGAATCCAAATTTGGTAATGTTTTTTTCCAGTAACTTATGAATCCACCAAGCAGAGGTCTGGGACCCTCCTTCTAGCGCCAAAATGTTAATGAAATCTTAGCAAAACACGTTTCCATGTGGCTTTTGAGTCGGATTTCACTAATAATACAAGAAATTAAGATTACTGGAACTTGCAAAGTACAAATTCTAGAAAGATTTTGGCAAAGCTTTGTTAAGGCAGCGAAAACTTGTCTTTTTATTCTGAAAAATGGCCTATTTATAGGCAAAAACATAAGCAGGTGGTGGCAGGGACGTTGCCACGCTTAACTGGGTATTTACACGTGTCTCTCACCGTTTGTACAAGATAATTACAACAATAAATTGGCCAAATATGGTGAAAACAACGTTCCGACGGTCAGGTATGAAGGCGGCGAGCAGCTGGCTATAAATAGCTTAGGGGGCGAGCAGGTGCAGCTGCTCGCCTCCTTTGAGTTTCAATTAGTGCTTTCCCGTTTTGTGCTATCCATGTGATTCTTTCACCTTCTTCATTGGATTTTACTTATTCCAGCTGCATTTTGGCTTCATTATCTTGATCTTCTTATCTTGGGTTAATTCTCCTGGGACACGTCACCTGGGATTATGTTGATTACTTCTTTGAACATCCGGATTAACTTATTTCATCAACATCTTTTCCCTGTGATTAGTAGAGTGAAAAGAAGGAAGAAAGATTGGTGAGAGGATGAAGAATATGGTGGCTAAAGTGGAAAGAAATTCTAGTTAATGGAAAGCAAAAGCAAAAAAAGGTCAAATGGAAGTGAAAAGCCAAAAAGAGGTTGATTCTTAAGTGTTGTGAGTATGATCACAATGTGCTAAAAAAGGGAAGAATTGTCTTTGAAAAGTGTTGATTGGAAAATGCATGAAGAAGTGAGTGCTTATTGCATGAAGATGTGAATGATCTCTATTATGATTCCTTCTTGCTTTACTAATCATACTTAGTCACTTTTATCCATATGTTCTCTTCCCTACCAAAGAGCCAACACTACAACCTTGATAAAGTCCTCATTCAAGTGGTGGAGAACTTAGACTCAAGCCAAGCCTATGGTTCACCTGTATGCGAACATCTAGTTCGCTCAATCATCTTCCCAGAGCCGATCGAGCATGGCCGTCCGAGCGCGGGTCCAGATTTTGGCATTTTTTAGGGCATTCTCGTCCTTTCGCGCAATTAATGAAGGGCACTTTGGTCTATTCATTGTGGATACTATAAATACTCATGGTTTCAGATTTTAGGGGACTTTTACCAATTTCATTTTCTTAGATTAGTTTAGAGGGAGAATTAGGTAGTTACCAATTAGATTAGAAGTTAATTTCTTACTTCTCTCTTCAATTACTTTTGATCGAACCATTGGATTGTTAATCCGTTTGTTCCATTAGCTTAGTCGTGTTATTAACTACATTTTGACGATTCAATTTTGTATTTCAAGTTCCAGATTAGAAGATAGCATTTCAAGGTTTGTGGATTGTATTCAATTTCTTCTACATTTGGTAAGTTTCCATTTAATTCTCTTGTTTTAGTTCTTAATATGTTGTTTAGATTCTTAATTGTTGATTTTCATTCCCAATTATCCATGGGCTAATCTCTTGTTGCATGGTTGTATGAATACTATGGTATAATTTGGTTTCTTGTTAATCCTATGCATGATTAAGTGATCTTGATGGATTAATTCTCTTAATTAATGATTGGTATTCCAATTGGATGTTTAGAGCCTAAGTGGATTAGCAACAAATGAGAATTGAGCTTGTTCATAAAAGTTCTTTATTGAATGTTGTGCATGCCAAGTGTTTGATTAATGACTTTTATGACCAATGAGAATTGTATTTAAACCAAGACCTCTTAATTAGAGTATTGGGTGTTGTTAGAGAGATCTAGACACCTAATAGGACCATTTAGCTTGTGTTGTTAGAGATATCTAGACACTAGTTGGAGTCATAGCTTGATTAAGACACCAAGAGACCTTATTAATGCTAGGAAGGATAGGACACTACGTGAACCATAGTAGGAGTACTCCATGCACACACATACCACACTTGCTCACTTCCTAGAGGTGATAGTTAGCTTTACTTTGCTTTGTTGAAGTAGATAGAAATCAAGACCATTTTTCTTGCTTTCCTAGCTATTAACCTTTGTAGACATTCATTACGTTCTTGATATCGCATCGTTTCCCTGTGTTCGATAATTTTAACTTGGTCACCTCGCCACGTACACTACGACTACGTACACTTGCGTGAGACACGATTTTTGCAAACAACATTGTTCTGTCATTTTCTCTGAGTTGCTTCTCAAGATGACAACGTTTTTACCTACGAGATGAATACCCAGAGTTTTACCGCTCTCTCCACAAATTTCCTCACCATAGAACTCCCATAGGAACTCCTCCTTAATCAGGCCGATGAAGCTTCCTTCTAGCCATTGAACTTTCTCTACTGATGGTTTGAAGCTAAAATCTGACCTTGCTTCCAACTTTTCTTGTTTTTTCTCGTCTATGTTTGTTTTCTGATCTTGATTAGAAATATTAGCTACTGCATCTCTATACGACCTTTCAGATATCCTCAAATTTCTATTCTTCTCAAAACTGTAATGGTATGTGTTTGTGTGCCTCTTTCATATCGAGGGATTGAGACCCCTATTTTATAACTTTCAATTTATTTAACAACTTTTCCTTCTCAAGTTCTGGTCTGTTAGCAAATCTGACGAAGCTAAAAGATTTCTCCTAATTATCTCTTTTCCCCGGACAAAAAAGATCCAATACCTGTTCCATTTTGTTGAAACACTCCCATAAAACGCTCCTATTACAATCTTTAGGAAAGTTTATGAAGAAGCAAGTGAGGGAATCTCTGTTATGGAGTTCAAATAGTTTTAAAGAAATGCGAGACCTGAATCCTATTTCCTGAATACTACTTGTCCACCTATCAGGGTTAAATTTTTTCCTCACCGGATTTCTCTTGGAAAAAGGTTTCCTAAAGTCTACCCCACCTCACACTCTCTCAAAAAAATTCTCTCTCTAGCCATGTATTTACTACACATCACCACTTAGCACTCCACTGTCGATAATTAGTCTAAATCAGTAAAAATAGCATAAATGATATTTGGCGGCGCCTAGGCGTCTTGGCGCCGTCTAAGCAGTAACAATTTTTATTTTTTTTTAAATAATTTAAATTGAAAGATGATTCTTAAAAAAGTATTCGACTTTGCCTTAACGATTTTTATATATTTTTATAATAATTTAAATTGGAAGATGTTTTTCGAAAAAGTGCTCGACTTAGAGAATTTTGTGAGGATGATTTCTCATTCGATGGGAAATAAATAAATGTGCATATTGAGTTTGAATTCGACGATGAAGACCGTGTGTATGAAGATGAACAATCTTATTTTTTTGACGTTTTTCTTAATTGAATCACTTAATTTTATGTACAGTCACTTGTGTTTTTAATTCGTGTTTCATCTTCAAATATTAAAATTATTTCAGATGGAGGGAGTATATAGTATGATATCAACAGAATATGAAACTCATCACTCATGTACTAAGCAGATTGGTAAAGAGTAACAGCAATTTAAGTAGCTATTTTAAATTAAAAAAATTAGAGTTTTTCAATTTTTATTCTTATGGAAATGAATGAAACACTGGTAAAAGAAAAATATCAATTTTTATAATTATTTTTCAAATGTGAAGATAGGTGTACGTAACGGTAGAGATGTTAGACGGGTCAGCCCTAACGGGCTTCGGGCTAAACGGGTTAGGGCCTTAGCCGGTTCATTCTTAACGGTTCTCTAATATTTGAGACCTAACCCTAGAGGTCTTCGGGCTAAACGGGTTATAAACGGGCTATGTCATAAATGTAAAAAAAAATCTACTCCCTCCGTCCCAGATGTGTTTTCACCTTAGGGATGACACAATTTTTAAGAAAAGTAGAGTGTTGTGTAAAGTTATATTATTAAAATAATGAGATTAGTTGGATTGTGAGGATAAAATTAAAGTAATAGTTTCCATTTATAGGGTGTGAAAACAATTGTAGGACGGACGAAAAATGAAAGTGTGAAAACAATTATGGGACGGAGGGAGTAATATTTAACACATAAACTAAAATAATTGTCATAAAATGTTAATATCTAAACTATAACCTAAACATTATTCATAATTTCATTAAAATTAATAAAAATAGTTTAACATAATTATAAAAGTTAAAACGCCAACACTTAAATACTTAAAAGTTCATTGGTATTTAAAAGTTCAAATCTAAATACTTAAAATTAATATAACATCTAAATAGAAATTAGAGATAACTTTAATTAATAATAATAATAACTAATAAGTATATTATATATTTAATAGGTACATATAAAAAAATTTATGCGGACTAGCGGGCGGACTCGGTTAACCGGCAGGCTAGCCCGTTTAGCCCGGGGGCTAATAGGGCCGGGCCATAAAAGCCCGAATTTAAACGAGCCAATGAAAGTATAGCCCTAAACCTGCATTTTTCAGGGTTAAACAGGCCGGCCCCATTAGCCCGGCCCCGACTAAAATCTCTGCGTAACGGTCTCATCTATGAGAAGACTTCAAATTACCCATAAGTTTTTTAACTTCTGTTTTCCTTTTCATTGTTCTGGAAAATACGATAAAAGTTGTGGAATAAATAAATGGTGTTGGCATGCCAAAGTCAACGATGTTACAATCCTCAAGAAATAGAGTATAATATGCTACATTTTGGGAAAAATGCAATTTTTTCTAAATTGTGCATTAATTTTTTTATCTGAAAAAGTAAAATTTACAGCAGATTTTTTATACGTATGAGAAATTCTCATAGAAAGAAACAAATAAAACTTGCAAATTAGCACTCAATAATTTTTTTACTATTATCAAGCCCAATCCATATAATAGAATATGCTAACAATAAAATCTTTAATAAATACCCAACTCCTAAGAATAAAGTCTTCAAAACTTGCTTTTTAAAATTTTAAATACAAATATTAGAATATTAGATTGAATCTAATATAATATATCGAGAAAATTAGTGATGCGAAAGCCATATGTATAGAGTTATCATCGGATATGTCGTATCTAAATTTCCAAATTAGGAATATACAAAAATTTATATAAAAATTTCTACCGTAAATTTTTTTAAAAATAAAATAAAAATATAAAATATTAACATGCATACCTTCCCGCCATTATATTTCCGCTATTCTCTCCCTTTTTGTAACGTGTCTTTTTTTTATTTAAAATGTAAAATTTATTCTTAATATGAACAAATGCATGTTATTATAAAATAAAATATGCATTATTATCCAAACTAAATATTATTTTACATTTATTTATTAATTTTTATAAAATTATATTTTTATCCTTAAAGTAACATGGATTTGACCATATTGTAACACATCTGCTCATATAGTAACACAAAATGATGAGTAAATGTATGTTACAATTAGAGCAAATGTATGTTACTATCATATAAAATATTATTCTTTTTATATATATTCATTTATTTTTATAGAATAAATATTTTTATATAATATAAAGAGTAAAATGTGTGTTACTATAAGAATAAATATTAGTTTTTCACAAATATATTATTTATTTTTATAGAAATATTTTTTATATAATAACATATATAAAATTGTAAATAGTGTATTAATACGTGATTCAATAAATCTACAGATGATGAATAAATAAGAAACACATATTTATTATTATAAAAATTCATTTTGTCCTTAAAGTAACACACATTTGCCCATATAGTAACACAAAATGAGGAGAAAATGTATGTTACAATTAGAATAAAATGTGATAGTAACATATATGATAGTATAGATGGTGAATAAATAAGACACACATATTTATTCTTATAAAAACTCACGTTGTCCTTAAAATAACACATATATGCCCGTATAGTAATACAAACTGGAGAGCAAATTTGTGTTACAATTAGAGTAAATGTGTGTTACTGTAAAATCGAATGTGTGTTACTATATTTACAAATATTTATTTGTCCTTAAAAAATATATTGTACTTATATAACATATATAAGGTATTAAAAGATGTATTAGTATATTAACAACATAAATCAATAAAAAGAATAAAAAAGAAATTAAATTAAACATATTTTATTTTTGCAAAACTACATATTTTATTTATAGTTACTTTGAAAGTATAATATTTTAATTTTTTAAGGATTGGTAACACATATTTTACTTTTTAATAACACACTTTTGCTTATATATTAACATAACCTGAGAGAGAATTTTTAAATTTTTAATATAGTATTACTTGAATTTTATTTAATCAATATTATCAATTTTAAATAAATAAAAAATAAAACAAACTTAAAAAAAAAAAAAAGCATTGCAGTTCACCAGCACATATGCAAATGACTATTTTGGCTGATATGGTTAAGCTTGAGTCCAGCGTGTTAAAAAGAAAAAAAAAAGTTTGATCACCAACGACAAATATGGCATGCAAGGGTAACTGTAGGCACTTAAAATTAATTGCCGGAATAAAAAAATAACATGTGGAAATTACATGTTAAAATAATTTATTATTAGGAATTTGGACAAATTTAATTCCTAAATAATAAATTCAATTGGGCCTCAAAAGCCTAATAAATTCAAGTGGGCTCCTAAAAAATCCAATTAAATGTTTTGGGCCTCTAAAGTCCAATTATTTATTCCGGATTTTTAAAGTCCAAGATATCAAGTCCGATCCCTAAAAGCCCAAGAAATCAAATCTTCACAAATATCCTTGAAGATTATCAAATCTTCACAAATATTTTGAAGATCATCAAATCTTCACAAATATCTTTGAAAATTGTCAAATCTAAGATATTTTGGGAATATTCCCAAATAATATCTCTTGGCCCATCAAATCTAGCCCACAAATCTAGAATTCCACACCTATAAATAGGGTCTCATTCTAGTCATTTTAAAAAACAACAAGGAGTCGGGAAGATCAGAGCTTAGAGAGAAGCATCAAGATCCAAGACTTCGGGCAACTTTGAAGATTCAAAGGCGTTCTTCACGATCTTCAAGAGCGTTCTTCAAGTTCTTCATCAACAAAGCGTTTTGATCCGGGATCACGGTGCGAAGCCTCCGGTCAACGTTCTTCATCAACATCGGCGTTCGATTAGAGAAACACGGCATGAAGCCCCTCCAATCAACGTTATCCATACATCCTCAACGGCGATCAACACCACCTACGACGATATCAACATAGTGAGTCCAAAGGTGAACACTCAACAAAGTCCTTTCATAAGGCAATATTAATTTGAAATAAGGTTTAACGCCCTCAAATTAATATCAACTTCAACATCAACTCCGGACTCAACTCCGATATATCAACAAAGCCCTTCCAACAAGGCAACGTTAATTCGAAACAAGGCTCAACGCCCTCGGATTAACGTCCAACCTCAAAGTCAATCTCGGACTTAGCTCTGAAAAATCCGCAAATCAAGTCAAGACCAAATTAAGACTCGAAGAGAAGAATCAGAGGAATACATAGAGATTGGACCAAGTCAATCGCTTGATATTTTTATATTTATATTCTTTGTAATTTTTCTTTTTCACTTTATTAATAAAAGAGTTATTAATAGTTGTGAAGAAAAATTTGCAGGTTACAAATTTTGGCACGCCCGGTGGGACTACTCTACCTCTCATCTCTTCTCTTCAAAGAATTCAAACATTCAAAATGACTTCGTTCAAGGTCAAAACCATGAGGATCGTTGATACCGGAATGACTCCATCAAAGTTCAACTTAAGAGGACCGAAGACTCTCCTCCAAAGATTCAAGCTTCCAAAGTGACGCCTTTCAAGATCAAGCTTGTGCGGACTATGGAAGCATCTCAAATTACGGACTACGAAAATGTGAATGTCATCACTAGGAGCATGTCAAAGGACTCGCAATCATTTACCGTTTCCATCAAGGATGCCGAGAAGGATGTTCCACATGATGCCGCAAGAGACGAGAATACATCAACAAGCTCAACTCCTAGCTCCGAATCAAGTTCATCATCAGCTCCTAATGTCGCCGAGGTGATGACAACAAATGCTACGACTATCGAAGAACAACTAGCAAGTTTGGTTCAAGCCATGCAAGAACTCAAGACACATATCCAAGAGCAAGACACTAAGATCAATCAGCTCATGGGCAACACCAACAATCCGGAATCAAGTCGCACCAAAGGAAAAGAAGTCCAAGAGCAAGGTGAGATGAGGTGTTCATTGGACGACAATCAACGGAATGCGATTCAACATCAAAAGAGCTTCATCTTACTCCGGAAGGGCAAGTCTCAGTCGATCAAATAAGAGAAGTTATACTTGAGACAATGAAAGACAAGATCGAAGAGGACTCTAAATCTTCCTTCACGGTGAGCAAGCCCTACACAAAAAGAATCGATAACTTGAAGATGCCGGTGGGCTACCAACCTCCCAAGTTCCAACAGTTCGATGGCAAGGGTAATCCAAGATAACACATCGCTCATTTCGTGGAGACTTGCAACAATGCGGGCACATATGGAGACTACTTGGTGAAGCAGTTCGTGCGCTCTTTGAAGGGAAATGCTTTTGAGTGGTACGTTGATTTAGGCGGCAACTCAATCGATAGTTGGGATCAAATGGAGCAAGAGTTTCTTAGCAGATTCTACAGCACCCGAAGAACGGTTAGCATGGTTGAATTGACAAACACTCGCCAATGGAATGAAGAGTCGGTGATCGATTACATCAACCGATGGAGAAACTTGAGCCTTAATTGCAAAGATAGATTGTCTGAAGCTTCAGCAATCGAGATGTGCATTAAAGGGATGCAATGGGGACTTCAATACATCCTCCAAGCCATTCAACTAAGATCGTTCGAGGAGTTGGCTACTAAGGCTCACGACATGGAGATTAGCATGCAAACTAGCGGGGTCGATGGTCCACCAATTCAAGAGTTTCGTGGAATCAAACACAAGCAAGAAGTCAACAATGGGGGCAAGTCATTCGCCAACACTTCAAATAAAGAGTCAATACCCTTGACTGCTGCAATAATTAAGTTTTGAAGAGTCTAAAGTGGCGCAAGAGATAAAGGGAAGAGTGTTATCATAGGTAACATGTCGCGAAGGCCAACTTTAGAAGAGAGGCAACAAAAGCAATATCCTTTCCTAGACTCCGATGTTCCCAGCATCTTCGATGACTTAATCAAGGCACAACTTATTGAGCTACCGGATGCAAAGCGACCGAACAAAGTTGGACGCACGGAAGATCCCAAGTATTGCAAGTACCATCGGATGGTGGGACACCCAATTCAAGATTGCTTCGTATTCAAAGACAAGGTCATGCGACTAGTCGAACAAGGGAAGATCATATTAGAAGAAAGCAAGACTACTGCCAATGTCCTCTCGGTGGAGAATGGCGAAGCTTCATACCAAATGATTGACGAGGAAAGCAACAAGTCATACAAGTCGGATGATAAAGACGATGATCATTCAACAGATGTGATCTTCACAGATGATGATCTACTACTTGGTTCACAATCTCATAATCGGCCGCTGTTCGTGACGGGCTACACATTGCAACAAAAGGTGAATAGAATTCTGATCGATGGAGGTTCTGGAGTAAACATACTGCCTCTAAAGACAATGACAAAGTTAGGAGTCTCAACAGACGAACTCGCGAATTGTCGCTTAATGATCCAAGGATTCAACTTAGAAGGACAAAGAGCTCTCGGCGCGATCACACTATATTTGTTGATTGATGATATGACTTCGGCCGTGTTCTTCCATGTCATAGATGCGAGGACATCATACAACATGCTCTTGGGGCGTCCATGGTTGCACAGTTATGGCGTGATACCCTCTACACTACATCAATGCTTCAAGTACCGCGATGGCGATATGATAAAGACAGTGTTTGGTGATGATAAACCCTTTACCGAAGCGGAGTCATACTTTGCGGATGCTAAGTACTTTTGTAAAAGTAAGAAGTCTATGAAAGTTGAAGACGATTCTTCAAAGGAAATGATAAGGAACAAGCAAGATGAAGAGGATGAGACTTCTTCTGGCACCAACAAGGGCAAATAATCTCGTGAAGACATTGAATCGTCAGAAGAATTGATACTTCCTTTGACCAAGCTCGAATTCATAAAGAAACCTTCACAACCACTCAAAGGATTCACTCGTCCCGTCCGAGGAGCTAGGACCGAACATGGAGATATATCGGAAGCCGTAATCATGGGGGCATATGGTCCTCAAGCCTTCAGCCTTCTTGTCAAAGCCGGATACGATCCGCAAGGGAATAAAGCATCAAAAGTGTCACATCATGAAACATCTAAAAGTTGGAATCCACTCCAAGAGTACCAAGAAGAGGTAGTCTCACCATCAAGAGCACGAGGTTTGGCTTGGGGTATACAACCCAAAGTCCAGTACGCATCGCCATCAAGAGAGCAAGTGCAAATCAAATCATAGATGAAGAAGTCCAATCAATGGAAGAGGCATTTGATGAGGATAAGAGAAGAATGAAACGAACATCTGCTTTTGAAAGATTGGGAAATAAGCGCCAAAGATCGGGAACAGTCTTCGAAAGATTAGGACCACAAGGGAGACTTAGTCATCGAAAGTCGGCAACTGTTTTTGAGAGGTTGGAGCCACTCAAAGTGAGGCATAAAAAAGAAACAAGAGTTGTTGAAACTTCAAACTCCAAAAGCTCCGAAGTCGAGTTCCATCCCGTATGACGCGGCAAACTCACTTGGTTGCATCTTCTGGAGAAACTTTGACAGCAAAGGTACAAACAATAATCTACACCAAGACCAATGAAGATGGAGAAGACATGGTCTCATCTAACTTCATCAATACTCGCGTTGTCCAACAGCCAGCTCTCCGAGATAGGGAAAACATTCCACAAAGCAGAATGGCTCTCATGATCAGAAATAGGAACATCACCGAAGTGAACAACATGCAAACGATCCTAGTTAGAGGAAGAAATGGTCAAGTCAGAACTTGTGTGGATTTTACAAGAGAATCCAATGAAGAATCTGCTGCAACAAATCACATCACCACATATGAAGATGCTCAAATGGTGAAAGAAAATTACACGAATGTCGCATACAAGATCTCCGAAGATGGTGCGACCATTAGTCCCATAAATGGGAAAATCTTCAAATGCTGCTACGCGTAAGTCAAAATGCTCCTTGATGCACGAGCCTAAACTGCATAACGCTCCTTGATGCACGAGCCTAAACTGCACAATGCTCCTTGACGCACGAGCCTAAACTGCATGTTGCTCCTGGTCCGCATGAGGATAAACTGTGTACGACAACCACCAAAGATGATTACATGTGGTTAAACTGTTAACTTATCCCACAAAAGGTGTTTAAGTGGTTAAATAACTTCCTACTGCGACTATGGTAGTAAAAAGTATACGTCCCTCCTGGCCCGCATGAGGTTAAACTGTGTACGATGCCCCCCCCAAAATCAAATCAGATTCCCCTTGAACTACGTTTTGACTTGATCCTCTTTTAAGAGGTACGTAGGTAGCTTAGCATATCACTAAGTTCAGTCATAACTTAGTCGCCTTAACCGAATATCAGGTTGCAAAGATTACTAGGGGCAAGCACGGTAAGAAATACGGAACGCTTCTTCCAAGCCATTGGAATGAAATTTTGCGGGATGCTTAAGTGACAATTCAAGCTCAAATTGACAATATCTTAGCCGACGACGATGAGCGCACCACATCGCCGATCTGCTAACAAGGATATTATCAAGGTCTCTCGAATAAAGACACCCGATCAAAAATTACAAAAGCCAACAATGTCCCGACCGACAATGACAAAGCGCACCATACCATCAATCTGCTAACAAAGACATCGTTGAAGTCCATCAAAAAGTCCGTTGAGAAAGCAGAGTCGAGTGTCTCTCATTCAAAATCAACAAGTTCAAAAGAATTGAAACCCATAACAATACACGGACAAGGGTCGCCACCATCCATTCCTTTGAGTGAAGACCATCGCCGGCACATGTACGAGCCGACGACATCGGTCTCCACCTCCAATCGAACCATCCATGCCTTTGAGTGAAGACCGTCGCCGACACATGTACGAGCCAACCACATCGGTCTCCACCTCCAATCGAACCATCTATGCCTTTGAGTGAAGACCGTCGCCGATACATGTACGAGCCGACCACATCGGTCTCCACCTCCAATCGAACCATCCATGCCTTTGAGTGAAGACCGTCGCCGACACATGTCTGAGCCAACGACATCGGACTCCACCTCCAATCGAACCATCCATTCCTTTGAGTGAAGACCGTCGCCGACACATGTACGTGCCGATGACATTGGTCTCCACCTCCAATCGAACCATCCGTGCCTTTGAGTGAAGACCATCGCCGACACATGTGCGAGCCGACGACGTTGGTCTCCACCTCCAATCGAACCATCCATGCCTTTGAGTGAAGACCGTTGCCAACACATGTACGAGCCGACAACATAAGGTCTCCACCTCCAATCGACCCATCCGTACCTAGGACTGTCGCCTGACAACATCAATCCAACACATCCTCGATCAACTCCCAATAGCCTTTGATGAAGCAAAATTTGCCAAAAACTCCATCGATCCTCTCCAAGCGACTTGGTTGGGGTTCGTGATCATACGGCATCCCAATGATGATAGACGGACCACATCTTCGACGTGCCTATGGGGATACCTTCAAGATCCACGCCTTCATTGATCGGTTCAAA
The DNA here is from genome assembly GCA_026898435.1 of Prunella vulgaris. Lineage (NCBI taxonomy): Eukaryota > Viridiplantae > Streptophyta > Magnoliopsida > Lamiales > Lamiaceae > Prunella > Prunella vulgaris. Next base: position 161,349 of record JAPKLY010000075.1, on the reverse strand, counting down.
GAAAGCTCTTGCAACCAACGCTCTAAGTGAAACTCTACTCAATGACGGTCATTACTTTGCATAGTTACTGATGACAGACTCCTCGATCCGCAAATAAGTCCCCTTCTCCAAGAGTTGATGCTTGCTGTTCAGAATCACTAATAAATGAACTTTGACGATAATGATATATTCTTGAAATAAACTTTCATGATGATCTGAAATTAAAATAAAAAAAGTCGTAAGTGGTGGATTAAGTAATGGGTATAAGAATACATATTTCCTCAAGTTCATTAATATGAAAGCAGCATTCAAAATGAAAATATGGGGCTTAATTAATATATTGGTCCATGGTAATGTGAAATCAGTTGGAGGCCCAACTAAAAGTTTAATGCAGCAAAGTCAAGGCCCAAAATCTGCTCCATGAAGTCTTTTTTTATTCTCAGCATTAGAGCCCAATACATATGCCAATGTGATGAGAGCCAGGTCTTCCTCTCTCTCCCAAGAAGTCCGCCGCTAAATTCTCAAATCCATGCCATCGCTTTCCACAGACAGGAGCACCACCGGCTTCGACCCGAACGGAATTACACAGGGCCGCCATCTCCATCGCACCGGAAACATCAGTGCCAAGCCTTCTCACCTCCGCAAGGTCTTCACGCCGCCATCTCTCTCATCCAACGCCTAGGACATCAGCCATTGTGCGTCACCTAGCTTTTCGTCGCACGAACTGAGGATCGCCGAAATTGCCGGCGTACCTCTACACGCTGTCGTCCACCGTCTGACGAACAGGGTCTCGCACAAAGCCACCGGCCGGGACTCGCCGTCTTCGATCCACAACCACCGCTCCTCGCCAAGAGCACCACTTACAGCCGGAAACCACGCGCAAGCCTCGCTGCTGCCGCTGAGAACCAACGCCACCGCGGACGGAAATCGCACGCCGCCTGCTTCGCCAATGCTCTCCACTGCGACCGAAATCAGCGTCGCCTCTTCTCCTCTCCAGGAAACACGCTGCCTCCACCCCGATCTGGAATTGCACCTCGGCCAAGATCCAGCTCAAGTCGCGCCGCTGCTATCTTCTGATCTGCGGACCGCCTAACTCTCAAATCGCCCCAACTCCTCGACAACACCATATCCACATTCGCCCGGATACAGAACAACCGTCTTCCGACGCACAGAGAGTCGCTGTCACTGCCCGACACTCTGATTCGGAACCATCACCAAGATTGCTCACTAAACCACCATCCGCTGCTTGTTTCTTCACCGATCGACGCTGCCAACAGCTTTGTTCAAGCCCAAAATCGCGCCGCCACAGCACCCATCACCGCCTGCTGTAAAATCGGTCTTCTCAAAACCGCCATCCACGTCTCGCTGGAAAAGGTCATCATCATCAAAATCAGAGACCATCGCTCATCTCTGCCAAATCGAGCCTTCTTCGTCTCTCATAGCGCTGGAAGCCGCCTGAAATCGACGCTGCACAGATCGAAGCCGAGACCTCCGCACACGCACCTAAAGAAAAAGAGAAAAGGAGGATTAAAAGAGGTGATGTACATTAAAAAAAAAGGAAAGAAAAGAAAATTGGAGGAAGTAAAACTCCCTTCTCTGTTGATACGGCCGACTACTGGGTGAAGAATAGGAGCACTATAAATAGCTGCAGAAATTGGTTTGAACCCTCGATAATCTAGGCATGAAAGATTTGATAATATTCATAGATATCATATGTAGATTGTATCTATATTGAGAAGATTTTATGTGAGCAAGATTTCACAATATATGTATACAATTTACGTGGAAATAATCTTCATATTCAAAGATATCTCATGTTGGGCCTATGAAATCAATTGGTGTAATACTTGGGCTTCACTTATTATTTTGGACTCCACACAAATGCCAAGACAACTCAAAAGAATGAAAATTCAAGAAACTCTAAACTTCAAGTCAAGTGCAAGAAATTCGGATCCATCACACATTCGAAAAATTCCAAATCTCAAGTCAAGTGAGAGAACCAAATTGAAGTTTCGCAATTCGTCCTCATCGAAAATGCTCGCGAACGAAGTGCAAGGGGGCAATTTGTAGGCACTTAAAATTAATTGCCGGAATAAAAAAATAACATGTGGAAATTACATGTTAAAATAATTTATTATTAGGAATTTGGACAAATTTAATTCCTAAATAATAAATTCAATTGGGCCTCAAAAGCCTAATAAATTCAAGTGGACTCCTAAAAAATCCAATTAAATGTTTTGGGCCTCTAAAGTCCAATTATTTATTCCGGATTTTTAAAGTCCAAGATATCAAGTCCGATCCCTAAAAGCCCAAGAAATCAAATCTTCACAAATATCCTTGAAGATTATCAAATCTTCACAAATATTTTGAAGATCATCAAATCTTCACAAATATCTTGGAAGATTGTCAAATCTAAGATATTTTGGGAATATTCCCAAATAATATCCAAATAATATCTCTTGGCCCATCAAATCTAGCCCACAAATCTAGAATTCCACACCTATAAATAGGGTCTCATTCTAGTCATTTTAAAAAACAACAAGGAGTCAGGAAGATCAGAGCTTAGAGAGAAGCATCAAGATCCAAGACTTCGGGCAACTTTGAAGATTCAAAGGCGTTCTTCACGATCTTCAAGAGCGTTCTTCAAGTTCTTCATCAACAAAGCGTTTTGATCCGGGATCACGGTGCGAAGCCTCCGGTCAACGTTCTTCATCAACATTGGCGTTCGATTAGAGAAACACGGCACAAAGCCCCTCCAATCAACGTCATCCATACGTCCTCAACGGCGATCAACACCACCTACGACGACATCAACATAGTGAGTCCAAAGGTGAACACTCAACAAAGTACTTTCATAAGGCAATATTAATTTGAAATAAAGCTTAACGCCCTCAAATTAATATCAACTTCAACATCAACTCCGGACTCAACTCCGATATATCAACAAAGCCCTTCCGACAAGGCAACGTTAATTCGAAACAAGGCTCAACGCCCTCGGATTAACGTCCAACCTCAAAGTCAATCTCGGACTTAACTCCGAAAAATCCGCAAATCAAGTCAAGACCAAATTAAGACTCGAAGAGAAGAATCAGAGGAATACATAGAGATTGGACCAAGTCAATATCTTGATATTTTTATATTTATATTCTTTGTAATTTTTCTTTTTCACTTTATTAATAAAAGAGTTATTAATATTTGTGAAGAAAAATTTGCAGGTTACAGTAACATTATCTTTTTTCTTCTTTTTAGTAATATTTCTACCATAGAAATTTCTATGCAAGTGTTGCTCTTAGGAATATAGGTGTTGTGCATAGTGGGTGTAATTATTTTTTATATAAGAAAATAACAACTACAATACAATACTACACCACACACTTCTTCTTCTTTCCCCTCATTAATTGTTTCGCATCTTAATTTTCTCTTTCCTCCTTAATTCTCTCTATACTCTGTATCAACATTAAAAATAAATTTGGGTCATTTACTAATGGGTACATAACATAAGACATTTTTACCACCAATCCAACAAAAAAAAAATTATAACTGCCCAGCCCAAAATAAGCATGTCTTCTACAATAAAGCCCTTAGGGTAGAAAAAAATAGAAAAAGTAATGATATGACACAAATATCCTCTCTCTCATCTCTACTTTTTCTCATTCCACCGAGTCTCTCTCATCCCACACTCTCTTACCCTCTTTATTCATCTCTTCCCCTATCTATTCATCTCTTCCTCTCTACCTTCGGCGACGATGACTGCCTAGGTGTCCCTCAACCAGCAGTGGCTTGGCCGGCGGTTTGAGCAGAACCAATGTGATTTGCGGTATCGATTCACAGCGGTTTTCTTCTAGTATGACGATAAGGATTGTGCGTTGGTGTTTCTTCACAGTCTGGTGTGACAAATTCTTACAGTATAGGGTGTTAGATTATCACAAGGTGTGGTAGGGATGAATAATTTTGAATCCCACTTTTTTCCTTTTTGGGGGAAAATATCATGTTTTGTTTTGGGGGTTTGTATATTTCTTCTAATACCTAAGTCTTTTTTGCTATGGCCTAAATATTGTTTTATGTTTTACTGTGTCTTATCCAAATGCTTAAATCTTTTTTGCTATGGATCAAATTAAAGATGGTGACCTACTGACCTTGTCGCCTATTTGCCCTATTTCGGCTCTTCCACGCTTTTATAAATGCATTTGAATTTTTGTAATTTTATTTTGAACATCTGCAATTTTAACAAAGTAGCCTTAATTTTTTAGATTTTCTTTGGTTGATTCAATGTAATTGTTGATTTTCAATTTTGGGTTTTTTTTTTAATATTCAATATAATTGTTTAAGGTTCAATTGGAGGTTTCTGCATATGTTTTGTAACCATAAATATGAACTTATAAACATTTTGGAATTGAACTTATTATTTATTTGATCTGAACTTTTCTTAATCGAAGTTCAAATGTGTGGAGTTTAAATATAACTTTAAATGAAATCTGTGTTCAATATAAGTTCAATTTCAACATTGCTTATGTTCAATTTTATTGGAACATGTTATGATGGATTTCAGAAGGTGGCTGGAGGTTCAAACATTTTAAAAAATGTGGTTTTGATTTTGAACTTGTAAATGTAATTTTTTAAAACTTTTAATGCAATTTTGTTGGGATATAATCTGAGTTTTGATTCAAATCCCAAAACCCTTAGATGAATTGCCTAAGTACAATGTATTACGATTGTATAGTTCAGGATTTGTTCAGGATAGGATACACTTATTTTTATTCACAGGTATTCAATTCAGGGGGAATGTACTGAAGACTGAAGATTGGATGGAGACGTCCTGAAGATCCAAGTCAAGAAGGAGTTAATCCCGAGGCTAGAGCTCACATTGAAGATCAATACAAGATGATTGACCTGAAGTTGAAACATGAAATTCCTAAAGAGATGATCCTGAAGAAGATCGTTCCTGAAGATGAAGAAGACAATCCTGAAGGATTCCACTGATGGTGTTTCAACTGAGCATACAAAGCGTGCTCAGGACAAAATCCAACTAGTGAAGGCGGACGTAACCTGAGTAATCAGGTTGAGTGCTTTCTTACTGACACTCGTAAATCCTGAAAGAAAGGGTTACTGAAGCATTGAGTACTTAGCATTTATGCTAAGATTCTGAGGACAAAGGGAATGTGAGAATCTATGAGTAAAGACAACATTTAAACCTGAGTTTAAATACATGATAATCAGAGTTTTAATGGTACAATGAAGGATTATGTCACATCAATAATTCGCCATTTGAAGGACAGCCAGTGAGGTGTTGACACGTATGCACGAAGACTGAGCAAGCATATAATGTTCCCAGACTTGCAGGCTGCGTTCAAAAGACTTTCCCCATTTTAGTAAGGTGAAAAGTAAACAAGTACGTCCTAGGCTGCCACCTACCAAATATAGGAAAATTTGGTAGATCTCCTCCAATGAATCTATTTCAAATCGACCGATAAATACAGAAGACCTTGGACCTAAACAGGGCTATGGGAAATTTCAAAGCTTGAGATTAACCAAGATTCCAGCGCACAAAGCTTACTCAAACAACACTCTGAATATTTAAATTTCCCTAGTATTGTAGTAGGAGTCTCATTCTGTATTTGCTTAGAAGTGATAACCCTACCTTTAACATTGTTTAGATTACAAGCGTTATCACACAATAGTTGGAAAACCAGAAAGCCAACCCCCTCAAAGTTTGTGAGTTGGTTGGTGGGAAGGACTGAGACTTGTAAAACTACCCAGGGGTCGAATTCCTAAGGAGAGGAAGAAGGTTGTTCGTGCACCTTGGCACGTTAAAACACAAGATCCAATCCTCAGGAGAGGATTGCACCTGTTTAATCAGGTCTTGGATGCAGGAGTTGGTTATCTCCTAACCACGTTAAAATCCCCGTATGTGCTGATTTATTTATCGCTCTGCATTCTTAACTGAACATTCTTAACTGAGCATTCAACATTATTTAACAATCAGGAGGAATCAATTCTCCTGATCCTAAACTTGTGCACCAACCTTAAGAACTATTTCCTAAGTAGTCAGTAAACTATTTTTCAGAACACTAAAACGAGTAGAAATTAAGGGCTCACACTTCCGCACGTAACTCAGGCTCGTTGAGATAGCTATCCAACTGAATAGCTACTAAAGTGGTCAGTAGGTGGATTATCTTCACTGAGCTTCCTAGAGCACATTACTCAGACTCAGCTTCTGTGGTTCTTGACTGACTTGTTCCTGCTGCCCCTGAGACTATCAGTTCGGTGAGCATTTTCGGGATCGTCCTGACTGAGTTTTGAAAGAGCATTTTGCTGAGATTTTGGAAAATCTAACATCAGTGTATTCTCTCCATACACTTATTTTACTCATTTCAGGACCAAAAAGTGGTATCAGAGAGGTGGTTTAAAAGACCACTGACATTGCATACAAATAGTTTTAGAAGGTGAAACTTTTAGTAGTCTACCTGAACTAGATCTAAGTGTTTCTGAAAAACTGCATCAGCATGGCATCCTCATCTATGCATCTTGAAAATGGTCTTCGTGAATTCTCTGTAACTAACTATGATTATTGGAAGTTTAGGGTCCTTGCCCATCTTTATGCCATCCATGATCAGATGCACCTGGTGATCGAGAATGGACCTATCAAGTTCATGATGGATCGATCCACCACATGTCCAGTTGCAGGTTCAGTACCAGTTCCACCTGCAGGGTCTGAGCCAGTGCCGAGGTCCGAGCTTACAAATGATCAGATCAAGCAGATCGGACTAGATAATATTGCCAAGAACATTATTCTGCAACTGTTTCATACGAGGACTCAGTGCGGCTCATGCATCTAAAAATTGCCAAAGAGATTTGGGATGCTCTGGCAAAGATGTGCGAAGGATTCGAGAAGATCAAGGAGAACAGGAAGGATATGACGATCCAGAAGTTTGAGAGCTTCAGGATGCTAGAAAATGAGACTATCGAGCAGATGGAGTATCAGTTCATCAAGCTGATAAATGAAATGGCAACCCTTGGAAAGGAGATTCCAAGGAGGGAGGTGTCCTCAAAGGTCCTGAACTGTCTCCCTGAAAGATGGGATACATGAGTTATTATGCTGAAAAATAGTCAGGACCTCACAAATGTTAGCACTACTCAGTTCTTCTCTGAGTTAAAGGTTCGTGAATTTGACCTCAATAAGAAGAAAAAGAAAGCTGAGGCCAGTGAAGATGTAAGTGAGAAGAGGACTCCTGAGAAGGAAAAGAGCATTGCTCTTAAGACCAATCCTGAGCCTGAGGCTGCATCTCGGTCCCTGAAGGAGTTGAGCAATGATGAGCTCACTGAGGAATACAACCTGATGGTCCGGCAGTTCGATAAACTCAACTCCCATTTTAGATGGTATAAAAAGTTTTACAATGATACAGGGACATGAGGAGGTATTCTAGCCCCAGGAGATCAAGCCCCAGGAAGGAAGAGAGAAGGGGTTCTAATTCCAGGAGAGAACGTAATGATCATGAGCGCCGAATGGACGAGAGGAGCTCAGGAAGGAGAGATGAACAGGAACTCAGAAGATCCAGCTTCAGACTTGAAAGGAGTTCAAGGAGCAAGAGGGAAACTGAAGGAAAGAGGTACACTGATTCTAAACCGGGTGCTAATGATGTAGATCAGTGTTACCATAGTGAGAAGACCGGACATTATCAGTATGATTGTCCGGAGCTCAGTACCCGCGAGTGGGAGGACAGAAGAGTGAAGAGGGATCTGAGGGCGTTAGATCGCCAGCAAGGATTGTTGAGGAATCCTCAGAATCAGATGGCCCAGGACGCTGTTCTCCTGATCTCTTCTCTGACGATGAGTATGATGACATTGCCTCATGGAAAATGATGAGGTATGTTCTTCTGCCTCTCTCCTGATCACACATTTGAGCTCAGCTCAGATTCAGTAAGAGAACTCGACCTTCAGCTCTCTTTAGAGCAATTGATGACCGACTTCTCGAGGCTGCAGGAGACGCATGCACACATATTGGAGCAAAATACAAGGCTCATTGCTGAGAATTTTCGCCTTGCTGAGTCAGTGACTCTACGGGACACTGAAAATGCTCTTATGTTTGTAAGGCTGAATCAGGAACTCGAAAGAGTTTAGAATGAGTCAGCTGAATGGGAGAGAGTGCTTCAAAGCTCCCTTTCTAAGTCCCTGGCAAAGCAGGATAATTGATCGCACTCAGGACCAAGTATGATGAACTCTCCAATCAGCATAAGTACCTGACAGGTAGAGAGGAGTACCTATCACAAACTGGAGAAGATGCACCAATCAGCCCAAGCGGTTGAAAGGATAAATATCTCCCAGAGAAATGACTGTTCTAAACAAGGGTTGGGCTATAATCCCATGGAGCCCTCTCAGGGTCAACCATGAGCTGCTTCAGGAAGCAGTTCTCAGGTGGTGTTTGTTTCGGCCCAGTCTGGTGGCAAAGACAAAGGTATTGCCCACCAGACAAGTGGCTAAAGGAAGGTTAAGAAGCTCACTGAACCCGTCAGGCAACTAACTAGGAAACCTAGGTCAAAACCTCAGGGAAAAGTCCAGGCATCCCATCAGGCGTCGAGGAATTCAGGCCAGGGTAGACCTCAGGTGCAGCCTGATACTCAGGTCCAAAGGCCTCAGATGGGGTGTAGGACCTATCAGGAGCGACCAACTCCTAAATGGAGAAGGTCCAACTAGATAGTTCCTGAAGGGCGACAGAATCCTAATTTCTAAAACTTTCAGATCCGACCTCATGTGCCTAGAGGTCATAAACGAGCAGTCCCTTCCCATCAGACACCTAGGCCCACTGCACTCAGGCCAATGAGAAACCGGAGGCCAGCCCGCAAGAAGAAATCCAGGGCCTCTATATCTCAGGTGACACCCATGCACCCTCAACTTCCAAGGCACTAAGGAAGAAGAGAACAATGTATGTAGATATTTCAGGGAGACAGGTTTACACCTCTGATGCAATCAGAGTTGTTAAACAAATCTGGATCCCGAAGGGTACAACTGACACCACAAGACCCAACACTAAATGGGTACCTGAAGCCTGATTCTTTTCATGTCGTTGTGGGCTACAAGAAGAATCCAAAGAAGGCGGTCTGGTACCTAGACTCAGGATGCTCCAGGCACTTGACCGGCTTCCGTGATCTCCTTTAGGACTACATAGCTCAGGAAGGCCTGCAGATTACCTTTGATGATAACTCTATTGGTTTCACTAGAGGGCTTGGTACTCTTGTTGTAGGTTCAGTGCATGTGCACAACGTGTCTAATGTTGAAGGACATAGGCATAATTTGCTCTCTGTTAGTCAGTTTTGTTATAGAGGTTTTATTGTAGAATTCTCATCTAATATATGTCTCATTAAGGACAAATCTACACTGCAAGTTTTATTTTCAGGAAGCAGGAGAGGCAACGTATATTTTGCTGATTTTAAGAGCAGCTCTCCTGAGACCTGCTTAACTGCTAAAAGTTCTTCGGAACTCAGTTGGTTATGGCATAAGTGCCTGAACCACTTGAACTTAAATATTATTAATAAGATTTCTCGACTTTCTCTTGTAGAAGGTCTTCCAAATGAAGTTTTTAGCAAGGACCACGTGTGTAGAGCATGTCAGGAAGACAAGCAGACTAAAGCATCATTTAAGGAGAAAGATGCCTTCTCAACTGACAGAGTACTTTAGCTCCTACACATGGATCTCTTTGGTCCCATTACTCCTATCAGCATAAACGGTAGAAAATATACCCTTGTTGTAATGGATGATTATTCCAGGTATACATGAGTGATTTTCTTGCTAAACAAGAAGGAGACTCTAGTGAAGTTTCCTGGGTTACTCAGGAAACTGAGTACAGAACAGTGTTCGAGCATTGTCAGGATCAGATCAGATAGAGGAATTAAATTTATTAACTCCTATAAATCTGATTGTTGTAATGCAATTGGTATTGCTCATGATGGCATCAGCCCATGAGAAAAGAAAGTGGCCTGCTGACAAAGGGAGAGAGACAAGACTATCAAAGGCAAGGGATCAAATTTTAAAGGAGAAAAGACAGAGGAATGCCCAAAGCAGTGGATCATCTGACACTCAGGTAACCAAGAAAAGAAGTGTAATGGTTGAAGAAGAAGATGATGAGGATGTAAAGGAATTGCCTGTGGAGAACCTACCTTCATTATCCAAAGTGGTCCAGGTTCAGTCCACTGAAGAGTTGTTCAGGGCACCAACTCTAAGTCCTCAGGCTCAAGCTGTGAAGACAGGCTAGACTCTAGATGAGCATATTAGGCAGAAGGCTGAGGAAAGGAGGAAGCTTATTGAGAGTGGCCAACTGATGAAACCTCCACCACCCAGGAGACCCAAAAACTCTTACTGGAGGATGAAGTCTAGGAGAAGCCAAAGACAGATCTGTAAGCCAGTGGCCAAGTTTGCTCACATAGACCCTTGGATTCCCAGAGTCATTAATGATCAGTGGGAAGAAGCCAAGAAGGAGTTTGTTTACTCCTACTATGTGACAGGTGAATATGAGGGGATTGAAGTTAATGAGGTGTTTCATCAGAAAATAGATGAAAACTGGTCTGGGTTATATCCCAAAATCTTGAATGCCTGGGAGGAGCACAATGGAGGTCAGCCTTTTAAGGCTCCTTGACCTATTTTGTACGTGCCTCCGGTGGATGCAAGTGGGGAAATCAACCATCAGGAGATTCTGGGAGAATGGTTGCTAATCTGTGAACAAACTGGACTGAAGGGGCACTCTCCTGAGGCCATGCAGAAAAAGATGGAATTGAAGAAGAGGGTCTTCAGTCAGTATGGACTGGAGCCAACCTATGCCAATATCTGAAAGGTATGTAGAAAAGAAGGATCAAACTGTGAAGATGAACCTGTCAGGAAGAAAGTTTGAAGCTGAAGATGGATGGAGAAAGTTTTTTTTTGTTTTCAGGATAGTCCTATGTTTTGATTACAGTCGAGTGCATATGTAAACTGTAATCTCTTTTACAGAATTAATGAAAATCACTATCCTGTTTTAAGCCCAAGATAATATCTCATTATCAGTTAGGCTCTTGCACTACTTTATTATATGAACTGCCTAACTAACATGCAGGTACTCATTTAGGGAGAATCTTCAGATTCAAATTTTTTCTAAGTATAAGTCCACTGATAAGAGTGAGATAGTTTAAATCTTTGTTCTTATCAAAAAGGGGGAAATTATTGGGAAATATTTAATGAAGTGTTTTGATAAAGTCCTAAAGACTTTCCTGATGTTCTAAAAGTTGTAAAACTTAGAAAAATAGCCTAACTGTTAGGAGGCTAAGTCAAAAACTTAGAAAATTTTGATTACAAAAGTCAGGCTACCATAGACATAATTAGCCTGATTTTTGTTAAACTAACCTGACGAAGAGTTAGGATATACACCTACTTTTGAAGAAAGACACCTCAGAAGACTAAGTGGATATACAAACGCCTGATGAAGAGTCAGGCTACCATAGACATAACTGGCCTGATTTTGGTTAGACTAGTCTGATGAAGAGTTAGGATATACACTCACTATCATGTTTTAAGCCCAAGATAATATGTCATTATCAGTTAGAATTTTGCACTACTTTATTATATGAACTGCCTAACTAACCTGCATGTACTCATTCAGGGAGAATCTTCAGATTCAAAATTTTTCTAAGTATAAGTCCACTGATAAGAGTGAGACAGTTTATGTCTTTGTTCTTTTCAAAAAGGGGGAAATTGTTGGGAAATGTTTAATGAAGTGTTTTGATAAAGTCCCAAAGACTTCCATGATGTTCTAAAAGTTGTAAAACTTAGAAAAATAGCCTAACTGTTAGGAGGCTAAGTCAAAAACTTAGAAAAATCGGATTACAAAAGTCAGGCTACCATAGACATAACTAGCCTGATTTTGGTTAGACTAGTCTGATGAAGAGTTAGGATATACACCCACTTTTGAAGAAAGACACCTCAGAAGACAGTTGAGAAGTGAACTGAAGAACTCCATTGAGAAGAACAAGCCTGATTCATTAAATGAACTTCAGCATTAATGAAGGCAGTTGCAACACATAAATGAAGTGTTAAATGCAACAAAAGGAAAGTTCCAAGTCACCTAATGAAAAGACAGAGGACTTTAATATAACTGTTTGACTGGACTGAGGAACAATTAAAGACAGAAGAACTGAAGAACTCCATTGAGAAGAACAAGCCTGATTCATTAAATGAACTTCAGCATTAATGAAGGCAATAGCAACACGTAAATGAAGTGTTAAATGCAACAAAAGGAAAGTTTCAAGTCACCTGATGAAAAGACAGAGAACTTTAATATAACTATTTGACTGGACTGAGGAACAATTAAAGACAGACCAATGAGAAGCTGCCACCTATGTATGGACCTGACACAAAAGACTGGCCTGACAGTACCATGTTCAGAAGTAACCAACAACCTAGGAAGACACATTTTTCAAAGGCGGCTGCATTAATTCTAAGCAGACATTTAATGAGCTCTCAACCATTAATGCTTGGAGTTGACTAACCAAAATCTGAAAAAGATCTTGAAGAACGTTGAACTACAAAGATTAACATATTTGACCATCCCAAAATCTGAGAAAGATTTTGAAGAACGTTGGATTACCAAAATAGCATAATATGAAACTATCTCTCCAACGGATAGTCTTTCAAATTATGTCTATAAATACAGAAGTTGAAGAAGAAGCTAAGTACGGGAAACAATCAAGCTCATCAGATTACAAGCTCTCTAAAGTTCATCACTCTTCAGCACTCGAAATTACACTTGTTTCCCAAGTGCTTACTGTCTAGAACACAACATTGTATTTAGGCTTGCATTGTAATATTCTTAGAAGCCTATTGAGATAATCCTATCTAGAATCTGATCTACATTGTAAAGGGTTATCTCAACCATAATTGGAATACTCAAAGCCCCCAAACAGTAAAAGGTGCAAGGCTAAGAGTGGTCAGAAAGTAAGTTGAGTGATTGTCTCAGTCTGAAATCTTGAGAGGACTAGGACATAGGGATAATCTTAGTGATCAACAGAAGTTGTTCTTGATCAATGCACCTTGGCACTCTAAAACAAGGAATTCCTGAGGTTAAGGAATTCTCCTCTTAAATCAGGAAAAGTGGGTGTAGGAGTGTTTAACTCCGAACCACTCTAAGACCTCTGTGTTCTTATTGTTTTACTCTCTTTGTGTGAATTGATAAAATCTTTGAAAATGTGTTTACACTTAATCCGCTGCTAAATTCATACTTTGATCAAAAACTCAGGTTATCTATCAGGGGACCTTAACAGTCCACTGATTGTGTTATCAGGTCATCTGTTCTCTTTAAGTCCACTGAAAACTATAATTTTTGAAAAATCCATACTCACAGGTGTATTCCTCCCCCCCCCCCCCACACATGTTGCTGTTTATCTGGGACCAACAGAGGAGATAGAAAGAGAATGGGAGGATTGTAGGGGTATTATAGACATTTGAAAGTCAAAAATAGACTTGGTGGTAACATAAAAAAAATACTTCTCTCACAGTAAAAACTGTAAATTCTATGTATCGATCCCATATATAAATGTTAAACGGGCTTCGGGCTAAACGAGTTAGGGTCTTATCTGGTTCGCTCTAAATGATCCTCTAATAGTTGAGACCTAATCCTAACCCTAACGGGCCTTAAACGGATTTCATCTAAAAAAAAAATTAAAAATAAATTTTCAACATAAAATTTAAAATAGTTGCAATAAAATGCTAATTAATATAAATATTGTTCATAAGATATTTCCTAAATTGAAATACTTAAAACACGACTTGCAGTAGTACTTTATTAATCATGTAATTGTTAAATAATTTTCTGTAATGAGCTTAGAAGTTAGAATTCAATTAATTGGGTTTTCTAACAATGGGCTTAACATGAGAGCCCAGGCGGCAGCAGTTCTTAGCATAATGATATATACAAGTTGCAACTTGCAATATATACATTAATACATATTTAATTAAAAAAAATTATATAGGCGAGCAGGAGGGCCAACCCGGTTAACCGGCGGGCTAATAGGTACGGGTCAAAAAAGTCCGGGTTTAAACGGGCCTATTAAAACTCGACTCTAACCCTGCATTTTTAGGGTTAAATGGGCTGGCCCATTTAGCCCGGCCCGGTTTAACATCTGTAATCTCAAAGGCAATTTCCCAATAAATTTTCATCCTCTCCATGGCTGTGAGCCTTCCTACATTATGTATGGGGCTTTATTTTAAAAAAAATAGCACAAGATCTCTATATTTTCAAAACAGACAAAATTTATCTTCATATTCATTATTATTGAAGAATTTTCATTAACTATCTCTCTTTAAATATATAAACTTTGTATATTTGCTATGAATCAAATCATGAATACAATTTCTGGTTTTTCACTTACTTAATTCCTAGTTTTTGGCCTTTATCAGAATAAATTGTATGGATGCAACAACTTATATATAAATCACATATATCAAGTGTAATATCAACTATTTATTACATAATTATTTGCATATTTATCTTATTTGTTTGTTCAATAATTATTTTTGCGCGTTCCAAAAGCAAAATACTTTAATAAATTTACCCCATTAATATTTACATATTTATAAGAATTGTTATTATCTTTTTTGGGTGTAAATATATCTTTATCCATTTCCAATGGATTAAATATATATCTATATGGATGAGATTTATACATATAAAAATTTCCAGTACCTTCTTCAAGTATTGGTGTATAAAATTTATTTTTTTCCTAAGGGAGATGATTTAATTTTCCTTCTAGAAAATGGTCGGTATGCAGGAGAATTTTTTTTTTTTTTTTTCACTAAGTCTATATTTCAAATTATATATTTAAGACTAAACTAGTCATCTTCAATTTCCTAACTCAGTTAAATAATATTAAGATGTTACAAATTTCACACAGTGATTTTGTTGATAGGCGATTAAAATGACACTTTAGGCGATCAAGATTGTATTAGGTGATCAACATAGTGTGGTCGGCGCACAGGATTATGAGGAACCCTAAATATATATCACAAACCAAGTACAAACTGCTAAGCAAGATAAGATAGAGAGCGAGCAGCTTAAGCGTGACAACGCCAAAAATTGCTCGTCACCTCAGCAAGTGCTGCTCGCCACCAAGGAGCGTGCCAAACCAGCCCCAGTGAGGTCCAAGCACAAATACAGATTTGACTTTGGAGAGCTATTATTTTTCATCTAAGAGAGTCGTTATAAACTTATAAGGGCTTTCTGAGTTCAGAGAGTTGTTAAACAGTTCTCCAAAATTCTCCTTTAAAAAGCGGTTATTAACTGCTCTCCAAGGGTCCACGTACCGCTCTCTAAGTTTATTTTTACTTTTTAAAATTTTTTTAATTCATTTATTAAACGTTGTCTATGTCTTTTTTTTTTCTTTTCTTGGACAACACATCATAGTAGGAACACCTTTTCGCTCCCATGAAAGTTCAAATACACTACATCGTGTATAGAGAGATCTTACGTGTTGTGTCTAACCGATTAAGCTAAACGAATTTATTGTCATATTTTAAACTATTATATATATGTATCTAATATATTTTATTTATATGTTTATATTATTCCTTATTAGATATATTTTTAGTTATTTACTACTATCTAATTATTATAATTAGAATAAAATATTACTTTTATATTATTTTATTAAACTATTTTTAAATATCTTAATAAAATGTAATTATTTTATAATCACATTTGTAATCTTTTTTACTATGTATTAATACGTATATACATATATTTTTTGTTGTTTTAATTAAAATATTTTTTCTTATATTATAAATTAATCATTTTATAATCTTTTTTCACTAGTTAAAACATTAATGTATGTATACACGTTTGATGATCTTAATAATTTTTTTTAATAAAATTATAAAATAATTATCTTTGTAATCTCTATTACAATTTTTTAACACGATTACGTATATATATGTTTCTTGATCGTTTTAATTATATTAATTCTAATAAATTTATAAAATAATCAACTTTGCAATTTTTTTAAAATTTAATAACACAAGTACATGTACTTAAAATATTTTTATAAAGTTATAAAATAATCAACTTTGTAATATTTTTCACTATTTATTAACATGAGTACATGAATATATACATCTTTGTTAATCGTTTTAATTAAAATATTATTAGTAAAATTATAAATTATGCATTTTTGTACTCTTTTTTCACTAATTATTAACATGTATGCATGTATATATGTTTAATGATCGTTTTAGTTGAAATATTTTTAATAAAATTATAAAATAATTGCATTTGTATTTTTTTTTTGACTAATTATTAACATGAGTACTATATACACGTTTTTTTATCATTTTAATTAAAAAAAATTTTATAAAACTTATAAATTAATAATCATTGTAATCCTTTTCACTAATTATTATTACGAATGTATATATGTACATGTTTGATGATCGTTTTAATTAAAATATTTTTAATAAAATTATAAAATAATCATATTGTAATTTTATTTCACTATTTATCAACATGTGTACTTATAATATATACATCTTTCTTAATCGTTTTAATTAAAATATTTTTAATAAAATTATAAAATAATCACCTTTTAATCGTTTTCACTATTTATCAATATAAGTGCATGTATACAAGTAATTTTTTTATCGTTTCTATAACACCCCAGTTTCTAAAATGCAATTTCGACATCAAGAAACCTGAGTCGTCACTTAGTGACTAAAAATTCGTACTATTTTTAAGTTTAAAAAATACTATTAGTAACATTAAATAGACAACGGAAGCATATATTTTTGTTATTAAAAGAATACTTCTCGTAGACAGAGAAAGAATAATTTTTTTGAAAGGCGCCGAGATAATTTTGATGATTTAATATGCAAGGATCTTTATAAAAAAATTGGCGCAAAATAGACACCAAAATAATAATCATATATTATAATCATCGAGAAATTTTGTAACCGTTCTTCAATTTTGCATATTTATAAAGTCATAATAAAAGTTATCATCCTTAACTCATTTTCTTTTTCATGCATAACAATATACTAATACAGGAAATTGTATCACTCTTCCACTAGCACGAACTCCACCTCTTCCTATCCTGAAAAAGATTTAAAAATAGAGGGTGAGATTTGAATTCTCAGTGTGGACGACCTATACGCTACTATACAAATTGACAATACACAAATGTATCGTTTTGTAAAATATTTTTTCATAACCACAAAGGCTCATCATTCATCATATAGTCCATCAACCCCTTTTCACCATGGTGCCTAACTACACAATTCAGACTATTACGTATCTTTTGAGATACATGTTCTCATATAGCCCGTAGGACCCTTTTCCACCGCGGGGCTAGCTACACAAGCCAAACCACTACATATCATTTGAGATACTTCACCCGTAGGCATTTGGGTAATAACCTCGTAACCGAATTCGAAGGTCAAAAGATCTTCATTTGCATACTCCAACCGTTCATAGAGTATTCAAGGCAATACAGTAAATTTCACCCACATTAAACGTATTTGTTAGGAAATGACTTGTAAAATGTTTTGATAAAATCCCAAAGACTCCCCTGATGTTCTATTGAATCACTAAAGACTTAGAAAAATAGCCCAAAGTGTTAAGAGGCTATGTTAAAAACTTCGAATTTTTTTTATATACAAACAGGCTAGTTTTGCTATAACTAGTCTGATGAGCCCAGACTAGCCTGATGTATCTTAGACTAGCCTGATGAAAAATTAGGAAATACACCCACTGTCTGAAGAATTCACCCCAGAAGACTAAGTCCAAGTGACCTGAAAGCACTCCCCTGAAGACAAGTGACCTGATGCAATAAATGCCTTTAGCATTAATGAAGGAAGCAGCCAACACAAAAATGAAGTGATAAATGCAGCAAAGAGAATGTTAGGATATCTATGTTAGATGTTTTGATGATATAAACCAATCAGCTTGTAATAGGACCAGCTGAACATGTTAGTCAGCTGATGAGTAGTTAGGATTAGATAGGTCCAAGTAAGGGGGAATCTACCTTGCTGCCTAGAAGATCCGAAGCTATCATAGAAGAGAAGACCATCTCAGACCTTGTGGACTTAGCCGTGTTTAGAAGACAGAAGATTTAAGCAGCTGACACTGGAGCATCGAAAGCAGATCATCAGAGAAGTTAACATCAGTCGATAAGCTGAAGAGCAGATCAGCTGATATCAGAAGATTAGCTGATCAGCTGAGAGCACGTCGCAGACAAGACAAGGACCATGGATAAAAGACTTATTCAGACGAAGTCAAGAAGACCAGCTGAGGAGCACATCAGCAGAGGTCCAACTATCAGCAGACTGATACACCAGCTGAGGAGACAGATCAACTGAGGTCTTGTGCTCAGCCCAGATTCTTCGGAATCAACTTGAAGGGTTAACTTGCGACATAAAAGGAAGACTCCCAGAATAGAAGATCAATCAATCAAGGGGACAAACTTGATTGATTGAAGATCGCAAAGACTGACGGGAATCAAGAAGGAAATTCAATCAATCACAATGATTGATTGAATACGAGATTATAGGATCTCAGATTTCTAGTCCATTCCAACGGCTAGTTATTTGATCCTATAAATTAGAGTAATAGTGATATTTTCAGCATTGGATTTTACACGCACATTAAGCTAGCCAATACTCTGTCAGTTTTATCACTTACGCTCAAGAACACCATCCATACTTATCCTTTGTAAAAGCTTTGTAGAAGCTGTAAGAAGTCAATTGCAATTATAGCATTGACAAGTTGTAAAGAGAGTAGTACTCTCAAAACTGTGTAAGTAAGTGAGTAAGTGAGTTAGTGGAGAGCCCCTCAAGTCCAAGTTGGATTGAGGAGAGTGGATGTAGGACAGTTGGTCCGAACCACTATAAATCCCCTGTGTCTCTTCGTATTTCTTTCTGTTCTTATCTGTGCACATCACCCAAAAACAAATTTTCATTAAAAACGTTTCCGCACTATACACAGCGCACTATTTTCAAAATTCAGACTACCTCAAGTAGTCTGCTGATTTTCTGAATAAACCAGTAAAATTGAAAAAGGTTTTTGAATCCGTACAAGTCTATTCAACCCCCCCCCCTTCTAGACTTGTTCAAGTGTATTCTACCCTAAAACCTGCCTTTGGGACCAACAGAGAATGTTCCAAGTCACTTGATGAAAAGACAGAGGACTTCAATGCAACCGTTAGGACTAAACTGAGGAACAATTAGGACAGACCAATGAGAAGCTGCCACCTATGTACGGACCTGACACAAAGACTGTCCTGTCAGTACCAAGTTCAGAAGCAACCAACAACCTAGGATGACACAGTTTTCAAAGGCGGCTGCATTAACTTTAAGCATGCATTTAATGAGCTATCAACCATTAATGCTTGAGAGTTGACCACCCAAAATCTGAAGAAAATCTTTAGAACGTTGGACTGCTACATTTTAACAGATTTGACAATCCATAATCTGAGGAAAATCTTGAAAAATGTTGGAACACCAAAATAGCTTAAATTTGAAACTGTCTCTCCAACGGATAGTCTTTAAAATTTAAGTCTATAAATACAAGAGTTGAAGAAGAAGCTACAAAAAGGGGAAACTAACAAGCTCAATTGATAATCAGAATGCTCTCCAAAGTTCATACACTCAAGCACTCGAAATTACTCTAGTTTCCCAGGTGCTTGCTTTGCTTAGAATTTTATCTTGTATTTAGGCTTACACTGTAATATCCTAGAAGCCTACTGAGATAACCCAATCCAGATATTGTTCATCATTGTAAAGGGTTATCTCAACCTTAGTTGGAAAACTCAAGTCCTTAAACTAAGAAAAGTTCAAGGTTGTGAGTAAGAGAAAGTAAGCTGAGGAGTGTCTCAGTCTGAAATCTGAAAGGACTAGGACTCAGTGACAATACTAGAGATCAAGAGGAGATATTCTTGATCAGTGCACCTTGGCACTCTAAAACAAGGAATTCCTTTGGTTAAGGAATTCTCCTGTTAAATCAGGAAAAGTGGATGTAGGAGAGTTTAACTCCGAACCACTATAAATCATTGTTTCTCATGTGCTTTTGTGTGAGTTAATTACTTCAAGTGTTTTAAAAATAATCTACTGCACAACTCAAACCTGATCGAATTCTCAGGCCACTTATCAGGTTACCCGTAAGTTCACTGTTACTTTGATAAGTAGACTGTGTTCTTAAAAGTCTGCTGAAAATTGATCTTTGAAAAATCTGTACTAACAGGTGTATTCCACACCCCCATACACCTATATTTGTCTATCTGGGACCAACAAGTGGTATCAGAGCAGGGGTTCTTAGAACCACTGCCTTGATATATCATTAGTGGTCATTTGAACTAATCTGGCTAACCTTTCTTGAAGTTTTCTTGATAAATATGTTTACTCAAGCAGAAGGATCAGTCAACACAGGGAACACTGCCACAGGAGCAGCCCATACCAATGTAGTTGGAAGATCAGACTCCAACATGGGAACCAATCCTCTCAATCATCTTGCACATCACAAGCTACCCCAATTCTCAGTAGAAGGTTATGATTTCTGGAAGATAAGGATGTGTGTATGATGAAATGCTCAGAGTAATCACAAGGGGTCCCTTTGTCTTTATGACTGCTAATCCTAGGATCACACAAGCTCAAATTATTGATCCTAGAGAAGAGTGGCCTAAGGATGAGGATGACTTCACTGCTGATGAGAGGAAGAGACATGATCTCAATTTTGTTGCTATGAACATATTGTACACAACCATCCCTGACACTGTCATGGGAAGGGTTGTCCATTGTACAACTTCAAAAGAGATATAGGACACATTGGCTCTCCTGTGTGAAGGAACTGACAAAATAAAGGAAAACAAGTTGTCAGTAGCTGTTCAAAAATATGAACAATTCACAATGGAATCAAATGAGACCATTGATCAACTTGATGGAAGGTTCACTAACATCATGAATGAGATAAACTCTCTTGGTAAAGTTTACACCAAAAGGGAGGTTGCTCTCAAAAACCTCAGGGGACTCTCACCTAGGTGGGATGTCTACTCTGTGATGATGCAGAACACAAAGGATCTATCTAACATGTCTATGCAGCAAGTATTCTCAGAACTCAAGGCATATGAGTTTGATCTCAATAGAAAGAGAGCTACAGAAGAGCCTTCCTCATCTGAGAAAGGAGTAGCCTTCAAGGAAAATAGTTCTGAAGTTGAACCAGTAAAGATCAAGAAAGCCAACAAGCCTTGCAAATCCCAGAGCAAAGCTGAGCTAAAGGAGGAAATGAGCCTTCTAGCAAGAAGGTTTGAGAAGCTAAACTCAAGATTTGGTAAATAAAAAAGATACTATCAGGATAGCAAGGAAAATAAGTCCAGGTTCACTCCCAGGAATGAAAGGAACCTGAGTAGGATTACAAGAGAAATAACAAAAGTGAGGAATCCACCTCAAAATCAGAATCCAGAAGGAAGGACAAGGAAGAAGCTGAAGATGATGACAAGAGATGCTTTCAGTGCAACAAGTCAGGCCACTTCCAGTATGACTGCCCTCAGCTGAGTTCTAAGGAAAGAAAGGAAAGGAAAGCCAAGAGGGACAGGAGACTAGAAAGAAGAGCAATGGTGGCAGAAGATGAAGAGGCTGCAAGCTCATCTGAAGAGATATTCACTTATAGCAGTGATGATGATATATGCCTCATGGCCAATGATTAACCTGAGGTCCAATCTCAACTATGTCAATTGATAGTACACTCACCTGAGCCCTGCTCAGAGTCAGCAGGGGACCTAAACCTTCAGTTCACTTTGGAACAATTGATGGTTGACTTCTCCAGGCTGCAAGAGGCATACCTCATTCTTGAGGAAGAAAACGGGATGCTAGCACATGAAAACACCAAGCTAGCTGAGTCTGAGATTGAGGCAGACCTTGCCTCAGCATCCCAAACAATTGCCCTGACAAATGAAGTGGAAACACTCAAAAGTGAGGTCAGTGCAAATGAGCTGATCAGGGGACTGACCAATGATCAGATCAGGCTAGCTAGTGAAAAAAATGAGCTAGCTATCCAAATCAAAATCCTTATCAGCAATGTAAATTTGCTGAAAGAATCTGAGGACCATCTGCTGAGAAAGCTAGAATCCTTAAACAAACCTTCTCTTGCTATAGAAAAGATTCTAAGCTTACAAAATAGCTCAGACAGCAAACATGGGATAGGATTCCTTCCATGTACATCCTCAGAAGGTCCTCTCAATACTGCATTTACTAGCAGTAGTGAGAGAGTGTTTGTAAGGTCCTCTGAGAATCCCAGAAAGATCCTTGATAAGGGCAAAAGTTCTGCTGAACCTACTGAGGAGGTAATAGTGCCAAGTAGGTCCACTGAAAAGGCTAGAACATCCTATGCACCTCCCAGAATAAACTCCATGAAAAGTCAACTCTAAAGAAGACAACCTTCTACAAACAAATGGAGTAATGTTCAGTACACTTATCCTCAACCTAGATCTTCTCCTATGAGACAATCTAAGCAGAGGACAAACTGGCCTGAACCCTCTGTCAGGAGAGTTGACAGAAGGGTTCACTACAGGGAACCTTCCTCACATATGTCCTATGAGAGAAATTATATCCCTCCCTTTCAACAACACTTCAGGCCAGCAGCACCAAAGTCCTTTAGGAACAGGAGGTATAACACGCCTCCTGTCCCACAAAGGACTAACACATATAGGCAGTCAACTCCTAGGACATTTAAGGAGTCCACTGTCTATGTAGATGTTTATGGGAGAAGAATCAACCAATCCAAAGTATCTAGGACTGTTAATCAGATTTGGATCCCTAATGGTACAGCTAACCAAATAGGACCCAACACAAAATGTGTACCTAAGAATTGATTTTTATGCAGGTTTCAATGGATGACTGGTATCTGGATAGTGGTTGCTCAAGGCATATGACTGGCAATCAAACTCTTCTGACTAACTACAAGGAAAGGAAAGGCCCTCAGGTCACTTTTGGTGAGAACTCAAAAGGAATCACAGAGGGTTATGGTACCCTGATGATAGGGTCAGTCCAGGTAACAAATGTATCATATGTCAGTGGACTGAAACATAACATGTTTTCTATAAGCCAATTCTGTGATAAGGGATATAATGTTGAGTTTTCAAGTAACCTGTGCTTTGTAAGAAATGCATCAAATACACAGGTACTACTAACAGGGTCTAGGAAAGGAAATGTTTATCTTGCAGATTGGAGATCATGTCCAAAAGAGACCTGTCTCATTGCCAAGAGCTCAAGTGACCTGACTTGGTTATGGCACAGAAGACTCAACCACCTGAATTTCAAGACATTAAACAAGATATCCAGACTGAGTCTAGTGGAAGGAATACCAAATGAGGTGTTCAACAAAGATCACATTTTCAAAGCTTGCCAAGAAGGGAAGCAAATAAAAGCCTCATTCAAAAGCAAGACAACTCCTTCCACTGACAGGGTACTTCAACTTCTACACATGGACCTCTTTGGACCTGTCACACCAGCCAGCATCAATGGAAGCAAGTACACACTGGTGGTGGTTGATGACTACTCAAGATTTACTTGGGTGATCTTCATGTCCAGCAAGAAGGATACTCAACTCAGGCTACCTGAGCTACTCAGGAAGATTACAAATGAAAATGATCTATCAATCATCAACATAAGATCTGATAAAGGTACAGAATTCATAAATTCCATTATTACTGACTTCTCCAATAAGTCAGGTATATCCCATGAGACATCAGCTGCTAGAACTCCTCAACAAAATGGGATAGCTGAAAGAAGAACAGGACACTAAAGGAGGCTGCCAGAACCATGCTTGCTGATGCACAAATCCCCAAAAGGTTCTGGGCTGAAGCCATACATACAGCCTGTTACACCCAAAACAGATCCATGCTCACCAAAACTTAAGGCAAAACCCCCTATGAGCTATGGAATGGTAGGAAACCTCAGGTATCCTATTTACATGTCTTTGGTTGTAAGTGTTTCATTCACAATAATGGGAAAAGGCAATTGAAAACCTTTGATAGCAAAGCCGATGAAGGAATCTTCCTTGGATATTCCCAAGTCAGTAGAGCCTACAGGGTATATAACCTTAGAACCCTTGTTGTGGAAGAAACACCCCATGTTGTTTTTTATGAATCTATTCTTGAGTCCAGGAAAGATCAGGCTACTAAGGAAATCACTGATAAAATGACTAAACTGACCTTGGACAAGTCCACTTATATAAAAGTGGATGCCTACATTCCAACATGGGACAATCTAGAATCAAAGGAGTCAGAGGACTGCTCTCAGAGGTTAAACCAGCCTGAGGAAATCAACACTGATGAAAATGAGCTGAATGACCCAATCCCAGCTCCTCAGGTAACTTCTGTCAATGAAGAAGCTGGCCAAGCTGAGACAGATACTGAGCATAATATACAGGGGGAAGCCAGACTAGACTGTGTTGATAACTTAGAAACAACCCTAAATGATGACTCAGGACTCCTTCCTTCTGCCCTCTCCCCTGAATTACTTAGACTTGCCCAAACTAGTGACTCAATCTCAACTGATGAGGAATCCCCTGTGGATAACTCCACTGAGAGAGGACAATCCAAAAGAAGCTGGTTGATTGATCATCCAATCAGTCAGATTCTTGGACATCCTAACCTTGGTGTCAAAACTAGAAGTTTTCATGGAGAGAATGCTCTCTTTTATTGTTTTCTTTCAGCACAGGAACCTAAGACCATTGAAGAAGCCTTAAAGGATCCAAACTGGATCATTGCTATGGAGGAGGAACTCAATCAGTTCACAAGGAATCAAGTGTGGGAGCTTGTCAAAAGACCCAAGCATGCTAACATCATTGGAACCAAATGTGTCTTCAAAAACAAGAAGGATGAAAATGATGTCATTGTCAGAAACAAAGCAAGACTAGTGGCCAAAGGATACTCTCCAGTTGAAGGATTTGATTATGATGAAACCTTTGCACTAGTAGCCAGACTAGAGGCTATCAAGCTATATCTTGCTTATGTTGCCCACAAAAAGTTCAAGGTCTACCAAATGGATGTCAAGAGTGCATTCCTCAATGGGGTTCTAAATGAAGAAGTCTATGTGGAACAACCCCCTGGCTTTGAGGAAGGCAACAAAGTCTACAAGCTCAGGAAAGCCCTATATGGCCTAAAACAAGCCCCAAGAGCCTGGTATGACACCTTGTCTCAGTTCCTCTTGGAGCATAGTTTCACAAAGGGGAGTGTTGACAGAACACTCTTCAGAATCACACATGAAGAAGGCATACTCTTGGTCCAAATCTATATGGATGATATCATATTTGGCTCACAGAATGAAGATCTATGCACAAGATTCTCACATCTCATAAAAGGAAAGTTTGAGATGTCTATGATGGGAGAAATGAATTTCTTCCTTGGACTGCAAGTCAGGCAATCCCCTGAAGGAATATTCATCAATCAGGCCAAGTACACAAGGGAGCTGATTCAAAAATTTGGTTGCAGCTCAAGCAAGGTAGTTAGGGTACCTATGAACATAAACACAAACGTTGAACCTGATGAAGAAGGAGAAGCTGTGGATCAGACTACCTATAGAGGAATCATTGGATCTCTTCTATACCTCACTGCAAGCAGGCCTGACATCACTTATGCAGTAGGAATCTGTGCTAGATATCAGGCTAGTCCCAAGAAAAGTCACCTGGAAGCCACAAAGAAGATTCTAAGATATCTCAAGGGTACTGTCAACATGGGACTTTGGTACCCCTCTGATGATAACTTTGAATTGACAGGCTACTCTGATGCTGACTATGGAGGATGCAAAATTGACAGAAAGTCAACCAATGGGACATGTCAATTCCTTGGAAACAAATTGATATTCTGGTTCTCAAAGAAGCAGAGTTCAGTAGCAACAAGCACTACTGAAGCTGAATACATGGCTGCTGGAAGCTGCTGTGCCCAAATCCTATGGATAAGGCAACAACTGATTGACTACAACATACAGGCCAGTGAAGTACCTATCTTCTGTGATAACAATAGTGCTATTGCTATATCACAAAACCCTGTAATTCACACAACATGCAAGCATGTGGATATTAGGCACCACTTCATCAGAGATCATGTGGAGAAGAAGGATGTGTGCAAAGGGCAGACATACTTACTAATCAAGGGGGAATGATCAAACAATAAAAGTGGACTCAACTGATAAAGTCCACTGATGCCCTCTGATAGTCAGAAGAGTCCACCCCACTGAACTCAACTGGACTGAGCAAAAGTCCACTGAATACTCCACTGAGACAAACTCTAACTGGCGGTTACTTTATTGGTAATCGTGTCTATGGAGCATTTAATGGGATAGTAAGTGTGCAGAAAAATCTCGGGAGATAATTTCGAGCAGTTATCTCTCATGAAAAGCCTCACTTTTAATCGTCATCCTTTTCAATCGCAACCGTTGATCTTAAACCAACCCACCTTCCATAATTGGTAATAATTACAAATTACTTGGGAAGTTAAAACACTTTATCTTCCAAATTATTGCCTCACTCTCAACCGTAGATCAAATCTCTCTTGTTCAATCTCCACCTTTGATTGTCAATA
This sequence comes from Prunella vulgaris, assembly GCA_026898435.1. Lineage (NCBI taxonomy): Eukaryota > Viridiplantae > Streptophyta > Magnoliopsida > Lamiales > Lamiaceae > Prunella > Prunella vulgaris. The sequence goes on along the minus strand of JAPKLY010000075.1, from coordinate 134,797 downwards.
TAAATAACCTCCACACTTAGCAGCTTTTACAAATGATTTCATTATTATCAACCCTACTCATACTCTAAACCCTTACCATTCTTAACCCTCACCAGAAAACATCCTATCTAAGAAACAATGTCTCAAATCTATGTAGATTACAAAGAACTGTCCAACAATAAAAACTTTTGGTATGAACCAATCGTTTGTTTCAACCATTCCAAAGTTCTTTCTGACCCCAACCTACACCATATCAGAAGAGCCCTTGATCTTGTAAGACGTGCTGGACTGTACAGATTCCTTTCAAAAGGTCCAGAGAAGTGCTATGATAGGCAGGTGTTGGAGTTCTTTGTGGATATGGAGAAGAGCATCACATCCATCAGATCTGCCATCATGATGGAGAAGAGTGAAAAGAAACATGACAAGAAGGGGAGGGAGGTCATTGAGGCTGTCATGAAGAGGCACAAGTTTACTCTAAGGCAGGAGGATTTACATGATATCTATGGGTTGCCAAATGAGGGTTTGGACCCAGCAGCCTACAAGCTCGGAGAAGAAGAGAAGTTTTTTAACACAATTACAAAGAAGAGGGAGTAGTATGTCACAACCTTCAACAAGAAACTCCTCAAGCCTGAATTTGAGGTCTTGGCAGAGATTGTTGGGAAATGCATCCTAGCAAACCAAGGAAGCATTGAGCAAGTGAGCAAGATAAAGCTCAAATTGACGGCAGCCATTGTAGACACCACTGATAGGGTAAAGTTCAACTGGCACCAGTTCTTTATCTTAAACCTCAGGGAAGAAAGGAGCAAACTGAAGGTGGTCAAAGGGAGGATGTTGATTGAGCACAAGTTGTGCCATGCTTCTAAGGTGTCTCTCATCATTGAGGCACTGAATGTGAAAGTACAACTTCCCTGATACAAGATCTTGGAACAAGGCCAAGATTTTGTTTAACTCTGAGAAGCTCTTGGAAAAGATGAAGGTTGAGGCACCAATTGTTGAAGGAAGAAGGGAATAGGTCATAGTACTAGAGGAGTCAGGGGAGGACAGTCCCCTGTAAACATCAAGAAAAGGGCTTTAAAGCCCAGTGAAAAGATGAAGTCCCATAAGGAAGACGAGTTGGAGAAGAAAAAGAGAAGATTGGTGAAGAAAGCTTTCATTGAAAGCGGGGCAATAAGCAGCAGCTCTGAGACTCCCACTCACTCATCTGCTGAGAAATCTGTTGAGGAAGAGGAAGAAGGGATGAAGTCCCCTATTCACTTACTTGTCACCACTGCCCTCAAGGGGATTGAGGAAGGGCAGAAAGGAGAGGAAGCAGATGAGGAGACATAAGAGGAGTCTGATGAAGAGAGCTCAGAGGAGTCTGAGGAAAGAGAATGAGGTCAAGAAGCCTCAGAGGACTCTCAAAAGTCCTCTGAGGTAGCCAAAATTACACCCACTGAACCAACAAATGAAAACCCCACTAAAGGCTCTCAAAAGCCTGAAAGTGCAGCCAAAGAACAACCCACTGTCCCACAGGCTAGTGAAGGTTTACCTTCACTAGAAGTAGCTGATAAGGAAGAGGTCCAGTACACATACTTGGACTCTCTAAAGGAGGAGACCTGTTATGAATTGGAGCAGCTATGTTTGAGAAGGTGAGGCTACTCGTCAAGCTGAAAGATGCATATCTTTATGAGCTCTTGGAAGCTGTGAAGGGACAAGGAGAAGGTTTCTGGAGAAAGGAGGAGAAAGAAATACTTGAGTTTGCTCAACTAAGGTAAGTCAGTGTACTGTTGCAAGAGTGGGAGTTTGGCAAACTGGTTGCCAAGAAGTTAGATAATGCAAGAATGATAGAGGGGCCCAAGGGCAAGTCAACTGATGACAAGGAGAATGATGGAGATGATGCAGGAGCCAACCCTACTGAGGAGGGTTAGGCTGGTGAAAAACAGGAGATGACCCAGGCTAGTGGGGGTCAGGCCACTGAAGATCAGCCTGAGTTACAGGGGACTCAGAAGGAATTAGTGCCCTCTCCTGATGAAACACCAACTGCTCAAATTGAAGGTATTATTCAGACTGTTGTCCAGGCTGCTGTGGAGCACAAGCCTGAAGAAAAATAGTTGGCTACTCTGACTGGCAAAATGGAGAACCTAGAGATCATGATGGAGGAATAGTCTGTTGAGACAGATGTGCTTGATGAGCATCTAGATCAGGTAAAGAACTCTAACCTGACACTCATTACTAATTTATCAAGAAATGTGGATCAGATGGAGATGCACCTATCCAAGGAAATCAATGATCTCAAAGCAAGTGTGGATCAAGAGAGGCAGGCCCATGCACAAGCTGTTGGTCCCTAAAGAAGACTTGAGTCTTCTGGTTTTGAAAACAGCTGACTTTACAATCAGCTGAGTGCGCAGTGATCTTAGTGTGCGGAAACATTTTTAGTTAAATCCTTTTTAAGAAAACCTTTTATTTAGTGCAGCAAGTTAGAGCAATAAAATAAAGCAAGTAAATGACACAAGATTTATAGTGGTTCGGACCAACTGTCCTACATCCACTCTCCTCAATCCAACTTGGAGTTGAGGGGCTCTCTTACTCACTTACTTACTCCCTTACAACTTTCGAGAGAAATCTCTCTTACAACTTGTTAGTGCAAACAACCTTGCAACTAACTGATCGACTTCTACAAAGTCTTACAAATGAATAATAAAGTATAATGGGTGTGTTTGTGTACAGAGGGCTGATGGAGAAGATGGATGCCTACAGTCAGGCAGGAGAACTTGGAGGAAAGAGAGAGGTTGATTCAGGCTACCATCACTGCAATGGCAGAAGGACTGATGGAGAAGATGGATACCTACATCAGGCAAAGGGAGGAGGCCTTGAAGGCAGAAATAGAAACTCAAGTGAGGCAGGCACTCTCAGTTCTTCCCACTCACGCGGCCACCAATCTGATCATAGAGAAGAAATTGAAGACGTTTACTGACTTTGGAGTAAATGTTGTTTTTCATCTAAGGGCCCTAAATGAAGAGACGGAGCACTGCCTCACCCATCTAAGAGTTGTGGAGCAAGACACAGCTAGGCACTCAGTGGCTCTTGCTGAACTCTCTCGGAGAGTTAGCAAGAAGGGGGAAGAAAGTTAGGATAGGCCACTGGGTGGCCCATCAGTTGGGAAGAAAGTTGATCCAGAGAAAGTAGTTGCAGATGTGAACCAGGAGGTTGACAATCTTATCAGAGATAGGGAGCAGACCACCGCTCATGAGAAAAAAAAGGGAAAGGTTGATGTACGAAGAGAAATCAGGCTGTCTAAAGCCAAAGAAAAGATTTTGAGAGAGAAAAGGCAGAGAAGTGAACAAAGAAGTGGGAGTGTATCTGACACTCAGGCCACCAAGAGGAGAAGAGTTCTGATTGATCAGGGAGAGGAGGAAGGCAGGGAACTTCCAGTTGAAAATCCCAATCCAATTGCATCACTTGCACCCAGCCCACCAAAGAAGGTACAGTCCACTGAGGATCTCTTCAGGCCACCAACACTCAGTCTCCTGGCCCAGGCAGTAAGGTCAGGGAAGTCTCTTGATGAACACAACTTGGAGAAAACTGAAGAAAAGAGGCGACTGATGGAGAGTGGCCAACTGATGAAGTCCCCACCACGAGGAAGCCCAGGAACTAATACTGGAGGTTGAAGGCAAGAAGAAGCCAGGCTCAGGCTAGTGAGCCCATTGCAAGGTTCCCTCACATAGATCCTTGGGTTCCTAAGGAGATCAATGACTCCTGGGAGGAGGCCAAGAGGGAGTTTGTGTACTCCTTTTATGTGACAGGTGAGTTCGCAGGGGTGGAGGCTGATGGAGTATTTCATCAGAAGGTGGTGGAGAACTGGCCTGCTCTATATCCCAGGATCCTGAACTCATGGGAAGAGCACAGTGGAGGAGACCCTTTCAAAGCCCCTGGTCCCATTCTCTTCATGTCCCCAATGGATGCCAGTGGAGAGGTTAGAATGCAAGACATCCTGAATGAATGGTTGGTGGTTTGTGATCAGCTCGGCATAAGGGGACACATCAAGGAAGTAATGGAGAGAAAAATGGAACTGAAGAAGAGGGTGTTTGCTCAGTATGGAGTGGAGCCAGCATTTGGAAGCCTATGAGGCAAGGAGGACTGATGAAGGCAGCAGGAGAAGATGTTATCTTTTTAATTTCTTTTATCATTTGGGCAGGACAGTTAGTTTGGTTACAGTAGGAATCTTGTAAACTGTAATCAATTCTCAGTTAATGAAATATCTATCCTTTTGAGCCCAAGATAATATCTCATTATCTGCTAGGCCTATGCACTATAAACTGAATAACTAACCTGCAGGTACTTGTTCAGGGGGAACTTCTGAAAAATAGATTTTTGCTAAGTAAAAGTCCTCTAATATAAGCTAATCAGGATAAGTCTTTGTTCTTATCAATTAGGGGGAAATTGTTGGGAAATGACTTGTAAAATATTTTAATAAAATCCTAAAGACTCCTCTGATGTTCTATTGAATCACTAAAGACTTAGAAAAATAGTCCAAAGTGTTAAGAGGCTATGTTAAAAACTTAGAATTTTGTTTATATACAAACAGGCTAGTTTTGCTATAACTAGTCTGATGAGCCCAGACTAGCCTGATGGAAAATTAGGAATTACACCCACTGTCTGAAGAATTCACCCCAGAAGACTAAGTCCAAGTGACCTGAAAGCACTCCACTGAAGACAAGTGACCTGATGCAATAAATGCCTTAAGTATTTATGAAGGAAGCAGCCAACACATAAATGAAGTGATAAATGCAGCAAAGAGAATGTTCCAAGTCACCTGATGAAAAGACAGAGGACTTCAATGCAACTGTTAGGACTGAACTGAGGAACAATTAAGACAGCCCAATGAGAAGTTGCCACCTATGTACGGACCTAACACAAAGACTGTCCTGTCAGTACCAAGTTCAGAAGCAACCAACAACCTAGGATGACACAGTTTTCAAAGGCGGCTGCATTAACTCTAAGCAGGCATTTAATGAGCTATCAACCATTAATGCTTGAGAGTTGACCACCCAAAATCTGAAGAAAATCTTCAGAACGTTGGACTGCTACATTTTCACATAATTGACCATCCAAAATCTGAGGAAAATCTTGAAAAATGTTGGAACACCAAAATAGAACTATCTCTCCAATGGATAGTCTTTCAAATTTAAGTCTATAAATACAAGAGTTGGAGAAGAAGCTAGAAAAAGGGGAAACTAACAAGCTCAACTGATAATCTGAAAGCTCTCCAAAGTTCATACACTCAAGCACTCGAAATCACTCTAGTTTCCCAAATGCTTGCTATGCTTAGAATTTTATCTTGTATTTAGGCTTACACTGTAATGTCCTAGAAGCCTACTGAGATAACCCAATCCAGATACTGTTCATCATTGTAAAGGGTTATTTCAACCTTAGTTGGAAAACTCAAGCCCTTAAACTGAGAAAAGTTCAAGGCTGTGAGTAAGAAAAAGTAAGCTGGGGAGTGTCTCAGTCTGAAATCTGAGAGGACTAGGATCAGTGACAATCCTAGAGATCAAGATGAGATATTCTTGATCAGTGCACTTTGGCACTCTAAAACAAGGAATTCCTGTGGTTAAGGAATTCTCCTGTTAAATCAGGAAAAGTGGATGTAGGAGAGTTTAACTCCGAACCACTATAAATCCCTATGTCTCCTGTGCTTTTGTGTGAGTTAATTACTTCAAGTGTTTTAAAAATAATCTGTTGCACAACTCAAACCTGATCAAATTCTCAGGCCACTTATCAGGCTACCCATAAGTCCACTGTTACTTTGATAAATAGCATGTGTTCATAAAAGTCTGCTGAAAATTGATCTTTGAAAAATCTGTACTAACATGTGTATTCCCCCCCCCCCATACACATGTATTTGTCTATCTGGGACCAACAGTATTCCTTTGGTAAAATGATTTCCCATTTCTCTCATTTGAAAATTCTCGTCACCTTACACATACTCAAACCTAGCACAATTTGTTGTACTTTAGTTATGAATGTCTCAGAAATTCTTTTAGAGTTTATACACGCTGATTCGGAAGGAGACTTTTGAGCACTTAAAATCTTATTCTATTTATTCTTATCACTTAAGAAAACATATAATCCTAAATTCAAACAAGAGAATATAACATTCTAAACTTAGCAAGAGAATATGAAGTACTAGACATAGCAAGAAAACATGATATCCTAAACATAGCAAGAAAACATGATATCCTAAACTTTGCAAGAAAATATAATATCCTAAACTTTGCTAGAAAAATATAGTGTTCTAAATGGAAGAGTATGTAGCACATAGATCTTAAATTTTTAAATAGAAGAACATGTAGTATTTTAATGTCCTAAGCTTTAAATAAAAAGAATATATATTATGCATTTTGCAAAGGTTTTAAACTTGCAATACCTAGTGTTCTAAATCTTGAATGATAAACACGTTGTACTAAAATTAAAATAATGAGTTCAAAATCATGCAAAACACATAAATAAAGTTTTTTACTTAGCATTTTAGAGCTTCAAATCACTATCATATCATGCTCACCAAATATAATCTGTTTTTAGTAAGAATCAATTTGAAAAGAAATATTTTTTTATCTATTCTTAAGTATTTTCTAAACATATTTTAATACAACCAAAATTAACAAAACTTGTACAGTACTGAGATCATAATGAGGTGTATAACACCCAAAATCTATGGTAACTCATTTTGTAAGTGAAAAATTCAGGTTTTGGATATTTCCAGAAAGAGGACAGTGATTTTCTTAAGTTTCCACAAATTTTCAGCAGTGCGTCCTTGACAAAATAATTTTTGTAAAAATATTTTGGCTAGTGTAAAAAATTTAAAATAAATCATGGAGATTCCTAAGTTCACCTAGTATTTAATTTTATATTTTATAAAAGTTGTGCTCGAGCCAATTTTTCTCAGAAATTCAAAGAACTCTAAATATGGAAACCTCTCAAAGGAAAACAAGAAACATATAATCCTTAATCTAAAATAAACACTAATCATCGTGCCATTCACTTAACTCATATATTCACATAGAATTTATCTCAAGGCTTTTGGACTAGTTTTATCTCAAAAAATTACTTACTTGACTTGTAACAAGAGAATAACGCATGAGTAATTATATTCAAGTAGGACAGTTTGCATGGTTAACCTACACTTACACCAACTTGGAGAATTTTTAAAAAAATATCAATACTCATCCAAAAATTATGAAATTTTTACATTAGTTACTAAATTTATATATAAAATTTATTTCATGTAATTTATTTTAGAACAATATGAATTCTAGGCTTGTTTTCAAAACATGGCAGATTGTTCTAGAAATTCCAGACATTGTGCAACTTTTGAAATAATTTTGTAAAAGTATTTATAGACGTCTAAAAATAATGAAATGCATTATACAAGTACTTAACTTCATATAGTATTTAATCATAATTTTTAAAATTTTATTTCTTTAACCGATTACTCACAGAAAATCTATAATCTCGAAAAAGAATGCATTTTGTCTCACTTTCTTAAAAATTCATAACTGATTAACGAAAATTCAAAAATGCTCAAACTAAATGCAGATGAAATAAAACTTGATGTAGTTTCCAACCAAATAAAGATCATTCAAAAAAATATAAAATAAGAGGTCTGAACTCTGTAAGAAGTTCGGGGGCAATGCATATAGTGTGTGGTATGTGTGCATAATTTCACTTACATTTCCTATTTCATAAGTACCATGCTACTAAAATTTAACAACTTTATACACATCATTCAAGACTTCATTTAACATGAATTTAAAAATTCAAAAAGTAAGATATCCCTGAGGTTTCATGATTTCTAAATATATGAAATAACAAACACATATTTTCACAAAGCTTGCAAAAAAGACAATGTTTTGAGTTGGGAGTTTTACAACCTTAATTTGTAGACTTGTATTCTTATGCTAGAGAGCCTTATTAACTATTGAATCTTTTAGTACATCAAGAAAATTAGGGCTCCTTGTAAGAAATCCTTGTGTTTGAGCTAAAACAGCAAGAATTTAAGTTTGAAGATGAAGATGGAGTACGAATTTGAAAAGAAAGAAGGGGATGGAGAGCTTATTTTTGTTTGGAGATGGCTTCAAAACTTCAATAAAACTTCATAGATTCCTTGACACGTGAGAATGGAAGAACTTTAGAGTTACAGATAGGAGAAGAAAATTTTCTCATTTTTTTAGAAGTGAAGTAGCCAAAGCTTTGTGCAAGGAGTGAGAGGGAGGTTTTGCTTGATTTCCTTCTGGGGTTTCTTTGCTGGAATGAATTTAAGTGTCAAGATAACACATATATATAGAGGGGAAATGGGTGCTGGCCGCAGGTTTTGATGGAGGAAATGAGGAGACAAAGTCAAGGTAAGATGTGGTACACTTTGAAAAATTGGAAGGGAAACATGGATCCTCGTTTTAGGGGAAGGACAATATTGACTCAAATTTTCTCTTCCATCAAAGCTGAAAGTCACGGTCATCTGTGGGTTTTAGGGGTGGAATTTGAGTTCTGACTGTATTTTGAGACGCGATATAATTTTTGGTGTCGAAATCGGATATTTTTCGATAGCATGGGCTCCAAAAATTAATATTTTGCTCACTTTGGCATTCAAAATTTTTATATCTTGTAGTTATTAATAAAAACATTTATTTAACTTATTTATTAATTAAATCTTAATCAGAAACTGTAATTACTCGCTGGATCGAAGATTTTCGAAATTATAGGATCTTCGATTCAACTTTTGGCGACAAACGTCTAAATTTTTATTTCATTATTCTTTCAAACTTAGAGGCCTTTAAAAGCCTATTTAGGACCTTATTTTACTTATTCCATCAATTTATTTAAATTCGATTCGCAGTTACGGTGCTAGGAGTGCTTTCGGTTCCGATTTTGGACCAACCATTTAGCAGAAACTAACATTTTTAAACTTAGTGTCCTTAAAAAAATAAAAGATCAATAAAGTAAAATATATATACATATAACATAACATTTAATATTAATAGAAAGTCCTAATTTGGTTCGGGGTATTACAGTTTTAATTAAACTTCATTAATATGTATAATTAATAAATTAAAATTAATTAATATTATACTACTATAATATTTATATATATTAAATGAATTTAAAAATAATTTTTAAAATAAAAAAGAATTCCAGTAGATAGCAGTTATTAACAATAGCATAGTTCTAAATTATTGCATGAGGTCTAGTTTAGAGTGTAGTTTTCAATCGTTGTAAATATATAACTTTGGATAACGATTTAAAATTGTTGTCTAAGTGACTGCACCAGTCAACCCAAGAAGTGTTGGGGAATTAAACGCGGATCTATTTGGGATTTACGCTAAATATAAATTTAAGCCTACAATTAATATCATGATTTAAACATAATTAAATCAAATAATTGTATACTCAACAACAGGCTTTGCATGCAAAACATATGAACAAATAATATCACATAAAGCCCTAAACATGCGGAACTAAGGGATTTAGTGAATTATACCTCTTGGAGAAAAGGCAGTTTCTGAGACAAGAGGCGTCCTTTGTTCCCTTGGTGAAAGACACTTTCTGAGACAAAAGACTTCCTCTTGAGATGCCTTAGAGCTGAGTAGTATTGATTGAGATCAAAAGGCGTCCTTTTTGAAACCCTCAACTTGATTAACCCAACAAGCCTTCTCAAGTATTCTCTTGTCCTTATTCGTACACCCGGTGGGAGGCCACACGAATAATCACAACACAAGGAAGAAAATAATTTTGTTGCCCAAGAAACTGTAATTTTTGAGAATTACTACTAAAATAATAATGAATATGAAGTCTTGTATCATCTCATATTTATAATGAGAATACAAGATCTTGAATATCTAATATTTCAAATCTTGATTGTCATGAATATCAAATATTCTAATCTTGATAATCTTGAATACTAAATATTCAATTCTTGATATTCTTAATATCCCAATTTTCAAAAAATACAATATATACATAATTCCATGAGATCTTGATTTTATTAGATATTCTTGTATTCAAGATACATTTCTATTTTTCATAAAATCTCTCAATTAATTAAAATATATACAATTTTCAAAAATTGCATTTATTTGGGCCCAAAATTATTTCTTTTATTTTAATCTCCTTATTTATTGTTGGACATTTAATTGGGCTACTTGAGGGGCCTTTAGGAGAATTAAGATTGGACCTCCTAATGGGCCTTGAATTCTAACATTGAGTCCAATGTCATTCAACCCATTAACATTAATCACACTCCACTATAGGATTAATGTTGCACTATCCATCTTAACCTATATTACAATCATATGGCTCCCGGTCACTATTTCCCGTGTTTAAGATTCTCTTGTTCGTTAATTAATCAAGCCACTGAACGCTATAATTAATTTAACATCTTAACCTTGGAGTAAGGACAGTTCTTCTTTATAATCATACAGGAAACAAATTCCACTTGCAAGATTTAGTATGACGAACGTTTAGAGCCCACCAAGGGGACTAATCATGCAAGACTCTCCAAGCACACGTTCCTCTGTATTAAATCTTAGCAACTGTCATGTTCTCAATGGCGGCACCCAAGATGCGAAGTATTGAGTCTTATTGACTATCTACCTATAACAAAATAAAGTGCCACGCACGGATCACACACAGTCCTATTTAAGGGACAGAGGTTTAGAAATAAATGACCACTGAGTTCTAATTCTTCATCCCATAAATCAGTACGGAAGAATTACCTCTCTGTAGGTCCTCTTCAATGCATCATCATGCACTAGTGCAATCCCTTGGTCAAGATAAGTCAATCTAGGATCTACACATCAACCGTTTACCAATGGGGTGTTCAAATCTCATCTAGGTTGTGAATTTAGTACTTGTTACAAGAAACTGATAATGTGATCTTGCTGTGAGTTATCCGGGGATCACCACACTTATCTATAGTGTAACTTGTACTATTATATGAACGGATTGCAATAAATAAATAACATTCATATTTATCTAAAGCACAGTGATAAAAGATTTATTTCAGATAAAGCTCAAAGATTCAGTTTAGTTATACAAAAAAAAAAGCATACTTTCTAGTATAACCCTAACAAGAAGCACAAGGAGCGACCAACTTACACTCTCTAATGAGATTAGTATAAAATAGCTTATAATATATACTTATATTATGAATTCAATGAAGTGTAAGGATAGTTGTTAAGATTCCAACCCACATAATTCAAGGAGAATACTTTGCCTATTATCCTCACTACCTACCACATTAACTTAGAATTGTATTTCTTGATTTTGTTTAATGAACTCTATTAATATTATAGCCACATAAATCATTTGCATTATTGAAGCATCAACATATTTTACAAGATGCATGAAAATATTTCATTATTTATATATTGGGATTAAAGATTTATAAGCCCTGTAACTTTGTTTCATTTTGAATTTGGTCCTATTAATTACACATTTAGATTTTGGTCCTGCAAGTTGAAAAATATTTTGATTTTGGTCATTTTAAGAACTTACAGGATCAAAAGTAAATTTGATTTTAGTCCTTTATGTTTGTAAAAGGTCAAAATCAAAATATTTTCTAACTTGCAGAACCAAAATAAAAATGTGTAATCCATGTGGACCAAATTCAAATTTGTGGCAAGTTGTAGGATTAAGAAAACTTTAATCCTTTATATATTCCTTATACAGGAGGAATATACAGGGTCAATTGTAACACATTCGATCCAATTGCTATTAATTAAGTCATACAAAGACCATTATAGTTTTATACTATACATATTTTGATTTTCATCATTTCTCATCTTGAAAATGCTAAATATCTAGAATTTTCATATAAATATGAACATCCAATGATCTATAAAAATATGTGGTTATAAGGTCTATTAAATACAATAGTTTTTACCCAATGCACGGGCTTCTTGTTGTTTGAGTTTTTATAAAATTTTTGGTTAATATTATATGTAGTTCTATTATATCTCTTATTAATTATTTTAATGAATATTTTAATTTTTTTTAATTTTAAATTCATTGTTTATTTTTGTTTAAGTTGTTTTGTGGTATTCTATAACATGTATTTACTGAATATTTTGATTTTTAAATTATTTTTTTAGTATTAAATATTATAAATTGGTTGCAAGTAATGATATTCTTTTTAAATTATGAACAATTTTCTGAATTGGGTGACTTTTGAATCAAATTCTCTTGCATCAGGCTATTTCTATTTTTTACGGACTGTTGTTAGCTTATTACATCTAATTTCTAGTTTCAAATCAATAAATAATGATGTCATTAAAATATAACCATTTCCCTTTGTTCATGTGTAAATAAATATTCAGTTCCTATAAGTATTCTTGTCAGACTTAGTGTGAAGTTTTTCTAAAAAGTTTAGCACACATAAATCAAATGCGGATAACTGGCTTTTATTTTGAACGAATAATCTTTAATATCTCTCTTTAACAAAATATTTCTTCAGAATGTGATTTTTAACTGTCTTATCTCTTCTAGTATCAATTAAAAAAATATTGTCATAGATTATCACAAATAAGTCAACCACGAACTCTTGCATTAAGTTGATAAATCATAGCGCTTGTCGGCAAAAAAAAAAATCTTGCATTAACCATGATCTTCCTTTTTCCTTTTCCATTTTCTTTTCTTGTTTCTCGATTATGCAAATATATACATATTCAAAGAAAGGTTAAGTTACTTGACTGATTCACTTTGGTTCTGATTTACAATCGTAGGGGGTCTCTATTTATGTTATTTTAATCTTCATCTAGTGGAGTAAAAACTACTATGAATTTCAGTGTTTGAAATAAAAATAACCTTTTGCAAAATACAGTAGGGAAACAGTCTGCAAAGGAGTGTTGATTGCGTGTGACAAAAGGCACACATGAACCAAAGTGAGGACATTTAAGAGATGTATTCAACTTTGGTGGCAGTGAAGAATAACCAATCCCACAATGAAGACATTACATATGAATAACACGATTTAAAAAAGAGAAACAATTAAAAAAATTAAAAATATATATATACAAATGATTAGTATAATATTGATTTCTAAGTAGTTGTCATAGTAAACATAAAATATTGATATTTTTGCTACATTAATTGCTCGTCTGTCAAATATAACTATAATGAATATACATTATTATTTTGTTAAATACTTCATCAGTCCACAACTACATTCCCATTTGACTTGTTTGGATATCACCCAACTTCATTTACAATCCAAGATAAGTAGAATTTGCTCTCACAAAAATTAATAGAACTCTTTAACATTATTTTATTATTTAACTTCATACTCACATATTTTTTTCTTATAAAATTATGTCATTCACTACTATGAAAAAAGACATTAGACGGAAAAAATAGTATTTATCGTGAAAATCTTCATTACTGTTGCATATTCTTATTCTGGATTGCAGTTCCACGTCTAAAAGAACATAGAAAATGAAACTACTCTTGAGCAGATACATCTGTCTGTGAAATAAAATATTCATAAATTCACTAATAGTAAATATTTGCTCACTGAAGACATTTCGGTTAATAAAAAGGAGCAAAGATTTATCCCACAAATTCTTTGAATTGCTAAGTACTAAGTTCAAACATTGATCATGCATAAAATGAAATTTTTTTATGTTAGGTTTTCAAAAAGTGATCTAATCAAATTAGTCTAAGAAAATAGCATAAGCATACATGAGCAGCAAATCATCCAATCAAATCCAATAAACATGCCACCAGACTTCTTCATTTAAAAGCAGGGTACTGGTCAATTTTCTTTAAAATAGATGCATCATAGAGATAATAAAAGCTGTTATAACGATGAAATATAAAAATGAGTATGGTTAGTGCAAGGAAAATTCATTCATGCTAAAGAAGTACATACATCTTCTAAAGATTTTAAAAAGTAACATAATTGGAATAGTAAAGTGATTAAAACTCACACATGATAAGTTGATAAGCTATATATAGTGGAGAAGATTTATATAGTTTTTACACACGATCAAATTAGCAGAATCGCTGCACAATTCTATTTGTACTCACATAACCCTACATAATTATTATTCATTTGTAAAGCCTGCACTAACAGATTGTAAAAGAGAGTTTTCTCTTGTAAGTTGTAAGGAAGGAAGTAAGTGAGTAGATAGCCCCTCAAGTCCATTTTGGATTGATGAGAGTGGATGTAGGACAGTTGGTCCAAACCACTATAAATCTTTTGTTTTTCTTGCTTTATTTAATTGCTCCTAATTGCTGCACAAATTAAAATGATTTAACTAAAAACATTTCCGCACACTAAAATCACTGCGCACTCAGCTGATTGTAAAGTCAGCTGTTTTCAAAACAAGAAGACTCAAAGTCTTCTTAGGGACCAACACATATATAAATTTTAAGAAACACATCAAGTTGGATCACTAATTCTAAAAAAAAGGAAACTCAAACTCATCATAAAGCTCGAGGCAGAATGTACCTCATCATGAGTATCATACAATTCACATTTATGTTATGTCCCGGTAAACCAGGAAAAGAAGCTGCATTTTATCAAATTGAAGTACGAAAAAAAACACAAAATTGTGTATGCAATAAAATAAGAAAAAAGACAATTTGCAGATGTACGGTTTATCCACAAATTTCAAGACATTACAAAAACTTATTCAAACGGTCAGAGGCATCCACCACGACCTTTATAGTAAATAAAAAATTGAGAAGAGAGAAAGGCATAAGAAGGATTCGAAAAGGTTGGGAGGATGGGAGAAGAAAGGGAGAATGACATCAAATTAAATAGAGTTACCTATCATTTTTGCCATGCCAAGACCCAATCCAATGGATGCATATGCAAAGAACATAGCTGCAGCAATCATTGAAAGGAACTCAGTTTTCTGTAAGTTGGGGTATATGAGCGAATACAATCTGAACAGCTCCATAAATAAGCATGAACGTAGTGTCTCCATATTCACATGGAGCATCGTATCCTTCCTTGTGATAAAAGTTTGATCTCAGAATTGCTCTAAATCAATTGAGGATGATCAACAGGTGCCATTTGCTATGAGTGGAAACTGGAAAGGTATTAATCAGCTATGGAGTGCCCAGCGGAGGACTAAATATACTCATTATAAAATAATAAAAATATCTAAATAATGCTATCTTAGTTGAGCTCAGTTTAGTTCATTGCAGATGCAATATTGTATCACATTGCATATGCATTCAACACTCATGAATGTTTACGCCTAGGATATTACAATAGAAAGGCTGAAATAAATCATCAATATTTGCATCATTCTCAAAAGTAAAAGTTATTGCATTATTATGATAATTGTGTGTGTTGACACAATGAATTGCTTGTTTAATACTAATCTAGAGCAATGTGGTTTGAGCAAAAAAAATGTGTATTTAAAGCTCTTAATGAAAGTCCTATGGATTCCTGAACAATCTTATACACTGAGATTATGTTTTCTAAGGCCAATAATACTATGATGCACCATTCCAGTGAATCTGACTTCCGGTTTTGGAGCACCTCTTGAAGAAAATGAATGTTGTGCTGCAGCCAAACAAACTAATATGAGAATTCCAATACCCAAAGTGGAAACGATTATAAAGATGAGCGAAAATGGGCACAAGAGAAGGGCGAAAGAGGCTATAAAATTAGTATTCCAAGATCCTGCTGTTGTGATCATATAAGAAGTTAAGTGCTTGCACTTCATATACAATCAAGTAATCTTCTATGAAGAGTGAGGGTAGACATCGATTAAAAAACTCAAAAAATTTTATGGTAAAAGCAATACCAAATCCGTAAAAGCTTTCGTGAATGAAAACACTAATCACACACATGCTCTTCCTTCTTGCCAAAGAATATTTTACAGAAGCTCTTCAAATCTTATATCTATGCATAATTCCTAAAACATGATAACAGAGAGATAAGAGCTCTATTGCCATTATCATAGCTCAACAACCCAAGAATATGAAGAAAAATATCTAATGTCAAACATACACTTCAAAACTAAAATCAATTTAATCATAATATCTATCCTTAATCGAGCATCATACAATTTTTCAATTGCAATTCTGAGAATGAAATATAAAATCATTCAATTACCTAGATAAGATCTCACAGCCTTAGCAAGTTAGCATAGTACCTGTTTCTGATGAGAATATCTGTAACAATCACAAAAATCATTTGAAGAAAACAACAGTTGTTATCCCGAATACCACAATGCGTAACGGTCCTGCAATCCATCCCAACTCAGCCATACTCCATGACAGTGATAGCACCCCTGATCCTATCACCCTGTTTATTATATGAGCAACTGATGTCCAAACAGTCCCTTCACGTTCCAAAAAATGAAAAAAAATTAGTCCTTTCTTCTGATAAAACCCTTCTATCAATCAAGGAAATCGAACAATAGAAAACACCATCAGCCCCTCTAATTACATTATACACATGAACTAAAATAACATCACCACTCAAGAAAATTTATTATTGGAGAGAAAGAGGTATAAGAACATAAAATTAAAAGTTACAAACAAAATCAACTAAAACCTGTTGTTTTGATGGAAGCTTGAGAATCTGAGGCCGATGAAAATGAAGATGCAATATCAGGAAGCAGAGGGTAGGAAAGTTCATTCCTTCCTTCGGATTCAACCTTGGGCTTGTCTTTCTCTTCAAACTATACCTGGTATGCAATAAAATAAGAAAAATGACAATTAGCGGATTTACAGTTTGTTTACAAACTTCAATCAAGACATTATAAAAATTGAATCAAACGATCAGAGACCTCCATCACGACCTTTTTAGTAAAGAAAAACTGAGAAGAGAGAAAGGCAAAAGAAGGATTCAAAAAGGTTGGGAGAATAAAGGGAGCAGATGATGTTTCCTTGCGTAAACAGATCTCATTAATTAACCAAATTAAGAAACAGAGAGTATTGGGTTTTTTTTTAGCCATTGCCATATCAGCCGCCGTTTCACTTCGCGTAAATCTCAGAGCCGTCCATGCCTGATTCGAAGCCGCACCACTATGGAAAGCACAACCGTCGTCCATATGCGAAGGGAAAGAAGAAATGTATGCCCTTTCCTCTGTTTTCTATTGATTGCGAATTGAAGGATTGCGCAGGTTACAGTTTCTTCTCTGAATGAAGCGGCTAGGTTAAAGGTCGGTTCTTCACTCTCTTTTTTTTAATACACATGGCAGCATTTGAAGAGCACACGTGGCAGCGTTTGGAGAGGGAAGTACTTTTATAATATAAGATTTTTAAATTTAAGTTTACTATTTGGGAATTTTTATAGAAGAACTTTATTCCTCCGTAACAACGAAATATGTTTGTTCAAAATTAAATATTGTGTTTTGAGAAAAATCCATGAGCTATTAATTTTGCTTTGTACTTAACCACTTTGTTATTCTTATTTGATTTTCATGCAAACACTTATTTATATCCAAGAAGTCATTACATTTTCATATATTTTTAGGACAACGATACAATAATTAGAGATCTATTTGTCCTAGAAAATAAGAAGTTGTAATCTTAAAGTCCATCAGACATCTCAGTTCAATAATTAATAATAGTGTGTATTCTCCGAATAATATTCACAATGACAATATTTTACAACAAATAGTTTCACACTAATTATCATGATTGTAATAACAATTCTTGTGAAAATAAATTTTATTAACACTTGAAATTGAAATACAACAATTTCCTTGAATTTTGGGGTTCTTCTCTCTATTTTAGTCCTCTGATTCTCCTTCAACCTTGACTTAGCTTTTGGTCTTGACTTTGCTTTGAAGTCGGCTTTGACTTGACCGGGCTTGACTTTGACTTGAAAGCTTGATCCAAGGACGAACTGTCTTATGTTGAATCGAACGAGGTCTTTTGAAGATTTTTGGTGAAGAACATCTTGAATATGGTGAAGAACGATCTTCGAAACTTCAAGGTGGATTTGAACTTGGAAACACTTGATTGGAGGGATTTGGCCCCTTGCTACTGGATCAAAGTGCATTTGCGGACGAACTTGACGAAGAACGCTTCAAAGCGGTGATGAACACTCAGAGTTTTCAAGTTGATCTTCAAGGTAGAAACGTCTGATCAGAGGGATTCGCTCCTTCATTCTGGATCAAATGATGTTTCTGGAAGGCTTTGACGAAGAACAGTTGAAGACGGCGAAGAACGCTTGATTATCTT
>JAPKLY010000075.1:2974-116622 GCA_026898435.1 Prunella vulgaris | reverse complement strand
ATCTTCTTTGCTCGCAGATTGCTCGTCGAGAGGATTGTTGCTTGCTCGCTTGTCTTCGATGCTTTTCGTTATATGAAATGCATGAACTTCACCCCCTATTTATAGGGTGGAGAGTGAAGAGTCTTCCTTTCTTGCGCTGACACGTGGCGCACTCTGGTTGGCTGGTGTCGATTTGATTGACAAGATTAAGTAATCAACCAAATTTAGCTTGATTGATTTCCGCGGTCTTCATAAATAGGGCAAATAAGTCATTTATTGACATTTACGAGTACCAGGAGACTCGTAATTTAATAACGACTTGTACCGTGTACAATAAATATCAATTTATTATTTAATTACAGAATTAATTTGATAAATTCTCAAAATTAAAATAATAATATATGTTGATATTTATTTAATTTATACACATATCATTATTTAATTGGGTAAGCAAAATTCATTTGCTTACAATGATAACGAAAATGATCACATATTCATCGATAGATATAAAATTATATATGTGTCATTTCACAATAAAATATAAAATTTAACATTAGACATGTATTCATTTCCGTATGATTTAATATTAAACTTTAAAAGTAATTAAAAAAATTAATGCACATTAAAAATGCAAAACCTCATTATAATTAACAAATAATAGCAAGAGTCAAAACCACATAAAGTACTAAATAATAACGGTCGATTATATATCATAGAAATATTATTATGACTGAATTAAATTGTTGGTGGTCGTTTTTTAGCTGGTGGTATAGTCGAGAAGCTTCTCGTCGTCATTTCTCGGCCGTTGATGACGTCTTTTCGACACGTGTCACCACCCCACTCAATCTTCTTCCCCCCTTCCACTATTATAAAATCTCCCTTCATCCAGTAAGCTCTGCACCCTCAAAATAATCCCACAGAAAATATTAATAATCTTCCCCTCTCCCTCTCTCTTTTTTTTCCATCAATCAAAAAATGGCTCCTGAATTTGTAGCAGCCGGCGTCAAAGCGGCCGATTTTACGAAACCGACGGCGGCGCAGAGGAAGGCATTCGTCACTTTCTTGGCGGGTAACGGCGATTATGTGAAAGGCGTGGTGGGATTGGCCAAGGGTTTGAGGAAGGTTAAATCGGTGTATCCTCTGGTGGTGGCGGTGCTCCCCGACGTCCCGGTGGAGCACCGCCGCATACTGGAGGATCAGGGGTGCATTGTCAGGGAGATCGAACCCGTATACCCGCCGGAAAACCAAACGCAATTCGCAATGGCGTATTACGTCATCAACTACTCCAAACTCCGCATCTGGGAGGTATTGTGAAAAAAAAAAAAAAACAGAGCTTTTGTGTTATTATTTTTATAATTAATTAATTTTATATTATAATTAAAATGTTGATTTGATTTAGTTTGTGGAGTATAGCAAGATGATATACTTGGATGGTGACATTCAAGTGTTTTGGAACATTGATGAACTTTTTGAATTGGATGATGGGAATTTGTATGCGGTTATGGATTGTTTCTGTGAGAAAACATGGAGCCACACTCCACAGTACAATATCGGCTACTGCCAGCAGTGCCCGGACAAGGTCACGTGGCCGCCGGAGATGGGCCAGCCGCCGGCTCTCTACTTCAACGCCGGCATGTTTGTTTTTGAACCTAGTCTTTCTACTTATCACGCTCTCTTGACCACACTCAAGCTCGTCCCTCCTACTCCTTTTGCTGAGCAGGTAAACCCTAGCTATTTTCCTCTCTCTTATCATATACTCCCTCCACACCTTATTGTTCAGACATTTTATACAAATTTGCAAAATATTAAAAAAAAAAAAAATTAATTTACGTGCACACTTACAAATATATACACATATTTATCTATATATTATTATTTTATATATAAAATACATTTTCTTTAAAAAAAAATGTGTTCTTGTGGAATGCAAATTCTCGGGGACGAGTATATATTTTTTTAAAAAAAATTACTATTTATTTATTTATTATTATTTTTATTATTTTTATATTATTTCCATTAAAATTTCACTTTTTTTTTTATCAAATTTATACTTTTTCACTTTAATTTAATTTGTGTGTCCTAAAACTAGGAAAAACATACACTGTAACAGGAGTGCATGTTTATGGAAATTTGTTCAGCTCAAATCAATGCATATCAGACTAATTGATCATTGCATATCAGACTAATTGATCATATTTGAACTTGAATTCAGGACAAAATTGAGCCAATTCATCCAAATTCGGATTGAATTTGTCTTTAATTTGCAATTTTTAAAGGTGATTTACATATTGATCGAAAAAAATTACTATATTTATAAATTGGTTCACAGTATTGACACAGAAGCATATTTTTTTTCTACACAGAGGCTTTTTTTTTTTTTTGCACAAAACTAATTTATAATTAATATCAATTTATAAATTATTTTGTAATTTTCTCATTTTTAAACACCATAGACCTTATATTGTCAATTTAAAAATATTATTGTTTTAATTTTGTAGCGTGAAAAAATAGTGCATTTATTTTGCAAAATTGTGAATAGCATTATATTTCAGTCAAAATTAACTAATGTGACGTTTACAGAATTTCTTGAACATGTTCTTTAAGGACATATACAAGCCAATTCCAAACGTGTACAATCTGGTGCTGGCCATGTTATGGCGTCACCCAGAGAATGTTGATCTTGATCAAGTCAAAGTTGTGCATTATTGTGCAGCGGTGAGTGCTAAAATTGTGGAATTTGTGGATTTTGTAAAGCTTGCTAATTAATGTGAACACTAACAGGGGTCGAAGCCATGGAGGTACACGGGGAAGGAAGACAACATGCAGAGAGACGACATAAAAATGCTGGTAAAGAAATGGTGGGATGTTTACGAGGACGACTCTCTCAACTACAAGAAACCGGTGGCGCAGCCATTGATCGCGCCGGTGATGAAGGCGGCCACCGTCAAGTACGTGGCTACCCCCTCTGCAGCTTAGCCTTTGATCAGGAAAAAGACTTTGGTTGTAGAGAGAGAGAGAAGCTGCAAGTATTTCAACAGCTTGATCTTTTTTTCTTTTTCTTTTTTTTTTTTTTTTTTTGTGAATTTGGAAAGCACAGAAATGTAAATATATAAATTTTGTATCTGATTTGCAATGAATCAAATCATGAATACAAATTCTGGTTTTCCCCTTAATTTTTGGTTTTTGGTCTTTATCGGGCTAAATTGTAAGGATGCAACTCAACTATTTATCATATGTATTACTCCTTCCGTTTTTCTATAAGTTGCTCATGTTGCCATTTTCGTCCGTTTTTCTATAAGTTGCTCATTATTTTTTTACCTTTTTTTTGGAAATTACTATTCACTTCTTTATTATTATTTTCAATGCTTTTTACACTATTTTTATTACTTTTTCACTTTTCTCCATCACATCACTCGTACTTTTTTACTTTTTCTATCACATCACTTATATTTTTTCATTTTTTTCATCACATCATTTATACTTTTTCACTTTTATCTTAATTCGTGTGCCTAAAAGCAACGAGCAACTTATAGAAATATGAAGGGAGTATTATTTTTCCTTATTCCAATATTTATTTATGAAGCAACACTTGTGTAGAAATATCTACCGTAGAAATATCTATTTTTGAAAAATTCACGGATCTAAATCGGGTAGTGTCAGATTTGGATTTTTTTTTTTTCAAAATTCGTGTAACTTGTAGTTTCAGGTTTTTTCACTCCCAGATATGTTACAATTTGGGCAAATGCGTGTTACAATTAGGCAAAATCTGTATTACTAATTCTTAAAAAATTATTTTTTTATACTTTTCAAGTAACTATAAAGAAAATATGTATTTCTGCAAGTATCAATATGTATTACTTAATTTATTTTTTATTTTCTTTGTTGATTTAAGTTAATAATATGTTTTTTCGCTCCCAGATATGTTACAATTTGGGCAAATGCGTGTTGCAATTAGGCAAAATCTGTGTTACTAATTTTTAAAAAATTAATTTTTTGTACTTTACAAGTAACTATAAAGAAAATATGTATTTCTGCAAGTATAAATATGTGTTACTAATTTATTTTGTATTCTCTTTGTTGATTTATGTTAATAATATGTTATTCATGTACTTAATACATCATTTAATACCTTATACTCCCTCCGTCCCAAAAGACATTGCATACTTTCTATTTTGGTCTGTCCCACAAAAAGTTTGCATGCCTAAAAGTGAAAATCATTTATTAAACTCTACTCTCACAACACACATATAATATTCATAAAAATGTACTGATTATACCTTTTTCTTAAACTGCATGCTCAAAAGACACTGCAATGTCTTCTGGGACGGAGGGAGTATATGTTATATAAAATATAATATATATTTTTATAAGGATAAATAAATGTTTGTGTATACAGTAACACACATTTGATCTTGCAGTAACACACATTTACTCTAATTGTAACACACATTTGCTCTAGATGTAACACACATTTGCAGTAACACAAATTTACTCCAATTGTAACATAAATTTGCAGTAATACATATTTACTCTAATTGTAACACATATTTGTTCCTCAATTTGTGTTATTATATGAGCATATATGTGTTACTATAGGATAAAATGTATTTTTATTAAGAATAAATATGTGTTCACATACAATGTAACATATACATGTGTTACATTGCATGAAAAATATTTACTTCTACAAAAATAAATGAATATGTGTAGAAAACAACATTTAATCTGGTTGTAACACATGTTTTGTCTTAAAGTAACATGCATTTGCCCAAACTGTAACATATCTGAGAGCGAAAAAAAACTGAAATTACAAGCTGCGTGAATTTTGGAAAAAAATACTCAAATTCGACCCTACCCGATTTAGACCCGCGAATTTTAAAAAATGAATATTTATGGGACAATTTCAGAAATACCCTTTTTGATATGGGCAATTTCTTTTTTGCCCAATTTTTAATTTTTCCCAAAATAAAGATAAAAAGACATTAATACTCTTGTTGTCTTATTTTTAATTTACAACACAATTAACATTCTTATCCCTCAATCCAAACACACATATTGTCTTAATCTTTACTAACTTAAAAAAAATATTTCATAATTTCAGCATTCAAAAGAATTCAAAAAAGAGAATCAGCAGCAAAAAAAAAACAAAAAAAAAAAGAGGAAAAAGGGATATCGTGGAGGTCCGCCGTCGCCTCGCCGTGTTCTTCCTGGCGACGGCGGTTCATATTCTTCCCCTCACCGTCGCGAGGCTCCTGTAACATTTTTCGGCAGTGGCTTCCAAGAGTAACGGCAATGGCGGTTGTTGATGGTTGCAATTTCAGATCTCCGGCAGTTGGGGAAGACTTAGATTGACGACCACGAGCAGAGCATTTTCTTTTCGGTGGATGGCTTGTAAATTTCCAGTCAGCGATGGCGCAAGCATCGAAATCCGGCGATTGGGGCTCTAGTTTGGGAAGAAGAATGGCAGATCTTCTTCAATGGTGCGGCCACTTCCATCGCCGACCAACGGCCGCGTTTCCGGCGATTGGGGCTCAATTCCGCCATTAAAGAGGGAGATCTCATAATGTCGATTCTCACGTAGCTTTCGTTATTTTGTCGTTAATTAAGGGATTGGGTATGGATTGGGTAATTAATGTATTGTTTAAATTAACTTAAGTCTATGATTAAGTGATTGGAATTAGGGTGTTTGGATGGAGGGATAAAGGGTATAATGGACAATTCTACTTCAATTTGGGCAATTTGAAAGATTTTGAGGAGATGGGCATAATAGAAAATGCCCACATGAGAATGGGCAATTTTGTGTATTTTCACTTTATCATATGTAGTATTATTTTTCCTTATTTGCATATTTATTTATGGGATAAATTCTTAAATGCCATTTTTTACATGGGCAATTCCTATTTTGCCCAACTTCTACACAACTTTCAATTTTGCCCAAAATGAAGATAAAAAGACATTAATACCCTTGTTGCCTTATTTTTAATTTACAACACAATAACATTCTTATCCCCAATCCAAACACGCCTATTGTCTTAATCCTTACTAACTTAAAAAAAAAACATCTCAGAATGTTTCGAAAACAGAGAAGAAAAGAATCAGTCATTTCCTTTCTCTCCAACATCTCAATGGAAAACAGAGAAAAGAAACAGCCGGACGAACCCTTCCCTTACCTTTCCAACCTCTCAAACTGATTTCTTATCTCATAACTAATGCCTCAATCCATTGAAAAACCAATTGTGTTTATGTAATTTTCAACACCACAAGCTAGGGCAAAGAAATTGGTTGAGAGTTAATCCAAGGTTCATACGTTTTTTCTACAATAAGGTATGGAATAACATTTAATTGGTGTTTTATTTTGTATTATTGTGAGAATGTAGAATGAAATGCTCTACATATTTGGTTAGTGAATACATACAACTAGACACCCACCAAATGTTTGATAAAATGTCTAAATGAAATAGATTGTATAACCATGTCTATTTGTTGTGTAATTTGTTTATATTTATTTATATTCTTGTCCCATTTGATGATTTATTAGGTGACCACCACATTGTTAGACTATATGGAGGATTTAGGAAACACACTATCATTTCAATGATTATACATATTGGTAAGTGAATACACAAAATTAGAGACCCACCAAGTGTTTGATAAAATGTCTAAATGAAAATTGTATAACTATGTGTATCTATTGTGTGATTTATTAACCATTAGATGATTTATTAGGTAACCACCACATTGTTACAATATAGTTAGGATTGAGGAAACACACTATCATTTTAATGACTCTTCACATTTGATAGTGAATTCCCACAAATAGATACTAACCAAGTCTTTGCATTTGTCTTACCCCATAAGCCATATTGTTATACTATGGGTATGAGAAGGTATTTAAGAGTGCTAAATATGAATGAAGCTTTGGTTCTATAGAATGTATATATGCTTAATCATGTATTGACCATCAATTAATGTCCACATTGCATCTTGTTTATAGTTTTGTCACTTGTTGATGACTGATTGTTCAATGAATGTGTCACATGACCTTATATAATCAGTCGGATAGTTTGTCAACTCATTTATAAGCGTTTGCCAACTTGGGCAGAATTTTAAAAAAAAAAATTGTGTATTGCCTCATTGTTTTCATATTATGACACAATATTCTTTTCAATATTCTTTTTGTACACTGCAGATGAGTGGAAGAAGAGTTTTGGTCATTCATATCAATGGAAAATGGGAGGGCACTTCTTATGTAGGTGGCACTTCTCGAGGTAAATTGCTTTATGGTGAATCTCACAATTTATCAACAATCATAAATTTGGTTAGTGAATTTTTGAAAGATGCGGGCATCATTGTAAATAGCTTTCGAATCTATGAACGTGTTCATGTTGATGGTGATTCAGTTATTGTGAACATAAATTGTGACAAGGATGTGGAGTCACTATTTAGTACAACACATTCACCTGTAATTTATGTGTGTCATCAAAGTGCATATATGGGAGTGGTCGATGCATGCATTGATGGTAATGTTGGCAGTTGTTCTTCATTCACACAACCTGCGGGCTTCGTCCGAATGATGGATACTTTTAATGCAATGAAGGATGCATGTCTATATAATAATCCTGGCCTCAATATTCCTGATCTGAGTGAAGACCTCGACCACTCACCCAATGTTAATATTGAATTGGATTGTGACGATGTTATTCATACAGAAATGAGTGACGGTTCTTCTGATGACTATCATAATTATAATTCTTTTAATAATCCCTCTGAGATTCCTCCAGAAATTGATGTCGAACCGCCAAGTCCATGGTTAATCCCTTTTATGCCCTTGTGCTTGCCTCCTTCCCCTGTGGAGCCTACAAATGTGAATGCCACACCCGGTGTGCTCACTGAAGATGACACATTTATTAACAAGGATGAGATGTGTACATCAGTCGGTTACTACCATCTTCAGAATTCGGTGGAGTACCGTGTAAAGAAATCTTATCTAAGCAGATGGAGTTTGAAGTGCAAGCACGATAATTGCAATTTTTTGTTTCGTGCAAGTGGGAAAATGGTTTGTGGAGGACACTAAAGTTCAGTCCTCACAATTATCATTTCAATCCAAATTGTAATGCACCACATTCCTTGCCTTCGAAAGTAGTCGCATCATTTTATATGGCCAAACAATTAGAGAAGTTAACTGCAATGAGCCCTATTGATATAATGCATGATCTCAAATTAAATCATGGGGTGGAGTTGAATTACATTCAGGTGTGGCGGTCTAAATCGGACCACTGATTTAATCTATGGTGATGCTGATGAATCGTTTAGATTGTTGCCATCTTATTTGGATCAACTTCTTTCTGCAAATCGTGGGAGTCAAGTGAAGTTACACACTGATCAAGATGACAGGTTCAAGTACTTCTTTTTTGCACTTCGGGCTTCAATTAATGGTTTCATTAATTTTGGTAGGTCCGTAATCGTGGCGGATGGAACACACCTCAAAGGAAAGTACAAGGGAGTAGTTTTCACTGCTGTTTCTCAAGATTGCAATCATAACATTTTTCCACTTGCGATTTGCATTGGTGACATCGAGAATAATGAATCTTTTTTAGAGAGATTACGAGAGGCATATAATTGTCTGGATGATTTATTGATTGTGTCTGATCAACATAAAGGCATAATCCATGTCATTCGACATGTGTACCCAGATGCAACTCATGGATTATGTTACTATCACATACAAAAGAACTATGCATCATATGGTCAAAAACTGATCCAGTGCTACAAGAGAGCTGCATATGTTTATCGTGAGTCAAAATATATATGACATGTACATGTATCTCTTATATCTTTATTTCCGCTTTCCTTTTTTTTTTTTTTGAAATATGTTGACCTATCATTTATTATTTTAATGACTCTTGTATTCAACGACAGATTGATGTCTTTCATAGAAGGTGTTGATGGGAAATTCTTTAATGTTTTGAAAAACATAAAACCAGAGCGATGGTCTTGAGTGCATTGTCCTGTTAGACGATATGAGTTCATGGCGTCGAATGCCGCTGAATCATGGAATAAAATAATTGTGTGGGCCCGTAATAAGCCCATTGTGTATGTATTGGAGTGTGTTCGATAAATCACGCAAGAAACCTTCCATAAGCGACTAACAGATTCTTCAAAGTCAACACAGGGAGAATTGATGTTAACTGCCTTATCTAGATTCTCTATCATTAATGTCCTGCTTTAGAAATATGAACAAGAAATAATGTAATATAACATGACCAGAAATTAGTGAAGAATGAATGCCTAGCTCTATATGCACAAATACAACAAGATCCATAATTTAGGGAGAAAAAAAAATAGTGTAAGATATCATGCAAACCAGAACTAGGATACTATAGTTCACCAATCACAGCAGTTAAAAACAATAGTAGACACTTTCGGCCACCAAGATGCTAGACCAAAGCACTTAATAAAAAAAATATGAAAGAACTTATTTACACATCTTTGGCATCATGGACACTTGCCTTAGATATTCTGTCACTGTTGAATCCATTTTCATTTACCAAAAATGTTAGCAATCCCTAAAAGAGAATCAAATGATTATCACAAAAATACAAAACATTCTCAAATGATTATCACAAAACAGAAGCCTGAACAGAGGCGCCGAATTGGAAGAAGCTACAAGCAGAATAATAAATGAGAGATACATCAAGTAGAGAAGGCGTTTTCTACGTAAAGCCAAAAGGGCAAAGCATACTATCTACTTCTTGCAATGCATTGAGCACAATACAGCCATAATTGCTTTATAAATATAATTTATTGTGTATTAAGAAAATATAAGGCATAGCAATAATTAGTATAATAACTCAGAACAAACTAATAAATTTTCAAGATTAATCAAAATTAAATGGACTCACTTCAACTTAATCGGAAGGGGCATCGGTGGCGTGGGCTAGGGGGCAACGGACGAAGGGTTTTGGTTTGGGAACCGCCTATGTTTGGGTTATTGAGCTTCTGATAATTAGTACGGGCCAAATAAACTGTAGAGCTTGGGAACCGCCTATCTTTGGATGTGTTAATTAGCATGGGCCAAAAAAAATTTATATTGGGCCCAAATAACTACTTAAATGTATAAAATTAAAATATATTGATATAAATTTTAAATCCTAATATTAACAATTAAATATTCTAAACGTTAAAATAATAATATTTAAAATTTCTATAAAAAAACGAGTTCAAATCCTAATTCTAAAGAATTTTCGGTTATTAAAATTTTGGTTTATTAGGCTTGTGTCTTTAGATGTGTTAATTAGTTATGGGCCAAAAAGATTTTTGTATAATGGACCCAAATAACTTAGTTACATGTATAAAATTAAATTATATTAATATATTATTTAAATCAAAGTATTAATCCCTAAATATTCTAAACGTAAAAATATTTTCATGTTTTAAATTTCAATAAACAAATAAGTGTAAGTAGCATCATATAATTACCTTATTAAATAAATAAACTTCTTATCCCACTAGACTCTATTTTAGTCAAGTATTTTATTTATATTATGATGATTATGTGAACCATTACCCGACAAGCAGTGAAGATTCCTAAGTTCGTGGTGTATAATTATAAACAGTGCAACGCAGGGAAAATGATGAAGAATCTTGAACACTGTCCTAATTTGGTGTGAAAATTGTTCAAAATTAATGTACATTAATTGCTTAATTTGACTGGTTTGGATGCATTTTCCACATTAATTTAGATTGATCGGAAAAAGGAAATTGAGTTGCAATTTTGAAAGAGTTTATGAGTTAAATTATTATTTGATCAATTGTGGCAAGCTATTTAATTGGATTTCAGGAAAATAATCAAAATGCAAGTCAAGAGGAATTGGAATGAAAGAAATGGGCCCCGTCTGGGAGAACATTGACCCATTGTTACAGCACTAACAGCCCAACATGATCCACACAGCAAACGTCCGCGCCTTCTCGTCGTATAGCCTGTTGCACATCACCATATTCTGAAATCCGGCATATCAACAGCTGTCTCACAACAAACTATCGCCGACTGCTCTTACCACACACAACTGCCCTCTAAAAATCGAAGAAACCGCCTCGCACCGGACCTCCTTCCGCCACTCATCCATAAACACTCTGCAACAAATCGCACCACCACACAGCTCACTCCCTCCTCCGTCCACACGGACCTGTTCCGAGTCACGCCTGGACTCGCTGAAACCGTTCGTCGCACTGCTCCGCCGTCGTCCACTCTCCGAGACGGAAACCGCCAAGTCGCCTGGAAGAAACCGTCCACCACGCACATCTGCAACCGCGAAGATTCCGCCGCCGAAATCGCGTTTTCTCGCCGATACAGCCCCGTCGCAACCAACCGTTCAGCAGTAACTCACCACTGCTCCAACTGCACATCTCAACACCTGCGCCAGCCACACCTGAACTCCGACAGTCGACTCCGCATCAAACCGTCAATCGCACAAGCCGCCGGAGTCGAATTCGTCCGTCGCCGCCCCCAAAACAGCAATCAGCCGTCGAAGCCAGCTCTGATTCCAGGAACCGCCTCTCCGCGGTAATGAAGAAAGGTAGATGGGCCATTTATATTTGTTTTGTCAAAGCCCAATCTTGTATCAATATTTTTGGCCCATATAACAAGAGTTTGTTTATTATAAATAGCAAGACGTATTCCTAGAGAGAAGGATAAAAACTTATATACAAGGATAAAAACTTATATAGAAATTTCCTAAAATAGACTTAAAAAAAAATATTAATCCACGCGCGCCTTCAGGGTATTGATGCACGCGAGTAGTACATGTGCCCAACCCTCATCCAGTTAACATATCCTCCACACATACGCTTTGCAGTTAATAAGTTGTTGATTTATTTTTTATTTTTTTAATTATTATGGATTTAAATAAATAATTAAATAACATTATGTAATAAATTTAAATTTCTTTTCTCAATTTATGTTATTATATGGACAAATGTATATTACTATAAGGGAAAATATATGTTACTTTCCGGATTAAATATTATTATTTTATGTATAATTATTTATTTGTATAAAAATATATTTTTAATAGAAAATAAAAAAATGAATATTAGTATAAGAAAAAATAGTATTTTTTTCATAAATATTTATTTACTATTATAAAAAAAAAATTCATTTAATAACACATATAAAATAGCAAAAAATATGTTATTACATGAATCAATATATCTAAATTTAAATGGATGATGATTAAATTAAAAATACATATTTATTCATATAAAAATACATTTTGTCCTTAAAGTAACACGCATTTCCTTATATAGTAACACACATTTGCCCATATAGTAACACAAACTGTAGAGCATATATATGTTATTATTAGAGCAAATGTGTGTTACTCATTTGTTTTTATTGAATAAATAATCTACACATAATGCAAGAGCAAAATGTGTGTTACTATAAAAATAAATATTAATTATTCACAAATATTTATTTATTTTTATAGAAATAATTTTTTTTTTACATATAATAACATATGTATTACATTAAACAATATACCTAGTTTTAAAAGGATAATGAATAAATTAAGAAACACATATTTATTCTCATAAAAATATATTTTGCACATATAGTAACACACATTTGTCAATATAGTAACACAAATAGAGAGATAAATGTGTGTTACTATTAGAGCAAATGTGTGTTACTATCTTATAAAATATTGTTATTTACATATATTCATTTGTTTTTATAGAATAAATAATTTTCAAATATTGTAAGAATAAAATGTGTGTTACTATAAGAGAAAATATTGATTATTCACAAATATTTATTTAATTTTATAGAAATAATAAATTTTTTTTCATATAATAGCATATGTATTAAATGAAACAATATATCTAGATTTAAATGGGTGATGAATAAATTAAGAAACACATATTTATTCTCATAAACATATATTTTGTCTATATAGTAACACACATTTGTTCATATAGTAACACAAATTGGGAGACAAATGTGTCTTACTATTAGAGCAAACGTGTGTTACTATCTTATGAAATGTTACTATTTTACATATATTCATTTGTTTTTATAGAACAAATAGTTTTTCACTTAATGCAAGAGCAAAATGTGCGTTATTATAAGAATAAATATTGATTATTCACAAATATTTATTTTTAATTATAAAAATAATTATTTTTTATATAATAACACATGTAAAAATAGTAAAAAGTGTGTTATTACGTGAAACAATATACCTAGATTTAAAGGGGTGATGAATAAATTAAGAAACAAATATTTATTCTCATAAAAATATATTTTGTCCTTATAGTAATACACATTTGCCCATATAGTAACATAAATTGAAAGATAAATGTGTGTTACTATTAGAATAAATGTGTGTTACTATATTATTACTTGAATATTTTTAAATCAACACAATAATTTTAAAAAAATTAAAATTAAAATAAACTTTAACAAAAAAAAAAAAAAATTGGCAACATCTTTAACCAAGTGAAACTTTAAAGTTGGCAGTAAAAAGTGACTAAGGAATTGGAGGCTTACATTAAAGGCTTCAGTGGGGTGAGAGGAGAAGCGCGTGACTTGGGAGTCAACATGTTTGCGCGTATAATTTTCTTTTTCCTTTATTTATATTTAAAAATTTCTATCGTAAAAATTTTTACGCAAGAGAAGAACAAAATTATTAGAAGTAGATTATTAGTTTTAGATTAGGGATGAGTTTATTTTCTCTTTCTTTTTTCATTAACAATAAATTTAGGAAACAAAACTTTTTCTATTTTTTTATTACGTTCATTTATAATATTATATTAGTTAAGGTTTGATGATTTTTCTTTTCTTGATTTATTTAATTTATGTTATGATTGTTGTTATAGTTATGTATTAGACCCCTGTTACTTTGAATATGTGAAATTAGGAGAAACTCTATTTGTGGTAGGAGGATAGATGTATTGTGAATTTTAATTTCGTTTTTATATTTCAAGGTTGCGTCTTGTAGAGTAAAAATTGCATGCAATATTCTTTAAACTTGATTATGTGTATTTAATTCATGCCTACGACCATTGGGTGGATTGAATATCATATGAAAAGTATGGGTGAGTATGTGGATTTTGAATCAAATCAGTGCTTAGATGTCCGACCAAGAGTCTAGGTTCTTAGATTAACCGACCTTGAATACAGTTGTCTATGATAATGAGAGACGAATTAATTAGACTTAGTACCCATGTTGGAACGGAATAGTTAATTCACCACCATAGGAGATTTAATTTGTCTTGAGAACTCAAATGAGGGCTCTGGAGGGACTCATCCTGATGGGAAGATGATAGGCAACAAGGCAGTTATTTTGTCTAAAAAATAATTGCATATAATAGTGGTGGCTCTATATAAGTGAATTAAAATCCATAGCATGTTTGTTGAACTACCTACGAATAGGGGGATGCCTAGTGAATCATATTCAGAGTATACCTTCTCACCTTTGCATTTACATAGTTTAGGGTTGTGTTTATGTTATTTATCTTATCTCATTGAGTGCCTATTAGAATTTAGGAAAACCCCCATTTGTAATTTCAATTCCTAGTAAGATTTTTATTTCTTTTTAAATTCAACAATTAACAAACATTCACTCATATTTTACCTCCTGTGGGTTCGATACTACTTGTCCCCATACTTGCTCATACTACACGATCCCTTCCTCTTGAGGGTTTGGATTTTGTTTTATTGTAAAAATATTTGTACAAGTCAGGTGTCATGTAGTGTATGTCAATTAGCAGCGAATTAATATTTCACAGTATATTGCCAACTATATATAAATGTGATTCATATGACATCTGTGTAAAAATACATACAAAATGTTATTCCATCGGATTTCTCAGCAAGAGAATTTTTTTTATAATGGCAACTGGAGCTAGGGGTGTGCATAATTCGGTTATTAACCGAAAATTGAACCGAAACCGAACCAAAATATGAATTCGGTTCGGTTACCGTAATATTCAGTTCGGTTTTGATTATCATTTTTTTATAATTTCGATATTTAGTTCGGTTCGGTTAATAACCGAAATAATTTCGGTTAACCGAAATTTGAACCGAAATTATTATATATTTAATAAACATTAATATGTATATTTGATAAATAATATTTATATTTAATAAATAAATAATATAATATAAAAAACATAAACCTAAGTAAGTATAATATAAATATTTAATAAATAAATAATATAATTATATTTAATAAATAAATAATATAATATAAATAATATTTATATTTAATTCGGTTATTTCGATTATAACCGAAACCGAACTGAAAATTTCGATTTCAGTTATGTTTGGTTTTACATAAATTCGATTCGGTTTCGATTACTTTTAGCTCATTTCGGTTCGGTTTCGGTTTTTTTAATTCGATTCAGTTCGGTTACCGAACCGACCGTTGCACACCCCTAACTGGAGCTACGAGATGGACGTAGTCTTCATTGATACTTTGATCCAGCAGAAGAAATGTGGAGCATTTATTGAAAGAGATACGGTGAACTTCAATGCAATTGTAAATTCTATTGCAGTTGTTAACTCAACCTTGCAGAAATCTGTCACATGGAATGATGCTCATAACCGGATACGTGAACTACAGCGTCGTCACAACACTTTAACCAACTGATTTACAATCCATATGTGACGTGGGACAGAAAGAGCAATGAAGTACACACTTTAGATTGCAATTGGGATTTTATGTTCGAGGTGTAATGTAGTGTTATTTTAATCTTATTTCCAACTTAGTCATATATTTAATTTTTTGCTTGAATTTATCAGGAATGCGACGGGGTGGAAGCTTATTACTTCAAAGGCGAACCACTGTACTCTAAAATGGCATCCTTTTTTGTGAAGAAATGAACCCCAACACTCCACTGTACTAAAAAATGGTCATCCTTTCTGGTGGGACACCTTCGAGCTCCAACACGAAGTCGATAAAGAAGGGTGATAAGAAAAAGAAGGATAGCGATTGAGGGAAGGGATGTGTAATGTGTTTGTGTGTTCTGAAAGTGTCAAACAATGACACATTTTATGTTGTATAACAATTCCAGTTATTTTTTATGTTAAATGGTTGCAACTAGGATTTTCGTATTTTGGTATGTTAAAGTATTGTACTGAGATGTTCTACCTTATTATCAAATTTAAGTTAGTATTAAAATAGCTTTTGCACAAGTTTTTTGGTAAAAATAAAAAATAAAAAATCACTACTTTAATAAAAGACACACATATGTAATAGGCAAACTCAGATTATATTTCATTGAAATAAATACGCAAGATCATACATGATAAATAATTACCTACAAATATTAGAATAGTAGAAAGACTAGATTACTAGAAACCTTACTACACGATATCCTAACAAGGTCTGTCTTATGCAAACCAACCTAAGTTGCCATCCAAGAAATGCAATCCAAGAAACATGACATATGACCACCAAGTTGTTTCATTTCCTCTAAATAAATGGATAATCATTCATTTGGGCTTGTAGAAGCACAAGAGTTGGATGATTCGTCATTTGACGAAGTCACACTGAAGTTTGGCCATGATAGAAAGGCATTTGTTGGAGGATATTGAGGTTGATGTGTAGATGCCAAAGAAGTGGTGGGATTAAAGGATCGGAATAGCCCACCAGATATCCTCCGCCTAGTAGCAGTGGATATGATATCTTCATCATCCGAGTCTGGCACAACTAAGTTCTCCGTGTCTGTCAGAGTAGGGACAACTTCATCCTCACTTGGTTCCCCGAACAATAATGTCAGGGATGGGAAAAAAGGTTCACATTCACGTATATAAGCCAAAGCAAGTCGAACACTCTAATAAAAAATAAATATTAGCAAACTCACATATAATTAAATCCTTTGTAATGAACCAAATTTATTAAAAAAAAATAAAAACGTGAACCTTCACCATCTGCCGCCATTGGTCTTTGAATGCTCGTATTTTATTAGTATCTGGATCCCAGGTGAAACCATCGGTCTCTTGATATTTTTTTAATGTATCGTACCTCAGTCCAAGATATGCAACACGTATCTATGCATCTTCAATGGACACTATTTTCCGAAACACCTCATTCACAGTTTGTATGGCAATTCTTACTACGTCAACATTTAGTGTTGCTCGACCATTCCAGTATCCTTGATTTTATTTCATCACCACAGCGTTGACAAAACATGATTCCATTTCGTAGGTCCAGTTTCCATCATACAAATTTTCAGCTTGAGTAGGGAATTTGAGTGGAGGCATATTTTTTTTAGGTTTGAATAATTATAGGTTGATATATGATGCATTTTTCTAATCTTATATTCATAGTACTCAAATATTCTAGTTACACTATGCTACATTCACTAGGGGACAAATTTTAATAAGGTAAAAGTTATTGTCACAAATTTTGAATTGAACGATTGATTAATATTATTAGTCTCTTTGGGTTAGTGTAGTAGACACTTTACAAAAAATAAATAAAATATTAGTCGTACTATTTTTTCTTTAAAAACGACAAATACATATTTGCCAATTTCATTAAATACGAAATTCACACTGTCAACTGTATATGACTTTGATGTGCTAACTCACTGGAAAAATATAGCTGAATGACAAGTCTTTGACAATTCAGTGTCACATATCCAGCTAAAGGTGCATGCGCACTTTGTAAAAAAATCCTACATCTTTTTCACATTTTCTGATAGGCAATGTTGTGATGTGTCTCTCAACTACTAATCTGACAAACACACTAAAAAGCACTAAAGATGCCTGACATTGTGGTGTATTATTATGAATAGTCTAAAACATGGGAAATAATGAAGATTCTACAATACTATATAGATGAATGACTACTCAGTGATGATTGAAATGAAAGGTGCATGCGCAATAGTTGAATAACGAACACTAATTTAGTATGGTGTGTTATAGTGTATGTCAATTAGAATTGAAAATAATTATGTTACAGTATATTGCCAACTATAAATGTAGCTTAGATGATGGACATTCATCCATTCTCAATATATCTCTGTACAAATACATAAAAATGGTATTCCCTTAGATTCCCCCCCCCCCCAAGAGGCATTTATGTATAATGGTAACTGGAGCTACGAGATGGACGTAGTCTTTATTGATGCTTTGATCCAGCATAAGGAAATGGGAGAATGGTTTGGAAGGGATGAAGTGAACTTGTAAGTTATTGTAAATGTTATTGCATTTGTAAACTCAACTTTTCGCAAATCGGTCACGTAGAATGAGGCTTATGATCGGAAATGCGAACTTCAGCTCCGTCATGACACTTTCACAGATCTGGTCTACAATCCACTAGTGGTGTATGACAGTGGGACCAATGAAATTGACACTACGCGTAAGCGTTGGCAATTATTGTTCAACGTGGAGTTTTTTTTATATTATATTTACAACTTTGAATTTCAAATAATTTCTTAATTCAATGTATCAGGAATACGATGGAGCTAAAGCTTACTACCACAAAGGGGAACCACTGTACTCCAAAATGGTCATTTTTTTAGTAAAGAAACTGACGCAACTAATGACGTTGGTCGTACATTGAAGCCTAGAGAAGAACCAATTTCTGTCTCTTCTGACGAAGAACCAAATACCTTACCATCAACGAACTCCCACCGCACACCCCGAGTACGATTGTTTGGTGAAAATGCAGGGGCATCATCGAGCTCTAGTATAATGTCTACAAAGAAGGGTGATAAGTTAATGAGTTGCATTATTGACGAGTGTGTACTGAGATGGGAAGTATGTGGCTTATGTTATTTTGTATCTGCTCATGTTCAACGATTGTATTTATGATGAATGACTAAGTAATCAAAGAATTACGAAGTGTTTGTGATGGTTTGTTATTTTTGCTTTGTTAATTGTTGGTTTATACTCTATTGTAGCAATTTATTGTTGACATCAAACAAATTTAAATAAACACAACACAATATTGACTTTAACATAAGCACAAATAATTATCATTAAACACGACCAACAAGAAGACCAAACACAGACAATAGTGATCCATCTCACATCATTACACTCCATGTCTTAATTATTTTAAAACAAACAACACAACACAACACAACAAACCAATACTTCATGTCTTCATAGTCAAACTGATTTATTAGTTCTCGTCCTCATCAGATGTGACCTCTTGCATTGTGTTTGAATTGAGGATAACAGTTGGTGTAGCAATGGTATTTGGCTCTAAGATTATTGGTGCATCGGGGCTGATGGTAATGACGTCCTTCTCGACATTTGACCTAGTGTGAAACAAATTTCTTCAAAGAGTAGAACATTGCATCACCCTTGTGGTAAAAAGCCTTTGTGAACTCGTTAAGCTACAAATAAAAATGAATATAATGTCACAATTTAAAGTAAATTATTATTAACAAAACCAATTTACTACTTGAGTAAATACCTGGAATAATTCTTCCCAAACTGCCTGATCAGCATACACATCATTGTACCATTGTTCCCATTCAACATCTTTGTGCTCGAGGACAAAACAGAAGGTCTCGTACCTCTTTTTTAGCAAGTTCATCAGTGACATAGCATCATCCCATGAAAAACTTTTTTCCACCATGGCATTCACAAAGTCCAGTGCATCCACGATATCTAGTGTGTTCTCACCATTCACAGCCCAAGTACTTTGTATTACACAATCGAGCAACAGCCGAATGAAGATATTAACTGTCTCCTCGGTCCAGTTACCCGTGTAAAAAAAAATTCTTGTGGCAAAGGTAGTTGGAAACACATCTTGAATGTGATGAGCTACAATATGGTGTCCAAGCTTGCATTATATAGAATCAACATCAAACTAATTTAATGTTGTAATTAATTTAAACCTAAGAACAGACCATCCCAAAACACAGAGTCCATACAACAGACCATCCAAAATCAAAAAGTCAGTCTCAACAACAGACCATACACAGATTTAAAAAAAAAAGTTATGTCCAAGTTGGCAAACACTTAGAAATGAGTTGGCAAACTATCCGAGTGATTATATAAGGCCATGTGCCACATTAATTGAACAATCAATCATCAACAAGTGACAAAACTATAAACGAGATACAATGTGAAAAGTCACTATCAAATGATATATATGAAATTAGCAAACAATAGAAACTGAAAGGGAAAGGGTAAAATAGATACCAAATAGAACCAAACATACATATACCTTATTTATATCTTGACAAACATGGGAAACCACTAGGTATGTATACATAAAACTAGGACACCAAAAAGGATAAATGATACTATATAATAGCTTCAACTAACTAACATCTCATTCATCTTCACCATCACCTCCCTCACCAAAGCTACTGCCGTGATGACAACCAATTAAAAGCAACCTTAAAAAACAAGGTCATCAATACCAGTTTCAGAACACAAGCAAGCAATGAAGCAATAACCAGAAATTTTTTTACAAGCTACCTAGACAACTAGCAGAATTTTTGAACTCATGGCAGTCAACCTATAGAAATCAACTTCACCGAATCCAGTTAAAGAACAAAAGTTACACTAAATGAACAAAGAATGTTAGTAAACAATGACCAGACATTTCATGTGCAAAGAATCAAAGGCTAGAACCTTGTCCTAATTGTTTGCAAATGATATCTATTTCATTTAGACATTTTATCAAACACTTGGTGGGTATCTAATTGTATGTATTCACTTACCTAGAGCATTTCATTCTACATTCTCACAATAGAAACTTACAAAATAAAACAGCAATTAACTGATAAAACATAAAGACTGGATTAATTCGTCAGTTGATCATCTTTCTTTCTATAAATAAATCCTTTCCCAACATCAAAACATAAAATCCATGATCAATTGTAGAAATTTATACATAAAGGTCTCGATTGATGGCATCAATAATTTCTTTCGTTGTATAGTTTTTAAAAACGAGAGGAGTTCAATATTAAACTCATCAATACAAGAGTTACCTTTCTTGTGGAGAGAGGCGGAACTAGCATGGCGGGGAAGATCGACGGGCTGCCGCGGTGAGCATCGTGTCGCGTCGGAAGGGCCTACCGCGGTGAGCGTCCCGTCGGAAGGGCCTGCCGCAGTGGGCATCCCGTCGGAAGGGCCTGTCGTTCGCCGTTGGATGGGAAGAAAAGAGTTCGATGAAGAACCGATTTATCGGCGGGAAGTGAAGAAACGATTTGGGAATTGGGGGAGGAGCAATACCTAGATATTTAATTAATTTGTGATTAATTAGGGAAATAATTAATTTAAGTATATGATTAAATGATTGGAATGAAAGTGTTTGGATGAAGGGATAAGGGGTATAATGGACTATTCTCCTTCAATTTGGACAATTTTGAAAGATTTTGAGGAGATGGGCATAATAGATATTGCCCACATGAGAATGGACAATTTTGTGTATTTTCACTTTATTTATTTGTTCAATAATTGTTAGCATGTCTAGAAAGAGAATACTTTTATAAATTTATTTTTAAAATATTCGTGTATATATAAAAGTTGTTATTCTCTTTTATCTTTTGGTCCAAATTTATTTTGTATTCTTAAAATTTTTACTAATTACACCTTTTTTTTTAAAATGTTTTTATTTTATGGATCAAATACTAATGCAACGAGAATTATGAAAAATCTACACACAAAGTTAAAAGAAATTGCATTTTATGCTTGATTTATTTAGTCTTTGAGGAATAATTTGTATACAAAAATGTATTTTTCATGTTATTGGATTGTTTTACGGTGGTATTATTTGTAAATATGACAGCATTCTTGTAAATAATATATGCAATATTGTTTATATATATATATATATATATATATATATTAATTATATATATAATCCACGTATAAGAAGTTTGTGGATAATAGTTTTGGGGAAGTTAATGAGAAGTTAAGGGAGTTATTGAATTAGCTCTCGTATTCTCATTTTTACATGTGTCACATATATTTCTAATATATCATATGGAAGAGAATTCCAATGACCAGAGAGATTCTGTGAAAGAATTACAGGGTATGAAAAATAAGGAAATTATGAAACATTGAGGACATATCCTAATCCCCTAAGATTAACTCCCGTCTCAAAACATAAACTCACTGAAATAATCAAACCTATTCTAATTCCTGACATTACCAAATCGTGAACAATTGTACGCACACGATTCTGTGTACTGGACTCTGAGTACGGAACAACTGGAATCTAGGGAAGGAACAAAATGAGGATACCAACAAGTTCGTGATCATTTCCACTGCATTTATTAATAGGTCAGTATTCCTGTTCATGTTGGTCACGGGTTAGGTGTAAATCAAACATGTGGTATCAGAGCCATAATGTTGGTATCCCGTTTTTATTTTTTGTGGCATGCTTGGTGTTTTCAGAATATGATATTTACTGCGGTAAAAAAGAAAATTTGGAATCTTTAGATTACTGCAGTACTGATATTGATTGTTTTTTTAAAATAATTGATGACTGGACATGTTGTATGTGTTAATTACCATGACTATGTGATTAGTTCATGTTAATTATGCGTTTAAGGCCATGTATGCATGAAAATTATGCTTCAATGTTTTATCCCGTACTCAATTTTCCTCTGTTTGGTCAAATTTTTTTGTTGATCAAAATGGTTTAATTTTGGTATCAACGGAAAGAGCATTTGAAGAGAATTTCAGGAATATTTTTTTTTTGCAATTTTTGGCCTTGTGGATTATTTACTAGGATTTTTTGCAATTTACTAGGATTATTTTGTGTATTTTTTAGATAAGAAATGAGTGAGTTGCGAATTTTTGAGATTTTTCAAACTCATTTTTCGATCTGAAAATACAATATGAAAATTAATGAAATCGGGTTTGTTCTTGGTATGGAATTAATCTACATTTCATAAGGATTCCATCCATATATCGTTTGTGATTTTTTGTTAAGTTTTGAGTGAGATACAATTTTTCAAAACTTTTTCGCGATCGGGACCATTTTAAATTTTTTTAGAAACTTTTGGGCCTGTTTTTAGAGAATTAGATATTCTCCAGGGGTTCAAATGAAATTTCAAAAGTTCGAATTCGATCCAATGGAGGCGGGTCAGACCCAACCCGGACGGTGGACGGGGAAGGATCATCGGTAGTGGCTTGTGAAGCCCACACGCGGGTGATCGGCCACTAAGGTGGTAGCGCGTGAGGCCCACAAGCCGGTGGCTAATGGCCGCGCATGTGGTCCACACGTCGGCGACCTGTCGGCGGTAGTTCAGCGCGTGAGGGCGCATGAGAGCTCCTGGTTGCGTTGGACGGCGCGTCCACACGTGTTCCGGTGCATCAAGGCATGTCCGCACACACGTGTTCACGTTTTTCAGCTATTTCAGCTCGTTTCGTGCCTGTTCGGATGCATTTTTGTGTGTTCCAATGTATTTTATGAATTGTGGCTTCAATTGTGTGACTTTATTTGTCTTAAGGGCTTATGTGGATCCTTTAGTTGACATTATGTGTTAAATGCTCTTATTAAATGTCTTTGATTCTTAAATCAGGTTTAAAATGGTGTATAAATTTTTTGATAAGCTCTGATATTCCGGGAAAGTGGGATCCAAGAGGGTTAAACTTTTTTTCACTTGTGAATATACCTGATGCTAATTGGAAATTTTGTTTTCCATAAGCATTAAAAGAGAGGAAATTCATATGTTAAAGTTTAACTAACTCTTTTGTGTGTTTGTTCTTCTTTGACTGCTCAATTTTTCAGGGATGTCAGGGAGTGAAACATTTTCCGATAGTGACACATTGGCCAAAGAAGAAGTCCTACATGATTTTATGAATTACAAAATGAAGCCTACTCACAACCTAAGAGATCATTTTCAAGATCTGTATGAACTCTACAACCAATTGTTGCTTCTTTTATATACCAACCAACTTCCAATGAGCTTTTATGATCAAATCAAG
Organism: Prunella vulgaris; assembly: GCA_026898435.1. NCBI lineage: Eukaryota > Viridiplantae > Streptophyta > Magnoliopsida > Lamiales > Lamiaceae > Prunella > Prunella vulgaris. Next base: position 92,726 of record JAPKLY010000075.1, on the reverse strand, counting down.
AGTCCTGAAACCTGGGCTAAGACTCTTCCTCCATATCTACAAGAAATTTATTGGAAGGAATGGAATTCACACGAGCAGAAGTCCAATGGTCGTCAAACAATGGCCAATATAGCTATTGCCTCGGAGGCAGAAGATAGGACTCAAGCACTGAGGTCGGCATGTTTGAGAATGGGTGGGATTCATCGATCCAATTTTCTCAGATTGAATACTCAGAGGAAACTTAGGATGAAGAATCCCCACATGGATCCTATGGCACGAGCTATCTTTAATGATGGAACCAACGAATTTGATCATGTTCGATATTGGGAATCTAATCTGAAGTTAGCGAGAGCTATACGTAGATTTGATCTCGATTAATTGAGTAGTATTACTTAATATGATACTCCGGGAGATCATTATTAATTAAGATTTTGATCGTATTATTTCTTGTATGGTTGTTGACATAGATATATGTTGTGATTAAGTGGTTGTTCAATGTTATTTAATTTGTTTTAAATACTTGAACTTAAGTTTTATTTTTTGAAACTATAATCGATTCTTGAGATGCATGATGAGATCGAAGATTAATAACTCTAAGTTATTTTTTGAAATCGAATCGTGTGTTGATTTTTTAGATGTCTTAGTTTGGGTTAGCATAAAACATAATAAATCACTAACACGATGAATTACTTTATTGTTTAAGACAATGATATTGATAGAAAATTTAGTATGTTTTGGACAAGATAGGACTATTAGGTGCGATCAACCTAGAAATGTCTGACCCTGGCCATGGGATTGAGAATCGAAAAAAAAAGGACCAAAATGCTTATCTTGTGTGGAAAAAGTTCCACGACATGAGATTTTTGCTTAGTTCAGTAATCACAATGTTAGACAACATATGAAGGAAATGTCTAATATAAACGCTGGATTTAAACAAGCTGGTCACAATCTTTCTGATGAGCACCGAATTCAAGCTCTAGTCTGCTCACTACCAGATCATTGGAATCACCTCAAGGTCATTTTAACTTAAAATGAGAGTATTAGAACTTTCAATGAAGCAGCTTATTAGCTAGATTTAGAGGTTGAAAGGCTTGGAGAAGCTGACCCTCCTTCTGGTATTTTCTTTGTTAGTTCTAGTTCAAAAGAAGCTTTGAGCTTTAAATGAATATAGAACTGGAAAAGGGAATGTTGATAGGCGAACTACTCGAGGTTAATTACGAGATTAATTGGCCAAGGCTAAGAAGGTCGCCGACCTGCTTAGGAGATACGTCTCTAGCTTTGACCAAAGTCAACCTGGAGATGCTCGCCCTGATGCCCTATAACCAAGTCAAATGGCTGACCAAAACCAAGAGAGAGAAGCTCGTGGGGTAGCTCGCCCATTTGGGTGTAGCTCGCCCATATCCAGGAAGACCAAGTTGAAGTCCACCTCTATATTGTTCCAAAATGAAACAAGGCACAGAAGCTCGCTTAGGCTCGAAGTACTTACACTAGTCATATAGGAAGCAAGTAGTAATGTAGTAGGACAAAGCAGTGTAAAGGAAGCATGGTCGTGAGTAAAGACAAGTGTCAAGGACACTTGTCAGCACATAAGACTACATCAGCTCACAAGGTGCCACCTCACTACATGCGTACCTATAAATAGGTCTCCAACATGTATTTTCTCTCTCTAAGTTTTCTGAATCCACACACTACTTTCTCTTTCTAGCTCTCACACTTTCTCTCTCTACTTTATAATTCAAGAACACTTATCTTGATTATTGTTTGGTGTGATTTCTAAGTTGATTAACAGCCATAAATCATCCCGTTAACAAAATCCACCAACAATTTAGCGCTAGAGGAAGGGCGCGAACCTCCGATTCTAAGAATCTGAGAGTAGGATTGTGAGAAAATTGTTGAAGATTTGAAGGTGTTCCTGAAACTTGACAAGAACACTTGAAGATACACACTAAATTTCTAGTTTTCGATAAAAACCCAGATTTTTGGACTGAAAATATAATAAAAAGGACCTAAAACGCATGTGTGTAGGAAAATAAACCAGATTCTGGACAATTTGCTTGCATGCAAGGCTAGACCGGACCTTGAATGAATTAACCCTTACTGGAAACCGCTGACCTTGATGAGCTTCTCATCAAAACCTAAACAATGTCAAAGGAAAAACCTTTCGCTACCACAAGGAGATGGAAGGGGCGTACTCCCCAAAATCAAGCTGATGGGGAGACCTCACGCCGAGCTCCCCAAAGGAACGACACCCCGCGAGCTTCTCAGCGAGCTCAAGCCACGCTTGTGGCTCAAGATGTACTAAATCCTGCTCTAAGGGACATCGTCAATGATCCCGACGAGATTCAGTGCACGATTGCAACATTACAAAGACTGCAACAAAGGCAACAGGGCGAGCTCGCCCAAGTGTCTAGAAGAGCTCCAGCCAATGAAGGCTAAGAGCAGACAACTAGGCAAACTCAGGCCACTCAGACTCGGGGGCATGACAGCGAGCTCCCCACCGAACAAGAAGCGAGCTCCATAAGAGCTCGCCAGCATAGAGAACGAGCTGGCAAGGCCAAGATGGCAGATAGGCTAGGTTCGCAAGATGGACGAACTACCGTTTATATGGAGGTATCAGCCACTCATTAATCCAGGGAGGTCCTCCGGGGCAGATTGGGACCTAGACGGGAGAAAGTCGAACAAGTTTCCGCCCCTGCTTCATCCCGAAGGAAAGAGTCTGATCTACGTCCGCGTAGGTCCGCTTATGATCGATTACGGAGGCCAGCCGTCGATAGACTTGGACCAAACGGAGCCCGCCAATTCCAGCCCATCACTGAGGGGCTACCCCAGAGTGAGGGATTGCGGGGACGTACGTCCACGAGGCGCACGGCCTTTGAACAGCTTCCACAGGAGGTAGCTCACGAAGATGAGCTGGCCACATTAAAGAAGGAGGTGGAGCAGTTACAAATGCAAGTAGCTTCTAAAGCTGGTGGAGTTTATACCACCGCACTTCCGACATCACCATTGGCACCGGGCATTCTCAAAGCGCCGGTGCAGAAGAAGATACAATTCCCGGTGATGACCGCTTACGAGGGAGAGTCTGATCCAAAGGTCCGCATCTCCAAGTATGTGGACTACAAGATCTCTGTAGGTGCCACAGATGCCACCCAATGCAGGAACTCCCCGCTGACCCTTGGGGACCGAGTTCACCGTTGGTTCTCTTCACTGGCCCCGGGGTCTATTCAGTAGTTTGGCCAACTCACGTGGGAGTTCTTGGCTCACTTCTCAGGGTACGGGTCGTACTTGACCCAGAAGCACCGACTCACCAACATCCATCAAGGTGAGAATGAAACCGACCAGCAGTACCTTAAAAGGTTCGACAAAATAATGTTGGAAGGTGAGCCGGTGAGTGAAGATACGAAGATAGTTGTTGTGATTGCCGGATTGAAGAAGGGCACCAAATTTTGGAAGGAAATGCACCTTGCATGCCCTAACACCTATGCCGAGTTCCGACACAAGGCCGGGGTGAACTTCGCTATGCAGGAGGCACTACTGAAAGAATTCGGTGCCTCAGATGAAAAGAAACAGCACGGGAAGAAGTCCGGGAGCACTTATAAAGCTCCCCGGAACTTGAAAGCTTTCGGCGACGGAGATGAGTTCAAGGAAAAACTCAACCAAGTACTTACTATCTCCATCGACCATGTATTTGCGGCGGTCAAGGACAAAGCAATGCTGAACGAACCAAGAAGAATTCGTCAAGATCGCACGAAGTTGAACCCGAACAAGTTCTGTGCCTACCATCAATCAATCGGCCACTTCACCAGCGAATGCCGAGACCTCCTCAAATAACTTTGGAAATTTTATGAGGATGGGGAGCTGGCCGAGTTCATGAAAAAGACACCAGCTAAGAGAACCAGAATTGAGAGGAGGGAGGTCTCTAACGATGAAGAAGAGGATGAGGACTGACGTGGTATTCAACATAGACCAAGGGCACCTTTCCCACCTCCACAGGATCAAGAGCCAACCCGAGAACTCCTGATTCTCGAAGAATAAATTGGAGCTGTCGGAGGTCTCCAGGATGGAAGACTTTCCATCTCAAAAAGACAGAGGAAGGCGGAGGTCCGGGCCATCAACCAGGTCCAAGAAGGGAGTTCCAGCTCCAAGCCCGCTACTCAAACCACTGCCGAGCTTACATTCTCGCAAGCGAACTTGGAAGGAGTGCTGACCCCCCACAATGACTCATTGGTGATTAGCGCCAACATTATGAACATCAAAGTTCACAGGCTACTAGTGGATACTGGCGCATTCACCAACATTTTGTTCAAATCTACCTTAGATGCATTAGGAGATTTTGAGTCATATATAGAGCCTAGTAATGCTAGGATAGTGGGGTTCGGAGAAGCTGTAACCGTCCCCTTAGGTCAGATTAGGTTGAGCGTCCAACTTGTATCGGCCAAGGACCCAGAAAGGAGACTGACTAGGCTCATTGATTTCCTTGTCGTTGACCAGCAGTCCTCCTACAACGGGTTTCTTGGCCGCCCTTTTATACATGAATTCAAAGCGGCGTGTTCAACTTACTATTACTGTTTAAAATTTCCAACTCCAAAGGGTGCTGGAAACATAAAGGGTGACCAGAAAAAGGCTCGGGAATGTTTACTTCAAATCAAAAGTGGTCATGTAGGTAAGAGTGTAACACCGGTTCATATGATTGAAGATGAGGCCCAGATTCCGGCTGATGAGCCCAACATCCTAGACGTCATCTCAATCGAATCTGAGTTGATGGAGGTAGACAACCAGCCGGACGAGGTGCAAGTTGCCCAAGTTGAAGAACCAGTGGAAAACTCACAACCTGCGCCCATGGAAGAGGTCACCGATACTCAAATAGGGGAACCAGCCGGAGATCAAGAACCAACGCCAATGGAAGTTGACGAGGTTCCCCAAGTTGAAGGACCATCCAATCCAGCTCCCAAAGAAGCAGGAAAAGTTGATGAATCCGCCAAAGTCAGAGAAAGAGGTGAAGATCTTGAACCTTGAATAGGTCACGAACCAGCAGTAAAGGAGAACCTAGATGAGTTCGTGAAAGATCCAAGATGGAAGAGCCAGAAAAGGAAGGCCACTGACATGGAGAAGTTAACAACAATCCAGGTGGACCCGGAGAGGGTAGACTTGGAACTTTTCATAAGTTCCGAGCTACCAGAGTCATACAGGTCAGAGATAGAAGTGTTCCTCATGACCAACCTGGACGTATTTTCCTGGTCCCACGAAGACGTGACGGGAATCCCATGCATGTCACCGGCTCAACATAGACCCGACGAGGAGACCTGTCCGCCAAAAGCGAAGGAAGTACGGACCACACAAATACGAAGATTTAACCACGGAGGTGAAGAAGTTATTGGACAACAAGTTGATCAAAGAAGCATTGTGCCCACATTGGGTGGCGAACCCAGTCTTGGTGAAGAAGCCCAACGGAATGTGAAGGTTATGCATCGATTTCACGGACCTAAACAAGGCATGCCCAAAAGACAACTTCCCGCTGCCTCACATTGATCAACTTGTTGATAGCACTGCAGGCCACGAGATGATGACGTTCATGGATGCCTTCGCAGGTTATCATCAAATAGCAATCCACCCAGATGACCAGGAACACACGACGTTCTACACCAACAAGAACATGTACTGCTGGGAGAGGATGTCATTCGGACTTATCAACGCCGGAGCAACCTACCAAAGGTTGGTGAACAAGATGTTCGATCAACATATCGGCCATACCATGGAGGTGTACATGGACAACATAGTAGTCAAGAATTTGCGGAAGGAGGATCACATTGACCACCTTAAGCAAACCTTCGACATACTATGCCACTACAACATGAAACTGAATCCAAAGAAAAGCAGCTTCGGCGTTCACTCGGGGAAGTTCCTGGGATACCTGGTTAGCCAGAGAGGAATCGAGGTTAATCCGACGCAGGTAAAGTGCATCATCAAGATGAAGGCTCCAGATTTCAGTACCGAAGGTTCAAAGGTTGACCGGATGTTTGGCAGCTTTGAACTGATTCATCTCCAGATCCGGCGATCGGAGTCGTCCGTTCTTTGAAGCAATTAAAGAAAATAGACTTAGGCACAAGGATGACTTCCAATAGACGAGCGTATACCAGAAAGCTTTCGAAGGTATAAAAGCATACTTGGCCAATACTCAAATCCTGTCAAAGGCGGTACCTGGTGAGAAGTTGTACTTATACCTGGCAACATCAGAGGTATCCATCAGTTCGGTGCTAGTCCGAGAAGAAGGCAAGACACACCTACCAGTGTACTACGTAAGCCAAGTCTTACACGAAGCCGAATTGCGGTACACCCCAACAGAGAAACTAGCTTATGCACTGGTGATGAGTGTTAGAAAACTGCGGCCCTACTTCTTCGACCATCCAGTAGAGGTGTTGATGACGTTCCCACTATGGCAAATACTGCACCGGCTGGACACTGCAGGACGCTTGTTGAAATGGTCACTAGAAGTTAGCCAATACGGTATAACCTACGCACCCCGAACATCGATCAAGGGACAAGCGCTTGCCAATTTCATCGTCGAGCTAACTTTTCCACAAGATTCGACGAGGGGGCGTATAGCTCCGTGGCACATCTACATAGATGGATCATCAACTAGCACGGCAACAGGAGCCGGTGCAGTGCTGATAAGCCCAGACAGACAAGTCTTCACCTCGGCGATCCGGTTCGACTTTAGAGCCACGAGCAACGAAGCAGAGTACGAAGCACTGATAGCCGGATTTAGGTTATCATTAGCTGTGGGGGAAACCAATCTTCAGATTTTCACAGATTCCCAGCTAATAATATCCTAAGTATGGGGAGAATACGAAACCAAGGACCAGCAAATGATGATGTATCAGAAGCTAGTGGCGCGTCTGATCTCGATGTTCAAGAAAGTTTACATCGAGCAGATCTCAAGGCTGGAAAATACACAAGCTGATGTACTAGCTCGACTAGCTACAAGTAGCGGTGAAGCAAAGCTGATGGAGGTCATCGTCACCAAGCTAAAGGACCCCTCGACGTCTGATTACAAAGTAAACCAGACTTCGAGTGGGGGGCAGAAAGGTGGCGAAGATTGGCGCACTCCAATCGAAAAATACCTAAAGGACGGATCAGTCCCAGAAGATGCGTGGGAAGCTAGTCGGCTAGTGAAGCAAGCAGTCAGATACACATTGATAGATGGCCAACTCTACAAACTTGGATTCTCTCTACCCCTACTCAAATGCTTGTCTGGAAAGCAAGGGTTCGATGTGTTATAAGAAATCCACCAAGGAATTTGCGGGAGTCACGCTGGGGGGTAAGCTTTGGCATACAAGACAATCAGGCAGGGGTTCTACTGGCCCACTCTTCACAAAGATGCCATCAACTTTGCCCGAAGGTGCCGAAAGTGCCAACTATTCGCACCTAATATCCACTCTCCTGCTACTCAACTTAAATTGGTATTCAGTCCATGACCTTTTGCAAAATGGGGTATCGAATTGATCAGTCCATTCCCACCTGGCAGAGGCGGTATAAAATTCATCGTAGTAGTGATGGATTACTACACTAAGTGGGCTGAAGCCGAGGCACTTGCAACAGTAACGCAGGAAAGGATGATCAGTTTTATTTGGAAAAATCTGATATGCCCATTTGGACTTCCGCAGTCAATAGTGACAGACAACAGCAGACAGTTTGACGGTCAGAAGTTGAGAGAATTTTGCAGTTCATGGAATATCAAGAAGCACTACTCAACTCCATACCATCCACAGTTAAACGGTCAGGTAGAAGCAGTGAATAAGATTCTGAAGTATGTACTGAAGATCCGTCTTGTAGACAAGAAAGGAAATTGGGCGGATGAACTCCCGGAGGTTCTATGGATGCACAGAACGTCGTACCGAGCAAGTATCGGGGAAACACCATTTACCTTAGCCTTCGGAACAGAAGCGGTCGTACCAGTGGAAGTTCAGAATAAAACTTGGAAGGTGGTAGAATTTGAAGAGAAGGAAAACGGTGAAGCCTTAGCAGTGGAGAAGGACTTGCTTGAAGAGACTAGAGCTTCATCGGAATTAAAAAATGCCACCTACAAACAAAGAGCGGAGAAGTACTACAATTCCCAGGTTCGAGATCGAAGGTTCAAAGTAGGGGAGTTGGTACTAAGAAGGAAGCTAGCAACTCCACCTGGTCTATTCGGACCAAATTGGGAACGACCATTCCGAGTTACCGCAGTTTGGGCAAACGGAACGTATGACCTCGAAGACATGGAAGGGAAAGCTTCATCATACACGTGGAGCGCAGCACATCTGAAGAAATTTTAGCAGTAGAAGAAAGTGGAACAAAATTTTGTAATAGACTAGTCGAAGGTTCGCATCATAAATATTGATGACAACCAGTGTAAATTACATTGCTATATAAAGTTAGAAAATTTTCAAGAATATCAAATGTTCGAAGTTTTGTATTACACAAGGACCAAGGTCCCAAACGTTATAATCTAAAAGCTCAAGGCAAAGGCCGAAGCGCCCAAGGTTAGCAAAAGAGTCCTTCTTAAAGGATCACTAAGCGCCTACTGCCCAAAGTTAGAAAAATTCACAAAAAAGACGATTAAAACGTCTAAGGCAAGGTTCTTGAAACCCAATCGCCCAGGTGAATTGAAAATAGTACGACTCCCTGCCCAAAGTGGCCTAAGACGAGCAATTCGCGGCCCTAAGAGGCATAAGACGAAGAATATGTGCTAAGCATATAAAAAGTACAATTCGTAGTCTAAAGCGACATAAAACGAATGATTCACTTCCCAAAATGGAATAAGACGAACAAATAAGTACTAAAAATACGAAAACAAGCTAATTAAAGATATAACATGTGTAAAATATAAAGTGGGACGAATTGGAATAAAAGGTTCAAAAGTTCATTTCAAAAATACTTAGACATTTTCTAAGTATAAGTAAGTGGTGCTGGTTACAAAGGCCAACCAGCTAGCCATCTATGAGTACAAAAACGAGCTCCTTCTGGGCGAACTATACAAGCCCGACGAGCTACTATGACTTGAAGCAAAAACTAAACAAGGAAAAGCTAAGCTAAGAAAAGTGGAAAATCCCTAAATCTCAGGAGCAGTGGGGATGGTCGGAGTTAGAGAAGCTGGAGCATCCGTCTGGGCGACCTCTGGAGCAACTGGGCGGCGACCTCAGGAGAAAGATTGAGCATTTCGGTAATATCCCCAGTAAGGTCGCTGATGTCCACCATGATATTTCCGCAAACCTCCTGCATCTGCTCAGTAGTGGGGGAAGTTCGCTCCTCTCCTTCGGCCTGCTCCTCCTCGGCGACATTGATTTCTGGGACCGGCACTGTTTGAATAATCTTGAAGTGTGACGGGACGAAGTCCAGAGGAACACCAAGTTGTGCGAGGTCCCCTATGTCCAGCTCAGTCCCATCAGCAAATGTGGCCTTGCCAAGGCAATCTTTGAGGTCGCCCATAACTGCGTCCAGTTCATCATCTTTGTGAGCTCGCACCCACCAGATGGACCTAATAACCTCAGCATAACATTGGACGAATCCTTTGTCAGAGGCCTTAGCTTTTAAGGCATCCAAGGTCGCTGGGGAGGCGGCATTGTTTCGCAGCTCGGCGACCTCGTTTATCTTGGCCGAAAGCTCCACCCTCAACTTCGAGCACTCCTCATCACTGCTCCTGGACAAACCCCGCTCCAACTCGAGCTCCTTTCTTACCAGGGCGAGCTCGCCATCCTTGCTCGCGAGCTTCTCTGCGAACTCTTCCTCCTTGGCGCGGATTTGGGCATCAGCATTCCGTTGAATGGCGGCGAACTTCTTTGAAGCTCGCTAAGCTAAGCAAGAGCGCTTTGTTCGGCCGCCAAGGAGGCAGAAGCCTTCTCTTCGGTGAGCTCCACTGATTTCTTGGCCCCGTCAAGAGCTTCCTCCATCTTCAAGTAGGCCGCATTCCTCTCCTGGCGACCTTCCTCTTGTTGAGTATACTGATCGATCACTCTTTGGTTGGCGAGTAAGAGCCCGCTCGCATAGTGCATGGATAGCCGAGCATTTTCAATTAGAGTTTGTCTCTCTAAGGTCGCCAATTGGGGAGTGGACCAGTATCTTGGCACCTCGCTAACAGTATGAACGGCATGACCGGCAGGAAGGTTGCGCATCGAGGTAAGAGAGCGAGATCACTCATAAGAATGGAGGGCTTCATGCCTATGAGGGAAGGCAATGGAAGCATACCTGCGAGGTCAAGACACTTGGGTTAATAAACAAAAACAAAAATAACACAAGGAGCAAGTGAACTTGGCGAGCTACTTACTGGACACGATTGGGATCCCACCCCAAAATAGTGTCATCCACCACCTGAACCCCGAAGGGGGATTGAGAAGCAGGCGACCTTGGGACGGAAGCAAGTGGCAAAGGAGCAGTGGAGTGGGCAGATTCACCTTGGCCCGACCCTATTCCAGTTTGCCCAACTAGATCAGACTCCTCATCACGAAGAAGAGTCCTGGTCTTTTTGCGAACTTGGGCGTCTTCCTCACCCACTCGAGACTCATCACCTCGCTGAAGGCCACATTTTTTATGGTGGGAAGCTCGCTCGGGCGTGGCCGCAGTTCGCCCACCTCCTCTATTGGTCCTGGCGACCTGAGGTGTCTTGGCGAGAGCTGGAGTTTTCGCAGGGGCCTTGGCAGGAGCCTTCTGACTTCCGGAGCCTCCAACACCCTCTTTGGCGGCGAGCTCCGCCTTCTTGTTCGCCTCTAAAGCGAGAGATGATGGTAAGCCTAGCCTATTTGGGCGAGGTGGCCCCATTATGAATCGGCGAGCTAGAGTGTGGCAGGCTTCGGGGACTTCTATGGATGGGAAGGCAGCTGCTACGCCTTCACCTACAAAAATCAAAATCATAAAATTAGCATCTTAGCGAGCTACGTTAACAACTTTGCGAACTCAAAACAATTATAAACCTGGAAGCTCTGGACCTTGAACAATAAGGTGGTGCGGGCGAAGTCAGAATCCCCGCAAGTCTCAAGCAGTGGTGCTTGCACAAGTGGGCGACGTTCCGGTCCTTTTCACTCCTCAAATAGCAGATAGCTCGCACAAAGTCGAACTCAGTCGATACTTCAGGCTTACCTCGACTGGATTTTTTATGCTTCAAACCTGCAAGGAAAGGAAGATTAGATTAGTAATTCTAATCCAACCCACACACACCGAAATGGGCCACCTACTGCTAGCTTTTCCATATTCCTCAGGAGAGAAAATACACCCTCCACGCCCAGTGTAACTGGTAGAAGCTCGTCAATCTCCGCCCATGAAGACGAACTGTTCCTTCCAGTCGCGGACTTTATTGGGGAGGCTTTCTAAGAATTTCTCTCCCGGGCGAGCTTTCAGATAATAATACCCCTTGCCGTCATTTGCTTGCCGAGTCACGGTGAATAGTTCATTGGTTTCCGCCGTGGTTAGTCGGTTCTCGTACCCCTCCAACCCGAAGATCGACTACGTCGCCAGAAGGCTACTCCAAGCATTTGGAGTGAGTTGAGTGATGGCGAGGTTGTTGTCTAGCAGGAATTGGCCAATGATCGGGTGCAAGGGCAATGTAAGCCCCGCCTCGAGGGTATGTACGTTAATAGCAGTTAGTCCGGCCGGAGGCATGTCAGCTCACTCATTTTTCTCCGAAGCGTACAAGAAGATATCGAGGGGAATTCAATATTTCTCGCGGAATTGTGCAAGTGCATACTCGTTAATGATGCTCTGGATTTCATTGGCCTTGTAATCGGACTGGCCTTTGGCATCCCGAGTAGTTTGCCCGGGCAGGGGAAAACTTGCCACATGCTCGGCGACATACTCCTCCCAAACAAAATCATGAACTACGTCGTGGGGAACCTGATGCTCGAGGAGTTGGGGTTCAGGGAAGCCAATGGAGCGAAGGTATTCAACGGTAACTTCTTTGAGGTCGCCTTCTGGCTCGCTTGTCTCAGCAACCTCCTCATCACCTTCAGCGACCTCCTCTTTGCCCTCAGTGACCTCATCATTTCCACTGGCAACCCTATCTTCAGGGGTGACCTCCTCATCGTCCCCCCAAACCTCACGGTACACGGAGCTGGTGGCCTTCTCACCCAAATCAGACCGAACTTCGCCATGGAGCTCGCCGGAGTCCGGGCAAGCTACTAATACTGCTTCGGAACTAGAGCCGATTATTATCAGGGTTATTTGAGGAATTGGTTCATTCTCGGTCGCAGGTCATTTTTCAGGATTACGGTTTGAAAGAGTTCGGCTCGAAGATTGAGTCGACATGTTCAAAATCAAGGGGGCGAGCTCTTGAATGTTCTAAGTTCTTAAAAAGTTTCGGTCGCTGGAGTTCTAAGTGACATTGATCAGAAAATTCGAGGAAACGATCGGGAAGTTCAAACGTTGATCGAAAATGTTGAAAATTTTCCAGAAAACTTGAAGAAATGAAGAAAGAAGAAAGAAAGATCTGCAAAAGAAAGAAAAGAAAGAGGAAGAAATGGGGTTATACCTTGTGGAATCCTTAAAAATCCGTTGAATGCAAAGGTAATCAATCGCCGGAAAAATGCTCTGGAATTCGTAAGTGTGAAAGTGAGAAATGTATATGATTTCTTATATTTATAGACACATGAGCGAGCTGCAGTTTTTCGATAGTTCGAGGACCTATGTTTAAAAATTTAAAAGTAGAGGCATGATGGGCACGAGAAATGAAACCTAAAAAGGCGTGCACGATGCCTCGATCTTCGCACCACATCAGCACACCCACCACCACACTGTAGCTCACCAAGACGTTCGACACCAAACCAAGAGGTAGTTCGCCAACACTCGAGCTCTCATCCACAGAGACGAATCAGCTCGCCCACACATTAGAAATATCATGATGTGGATGAGCTGGGGGGCAAATATTGATAGGCGAACTACTCGAGGTTAATTACGAGATTAATTGGCCAAGGCTAAGAAGGTCGCCGACCTGCTTAGGAGATACGTCTCCAACTTTGACCAAAGTCAACCTGGAGAAGCTCGCCCGGATGCCCTATAACCAAGTCAAATGGCTGACCAAAATTAAGAGAGAGAAGCTCGGGGGGTAGCTCGCCTGTTTGGGTGTAGCTCGCCCATATCCAGGAAGACCAAGTTGAAGTCCACCTCTACATTGTTCCAAAATGACACAAGGCAATGAAGCTCGCACAAAAGCTCGCTCAGGCTCGAAGTACTTACACTAGTAATATAGGAAGCAAGTAGTAATGTAGTAGGACAAAGCAGTGTATAAGGACAAGTGTCAAGGACACTTGTTAGCACATAAGGCTACATAAGCTCACAAGGTGCCACCTCGCTACATGCGTACCTATAAATAGGTCTCCAACATGTATTTTCTCTCTATAAGTTTTCAGAATCCATACACTACTTTCTCTCTCTAGCTCTCACACTTTCTCTCTCTACTTTATAATTCAAGAACACTTATCTTGATTATTGTTTGGTGCAATTTCTAAGTTGATTAACAGCCATAAATCATCCCGTTAACAAAATCCACAACAGGGAAAGAAGGATAATCGGTCGGATAGTGGGAGATAGGATAACAATACCTGAGACAAAGCAATCAATATGAAAAGAAAGAAGAAGCGTGTTAAAATGAATAAGAAGTATATGAGCAAAATGACATACAACTGTTTTGAGCATGGTCGTTTTGTACATGAATGCCCTGAGCCCTAATTGGACAAGGCAGATCCATCTAATTCTATTTTTGATTTGTAGTGTCTCCAAATGTTGTTTTTAACTGACTCTTATCCTTTGTGGACTAAAGATTTAGAGACAACAGATCGAGAAACTGGAGACAATGGACCCAATGTAAATAATTAATGGGTTTGAGTAGGATATAATACTGGAGTCAAAGTCGAAGACTTGTGACTTGCAGAATTGACTTTTAAAGGGTCATATTTTTTATTCTACAAGATGTTCAAATAGCTCCTTAAATCACGCTTTATCTTTTCTGTTTCATTCATGCTTGCTTGTTTTGAGATACATTGTAGTGTTATTTTTTGAAGACATGGTTGTTATTCGCATTAATGATGAATGTTATAATGCTAGACTTATAGTTGTCAGCTTTATGGTTTTGGGTGGTGAAAGAACATCTTTTAGTTAATATATATTCAGTTTGTATCTACTGAATGATTGTTCTTCTAGTGATGCTTATATAATTGACATATTTTGCATACTAGTTTAGGTCATTTTGAGCAAGATAGGATAAACAGACTTGTGATTTAAAGATTGTTGAATCTGAAATCAAAGTCTAGTAATCCAAATACAAACATTTCTTGCTGGTTAAATGACTCAAAACCATTTGAAAAGCTATTAGAGCTGAATTTCTATTGCTATTATTTTATGGTATATGGGTTCCTATTAGATAAGGACACGAGATGGATTTTTCCTGTTTTATTACATTTAGTGTTGACACTTCATGCTTTGATCATGTTTGTTTGATTTCTCATAAGTCTGAAGCACTTAATGTTTCAGACATCTACTTGGACAAGTTGAGAATCAAAATTACATGACTATCAAAGTTGAGGAAACTGATAGGAGATGGAATAGTCTATCTAAAGAACTCAGGGAATTGTGTAATGAAAAAGGGTTGTCCGACGATTGACTATCCTTTTAAGACATCATTGATTTGGTGTTGCCGAAAGAAGGAATAGGACATTGTTAGAAATGTTTAGATCCATGTTGGCACAAGCTAAATTACATATCTTTTTAGAAAGATATGTTGCTTAATATAGCTTATGTGCTTAATCAAGTGTCTTCTAAGTCAATTGCTTCAACTCCATATGATTTAGGACGGGTAGAAAACCTATTTCTTGAGTACCCTTAGAACATCGGGATCTGCAACCTTCACACGTGATTTTTTAGAAAAATATGGAAAGTTGAGTCATAGTTGTTAAGAGTGTAGCTTCATAGGATACTGTGAAAATTCTAAGGGATGCGTGATCATAGGAGCTTCAGTGGGAGCATGACTTATAAGAAATCGAATAATACATTTTTTTTTTTGGAATTAAAATTTCCTTATAAAATTGGCATTGTAAATGCTGAACAATTTTTTGAGATTAAAGAAAACCAAAATCTATCTGATCCAAGTGGGAGAAATTTATCAGTTGATGATGTGGATCTTTGATAGATGATAATGTGGATCTTTGATAGATATTTGCTAGTGATGTTTGTCTGTTGAGGATTTGGTGATTCCTCAATATGGTAATAAATCACTCCCGAAAAAGTTTAAGGAAATAAGTGTTCAAGAAGCATTATGACATAGAAGGACGAACCTTCTTTGTTTCTTCAGAATTTAGAAGAAAGCAATATAAGTAAATTGAAGTCTATGAAGTCTAAACGAGTTTGCAAAGTTGTAGAGATTCTATAGGGATAATAAACTATTGGGAATAACTAGATTCTGAAGATTATAAGTTATCAAATGACTTAATAAGAGAGTTCGAAGATCACTTGGTGGCTATAAAAGGATGTACTCTACTGAAGGGTTAAATCTTTTCACCTATAGTGAGATTTGCCTCAATTCATCTACTTCTAGCTATAGTAGCTAGTATAAGATTAGAATTACATCAGATGGACATTAAGACTATTTTTCCCAGTGGGAGAATTAGAAGATGATATCTACATGGTATTGTAGGATTTATTCTTCAAGAACAAGAGGATAAAGTTCATAAATTGATAAGTCGATTTATAGACTTTAGTAATCCTCAAGATCAGTGGTGTTTTGAGATTTCACTCGATGATTATCTCATTCAATTTTGTTAAAAGAAAACAAAGACCATTGTGTTAAAGTTAAACGTTCTAAGAATTGTTTTGTTATTCTATCTTTGTATGTGGATGAAATACTGTTAGCAGGAAACAATAAAGAGTATTCCAAAATGAAGAGGGTGAGGCAGTGTATATAATTGATGGTAAGATCCATGAGGAGTGTTCAAAGAAATTTTTTAAGAGTCTTTTAAAGACTTTGTTCAAGAAAGTCTTAGAACATCTCAAGATGAACACCTGCAAGCCACTTGATACTCATGTTGTAGAGGCAAGTATTTGAGTCAAGATATGTGTCCCGAGACTCAAGAAGAAAAGAAAGATTTGTTCAAAGCACCATACACAAATCAGACGTCTGTTATGACATTGGTCTACCTGACAGATATTTTTTCAAATCCTGAGATATTGAAGAGGATTTTTCAGATATCTAAAGAAAATGGACTGTAGATTATTTCTTTATTGTCAAGGAGACTAAATGACACTGACTGAGTATATAGACATGGATTGGAGTGTTGATTTAGTTGAAACGAAAATCAGTTTCCAGTTAAGTCTTATTGCTCAACTATGGAGCAATTTCATAGTGTAGCAAGCATTAAACTTGCATAGCACTGTTCGCATTGGATGTTGAGCTATGTGTCATGTGTTTTTTCTACAATATAAGAAATATTACTTGGTTGGATAAATTCCTAAAATTTTGGAGGATACAAACACCCCAGTGGGAGTTGTGTTGATTCATTGTGATGATTAAGCAATCATGGCTTACACAACGAATGCCAAATATTTAGGAAGAACCAAATATATCAATACAAAGTCCAATCTTTGTTAGTGATTCAGTCGATAAACAAAGTGATTCTAAGATACATTTCTTGTCGATTAATGGTTGCAAATCCTTTGACCAAACTTATTACTAAGTGATATGTTCATGGAACATGTTAGAGTTTTTGAGTTTACATAGGATTGAATGCAATTCGATTGGAATGTTGAAGGTGTTAATTGACAGTTTAAATAGTAACTGTTAGTGTTTTATGAATTATATGTGATTCAATCATGTATAATATGTATGTCAACAAGTTATTATTGGCTCTCTCACATGAGCAATCGCCTCTGACCAAGTGGGTGTTCAGAGATGAGATTATATCGATAAATATAATCGAGATAGATTTCAACCACGAATCTATCTAACTTGTTATGAAGCTAAATTTTACAGGTATTCTAAACGTATGTGATTGGATATCTGGGTTATTTGTATAGAATGCATTTGACTTTAAATTTACACAATGTCAAGTTTAGATAAGACATACGCTTCCTACCTTGGAAGTTATAGACATTGTGACATGTGTTCATTGAGGAATAACATGTGATTTTGACCCTTAAAAGGAAATGAGAAAGATAAATCTATGTTTTCTCATTATGTGTGAGTCTTAAAATATGATTACCCTTAGGACTTTCTCCTATATTTCTAAGACTACACTTTAGTGTTGCTACTTTAGCATGTTACCAATAGCTATGAGCGATACGGGACATGTCTAGGAAAACAGCTACAGTGGAAACCTGTAGATACTTAGTGAGAAAGGAAGAATGTCTTTACTTGACAAACTCTATTATGATTCATTGACTAGTCAATCAAGCTATGTGTTTGATTATGAATACATTAGATTTCGCGAAAATGGTTGAATATGCTCTATTTTGAGAGATTCAATAGAGATATTTCAACATGTGTTAAATGATAAGAGTTCTAGGGTATAACGAGTTGTCTTAGTATCCAAGTTGTTCTTATTGAGGTGCTATATACTCCCAACGGATGTATAGCATGGAAACTCGATGCACTTGTGGGTCACACAAGGTATTGTCTGAATAAGAACGTGATTTATGAATGAAATGTGTTAGAGACCATTAAACTTCATATGTGAGTGGGAGATGTAAATAATGTTGGAAATTATTTATACATATATATATTAATTATATATATAATCCACATATAAGAAGTTTGTGGATAATAGTTCTAGGGAAGTTAATGAGAAGTTAAGGGAGTTATTGAATTAACTCTCGTATTCTCATTTTTACATGTGTCACATATATTCCTAATACAACATATGGAAGAGAATTCCAACGACCAGAGAGATTCTGTGAAAGAATTATATGGTATGGAAAACAAGGAAATTATGAAACATTGAGGACATAACCTAATCCCCTAAGATTAACTCCCCTCTCAGAACACAAGCTCATTGAAATAATCAAACATATTCTAATTGCTGACATTACCAATTCGTGAACAAATGTACGCACACCATTCTGTGTACTGGATTCTGAGTACGGAACAATTGGAATCTGGGGAAGGAACAAAACGAGAATACCAACAGGTTCGTGATCATTTCCGCTGCATTAATTAACAGATTAGTATTCAGGTTCGTATTGGTCACGGATTAGGTGTAAATCCAACAATTCTTAATGTGGAACATCAAATATGTGAGTAATTTTTTAACAACGGAATGTGCAAATACATATCAAACTCTCGAATGAAACAAACGTATAAATTCGTATAGATTGGAGAAAGTAGTATATATAGAAACGGAAAAAAAAAAAAAACAAACCTCGTAGAAGAAATTACCACAGTGCCTATGACTTCGATTGAGACTTGGCACAAACTTTAAATTGTGGTGTTAAACGAAGGTATGTGAAAATTAAAAGGATGGATAATAAATATGAAGTCTCTAGTCAATAATTTTGTTACGAGGAAGGAAGGAGATTCTTCTGAGCTAAAAAGAATAAACAATCTGTTTAACTGGTTGGAGTGGGCTCTTTAATTTTGTTAACAAAAAATTTTCTGAACAAGTTTCACTACACAATACTTTTACCACATTTTTGCTGATAATATTAGTTGCATTCATTAGATTAAATAAGTACATTTTATAGTTTTAGTGCATATATTTTTGTAATACAAAATTAAATAAGTACATTTTATAGTTTTAGCGCATATATTTTATAAGGATTAATCTTGTATGCACCAATTACACGATGCAACTCAAGTTCATTTTTTAAAAATTAAACAAAATACTACTGAAAAATTATACATTTATTACTGAAAAGTGTATCTTTCATAATGTAACTTTTCAGTAATAATTTGTGCAATTTTTCAGTAATAAATTATTTAACTTTTAAAAAATGAACTAGAATTGCACCGTGTAACTGGTGCACAGGAGACTTCCACATTTTATAATATAAATTTCACAGAAACACTAGTCATCTTAATTCAAGAACTTGGCTAATTAAACACACGACACGAGTGATGCACCACCAATTTTAATTAAAACATAACATTAATATGCAAAACGACGTCACATGGCATAGTGATCATTGTTTTGTCATCATCCACTTTTCAGCTTACAGTCAATTGAGCACGTGAATCATGAAAGTGCAAATATTCAAAAGTCAAACTAGACGTATTACAAATCCAAAAAAAAAAGAGTAGAGACACATAGTTTCATCATTTCACAAATTAATAATAACTAAAAGAAAGTGCAGGCATTTAATATAATCCATCTCAGTAAATCATCGTAATTAAAGGAAAACCAAGATTACCCACGGGATACTAGTACTTTCATTACATTACTTGCTCCTGTTTTCAGACAACAGGAATAGGCAGATCCACAAGATTGACAATAAAATCTACAGATCATCATAAACTACACTGGGACGATATTGATATTCTTGATTGGATCCAAGGTGGGCAACATAATGCTAATAGTTCAAATCAACGTAGAACTGAAGTTCTAAAACGCGTTCTCATCTCGGGTTGAATAATTCAAGCCTACGAAGAAGCAATAAAATGATTACAAAACCAGGCAGTGTTAGCAAAAGATTGAATTGGTTTAGCTTTTCGGCAACTCTTACCTTGTTGGCAATGTTGTTTGAAAGCCAGTCCAGCCCCTCATAGAGCCCTTCACCAGAAGTTGCACATGTGCTCTGGATGTACCTGCATTGATTACAATATATAGTGTTAACTACATGAAGAGGTTTTACTCAAAGACGAATAAGTATAGGGGAATCATGAAAAGGATATATACCAATGGCGTTGGCGGAGGGAATGAAGGCCCAGCTTGTCAGTTATTTCAGCAGCATTCATTGCATTTGGAAGATCTTGTTTGTTGGCAAACACCAGGAGAACAGCATCCCGCAATTCGTCCTGACCGAGGGAATACAAGAAGGGTTTTTAAATGGACACAGAAAGATTATAGGCCTTTATATCATACAAGATTCATATAACAGAAATGAACCCATCAAACTGTGATGTTAGTTGGTGTTTCAGGGAACATGTTGAAGTATGCTAAGCAATTTCCTGTTCATAATATTTTGATTTTTTTTAGGAATAAGCCATTCGACATTACCTCATTCAGCATCCTGTGCAGTTCATCCCTCGCCTCAACAACACGATCTCTGTCATTGCTGTCAACAACAAAAATGAGACCCTGTGTATTCTGGAAATAATGCCTCCACAGTGGACGGATCTGCATTACAGATGAGATGCATCAGATTTCGAAGCAAAATTGTAAACTTCAAGGCAGACAATGTGAAAATAAATGCACTCCGGTGGTTTGTTTTTGAAGTTGTTAGAATTACATTATATATAGCACTAACATTTAGATTCTTCAAAAGACACTCCCAGCAAAGGGCTGCAACATCCTTTGCATAACAAGACCCAGAATAAAGATTAAAAAAAAGGTCCTGTGATTATGCCTCTGTTTAAATATGGACACAAAGCGAGACACTGGTAATTATTGCTAGCATTCGGCTATAATACGGATTTCTAATGCTTTAGACCAAAAAAGATCTCAGTAGAACCACTAAAAATTTATCAGTCTTCCTATCATGTAAGGGGGTTGACTTTTAATAAATTGCAAGAATTTCTGAGTCCAAAACATGTACTAGGAATTAGTGACTTATAACTGGGTATTTTGTGCGCAAAGAAGCTGATAAAGAAACATAAAACACATTGATGCTTCCATGAATTAGGTAAGATGCATACCTTGTCCTGGCCCCCAACATCCCAAACAGTGAAGCTGATGTTCTTGTATTCCACAGTCTCCACATTGAATCCTTGAGAAAACAGAAATTGTCATTACAAATGGATCAGCTCAATAAAATGACCACAAATAATTGTAAAGTAACGTGCAAGGTCAACTGGTAAATCTAGTTATAATTAAGGAATGGGCACAACATATAATCAGCCAATGAAGCAAAAAAAAAGTGAATCTAAATATTTGTAGTTAAAATGGGGTTTACAAGACAATTAAATAGCATTGCAACGACGGGCATCTAAAATTCAGCAAGTGGACCAAGTTGGACAACATAATTCATGAGGTGAAAAAGTGATGCTTATAGATTGATCGACAGATAAAATAAAAGGACATTAAAGTACTGAACAGTTGAAAACTCACCAATAGTAGGAATTGTGGTGACAATTTCTCCAAGTTTAAGCTTGTACAGAATGGTTGTTTTACCAGCAGCGTCGAGACCCACCATTAGTATACGCATCTCCTTCTTGGCAAAGAGCCGGCTGAAGAGCTTGGTGAATGACAACCCCATCTCGTAACTGCCAATAAAGTGAGATATAATTCAGACTAACATCATCAAGAATCCAGAGAAGGTGAAAAACGAGAGAATGATGTAGCAATGAGCATTCTTTGGTCAGGGAACAACCATTTTATAGAATACAAACACAGGCTGATAATATCAAAATCTGGGAGAGCCTGCATGTGATGAATTGGACCATACACTATAAACTCACCAATATTGAGTATGTTAAGAGCACTCTTGACATTATTTTCATCAAAAAAACCGATTCATGCCAGGAGAAAGGACAATTTTCAAGTATATTATATGATAATATATCAAGCTCTACCACATTAAATACGCAGCTAGAACCTATTTCTCAAAATTTCCACCATAAACTGTCATATCTGGCATAAAACGCAAAGAAGCCCGAACGAGAAACACGAGATCTAACACCAGGTGATCGGATCGAACATCAGAATCAAAACTAAGGATAGATGAAGCAAAACAAGAATCAGAAAACACAAAATCAAAGCGTATTGATTCACGATAACCAACAAACAAGATCAAAAACGGCGATCTGACTATAAACTGATTCATAATCTCATTAGAATCAAACATGAAATCGACACGTCCAAAAACAAAGCAGAATCAATATGAGAATAGTTTTCCCGATTCAATAAGATGAGACCTAGGGTTTTAAAGATTCCATAAAAACAGCGAAAATTCAACGAAGAAAGGTAAGGTAACGTGGATTAACACTTACATCGTAGAGGAGCTGTGAGGAATGGAGGATGTTGAGATCTCCCGGTCCAAGATCTCTCAAACCAGCAAATGGGATGTCTATTTGTGAATATCTGAGCAACTCTTTTTTAATTGCGCTATTTGCTTTCCATTTATATTTTCGTCTTTCAGCACCAACTGTACTTCGCCATTGCGGCCTTCATTTTTATTTTTATTTGAGACATCCAAAGAAATAATTATATTTTTTAAAGTCTTAGTCTTGGAAAAATCACAAATGTAATCTGCAATTCAAGTATATTTTTTAAAAATTACACAAAATATTATTAAAAAATTTATATTTAATAGTTTAATTTTTTAATATTATTTTGTATAACTTTTAAAAAATACACATGAGTTGCATGGTAACTGGTGCACAAGAGACTTACTCTTTTTTAAAATATTTGTATAAGATATATAGTTTTTTTATAAAATGTAATTTTTATTTACATACAATTATTTATAATGAGTAAGTCTTTTGTGTATCGTGTAACTCAAATTCATTTTAAAAAAATAAAAAAAAATATTATTAAAAACTCACATAGTATTTTATTACTAGTGTTATTTCAAAAATAATATAACTTTTTAAAAATAAGTGCACCAGGTAAATACAAGAGTAAGACTTTTATAATTTTTTAAATTATTTTGTAATTCTTCTTTTTCTTTAAAAAATAAAAAGTTACTTCATTTCATTTAAAATCTTTATTACTTTCTTCATTCCGAATTAAGATTTTTGCACTTTTAATCCCATAAAATATGTATTATTTTAAAATTAATTTCAAATATTTTATTGTTGATCTCATACAATTTTTTTCTTACATTTTTAATTTTAAATGTTATAAAATTTATAAAATTGATCCCAAATATTGATGGTTCTGTAATATTAATTTAATATGTTTATTAACTTTGTAAAATAAAATATGTAAATATAGAGTTAAATAATAATATTAAAAATATATTTAATTATTGTTTATGAGTGTAATTTTTTTTTAAGCTGTGAAGAAATAATAGAAACGTTTAAAAAAAAAACCGGAAAAAAAAAAGTTGGTACATTTTGCTCCAACTTTTTATGCCACAACTCAAGAATGGATTACATACATTTTGTTCAACCAGTACATCACTACACCGTAATATTTTTTTTATATAAAAAATACCATAATAACACTCCATCCATCCACTAAATATGCACATCATTATGTTCATACAAATTTTAAGAATAAAATAGATAAAACAAAGGTATTGTGAATATATTATGAGATTCACTTATAAATAAAATAATTAGTTGTGAAAATGGTAATAAAGGTGATAATTTTCATGAGCACTTTTTTGTGGACGAACAAAAAAAAAAATAGTGCATAAATTTAGTAGACGAGTGAATATTAAAAATGAGAGAGAGACTCTAGTGATGATTTTTCAACACGAATTCAAACACCCAAAAAGAACTCGGTACATGTAGCTTTTAACACAGTTGGGTAATGTGCTACAACATTGTTCCAGTTCAACTTTTTCTTGTTGCTTGCTCAGTTCTAGTGACAACAAGGTTTGAGTAGAAACTAGAGTAAAACCTTTGTAATAACATTAAAGTACAAAATGCCCGACTACAGCAGACAAAGGGCTGAGTAGTTTCAAGCAGAGGATCCCACAGAGGACATATCAGCCCGTCCTCCTGTCATCCTCTCACCCTGTTCTCCTCGCTCCCCTGAATCACAGTATCCCTACTTCATATATGAACGAAACAACAGGATAAAAATAATATACAAGAAATACACTTTATATCTTACCTGTACGAACTCTTATTACATCTGCCACAGGAGTCACTGCACAATTAACAACCACGTCAAAATTTAAGCATCTAAACATCAATTTCTCTCACTTGTCCAATTACATTAGAAAGACAACGACATCATGTTAATCAGTCTTTATTCAATAGGGTATCAATTTTGGGGAAGTTTACTTTGCCTGATTTGGAGTGATGTACTAAAATTTTATAAGCTAGTGCCTTGTATGTTTTTGGAAAGATAGAAGATAACATAAGGCCTGTATTGTACACGAGGATTTTATTTTTTTTTGGTGGGGGGTGGGATGATTGAAATTGCCCCAACGTTCGAAAAAATTCATGCCACACTCAGTACAAATTCTTGTGTATATCACTATATCCCATCAGGCAAAGAAAATGAGCCCATATAGCCAATACTCGATGCCACTTATTGCATATATCCTATGCCCATTAGAAGTTAATTTAAATTTGGAAACACATGAAAATTAAGGGCATAAACATTGATTGCATTTGTTCTCTTGGAATGTTCATAGTGTCAAGAACCTCAAGCCTGTGCTCTTGTAGAAATTTTAGAGCATTAAAAAGAAAAAAATTGACAGACTCAAAAGTTCATCACAGAAGAAGGTGTGTAATCTTACAGAAAATCTTGCCATCTCCTATTTCCCCAGTTCTTGCCTCCTCTATTATCTTTTGAATGACTTCTTCAACCTATGCAAAAAAAGAGATGAAGATGGAAAATTCTTATAAATGTCAGGTTGATAAAGTTGAAAACAAACATAGACCACATGGGTTATAATTTTAATGTGAAAATAACGTTAAGATGTTCCTCGGATTCCTAAACCTGATTTTTGCACACAACAATCTCCATCTTAACTTTTGCAACAAAAGTGTCCTCAGAAAATTCAGAACCTGGAGTGGGCAAAATATTAGAAGCAAAAGAGAAGATTTTGAATGTGAAGAAAAACAGTATAAGGAAACATTTAAACAGGACTAATGAGAATGGACAGCTCCCAACCGCTCCTAATTCCATATCCGGGGCAAGTAAAATGTGTCTTTAAATGGTTAGAAGTCATCCCGGGCTCATGTAATATAAAAATGCACTTATATGATAATCCTAGCAAAATGAACCATGAAATTCTGTACTTATACATACCAGCTTGTCTTTCTGCTGAGCCACCTTGAGCACCAAAGCCTCGTACATCAGAAACCGTAACTCCACGAATTCCCATTTTCAATAATGCCTGCATTGTTATATGTAAATTCTTGAGAACCATATAATTTTCTAAAGGTCCAAAAAAAAAGGTAACAAAAGAACATCTTGCCGGAAAATGTCTGCAGCTTGCGTAACGGAGAAGTCGAAAAATCCATTAGCAAAAGTCAAGTTTTAATGGGATAGGATTCTATTCAAGGTCTTAGTAGCTGTTCTTTTGGTCTAAATGTGCGCCTGGCATTCAAAATTAATAAGTGTGGTGACTTAAGCCTTTTCAGTGAACTACAGAAAGCCAGATATCCACACTGGGATAGGCTGAATATTAGCAGCAAAGAATTCAGAAATCATTGACACGAACAAGCATGATATCGTGATGTATACGAAAAGGCCATTAGCAAACAGGACAAAATTCCAGTTTATCCTTGCAGCTGTCTATGGATAAAAGAAAATTGAAAAGAGAATCTCATGGAGGTGCCTGATGAATGAGGAGCTTTTATAGTATACAACGCTGAAAATGATCAATACTTGATGTTTGAACATTAGAAAAACAAAAATGCATCCAAATCATATACTCAAAATTCAAAATGAGAAACTTAATTTAGGGGGGAATAAGGAACTTGCAACAATCAAAATTCCTTACCGAAGAAACCTGTTGAATCCTCCATGGTCTAACTCCGCCCAAGTTAGCAGCAGAACACGGGAAAAATTGCAACAATAAACAAGAACCAGTGTCAGTTAAAAAGAAATTCTGGATTAACAAGCATGATCGGATTTCACGAACTTGAAATCACACAAATCTAACAACAAATCAGGGACACCTTAGAATCGCTTCAACTTTGTAGAAATTGGCCTCGGGAATGTAATCTAAAACGTAAAGAGACAATTCAGCAAACAGTTAGTGTGCTGAACAAGGGCATAACTACTCTACAATGCTACAACTAATTGAAATAAATCGAACGAGAATGGCGTTAATAATTGCACCTGGAGAACTCTGGGCTCTAATAATCGGAAGAGAAGAACCATTGGTCGGGCGTTTAAGAGCGAGAGCGAATGGAGAAGGGCGGAAATCTCTAAGACCATGAGTGAGTGAAATGGGAGCAAACTTGGGAAAATGTTGCAAGCGAGAGTGAGCAGCGGCGAGGGCTGCGCAGGAATTGGCGACGGAGGTAGACGCCATTGGAGGATCTCGAGACTACTGTCGACGGTGATGGAGATGCGTTGTGGCAGTACGGCAATCAGCAGCCTCGTTTAGTTCGAAAAGTTACAATACAATAGTGTCACGCACGCCCCTGTCGGCTCAACTGCTTCGGGTCTCCGGCTTAAACGAAAAATTATGTCTCTCCACTCTATGAATAATTATGGTTAATAGTAGACGATAAAAGAAAGTTATTAATTGTGATAAAGGAAAATAATTGATTAATAAGAAGATTATAAGGTAGGAGAAAGAATGATTGATGATAATTATAAGATAAGACAAGTGTTTTATTTTTAGGAAATGAAAATGATCATTTATAAATAAAATTATTGCATTACAATAAATAGATTTTCAATCACTTGATAAAAAAAAGGGGGAGACTTATTCGAGACCAATAGTGAGAATATTGAGAATACATGAAAGAGACAGACGTTAATAACTTTTAAGTTTTATGGCGAATAAAAACACCCCGCACTAAAGTTATTTTCATCATCTAAATAAATTAGCATCTATCTCGTTCCAGCCCGCATCTATCTCGTTCCAGCCCCGTTGACATACATCATTTGGTCCCCTCCAGTAAATTTTATGTGAACCGATTAGACACGATTCACGAAAATATGCATGTAACAATAAATTTTCACGAAATTTAAATTTATTATTAATAACACGAAAAGAAAATTACAACTTGATTTATTTCTGATCTACTGAAATTTTGGAATTCTATAATCTCTAATTTTCTCCTCTGATTCTTCTCTTGAATCTTGACTTTGGGATTTCGCGAATTTTCCAGACTTTGATCTTGAAATATCTTTGATTTCGGACTTATAACGTTAATCCGAGGGCGTTGAACCTTATTTCGGATTAAACATTATTATTAGGAACTTTTCCGGACTTTGATCTTAAAAGATCTTTGATTTGCGGACTTATCGAACTTTGTTTCTCAGACTTGCTCTCTAATTTTTGTGTGTGTGTGGAATGAGACCTCTATTTATAGGTGGGGAACTCTAGATTTACAGGTCATATTTGATGGGCCGAAAAATTTAATTTGGGGAATATTTCTAAAATATGTCAGATTTGATAATTCTCAAAAGATATCTTGAAAGATTTGTTAGGCTTCTAAGATTTGATTTATTATATTGGGTTTAATTTAATTTGTTGGGCTTTTAAAGGGCAATTTAATTTATTAGGTCTTTTGAGACCCAATTTAATTTATTGAACTTTAAGGATCCAATTTAATTTATTGGGTTTTAAGAGCCCAATATAATTTATTGGACTTTAGGGGTCTAATTTAATTTATTGAACTTTAGAGGCCCGATTTGATTTATTGGGCTTTAGAGGCCCAATTTGATTTATTATTTTAGGATTCAAATTAATCTAAATTCTCAATAATAAAATTATTCGGCATTTTAACATGTAATTTTCCCGTGTTATTTTATTCGAAAATAAATTTTATTTGCCTACAGTGCACTTACACATGTCACCAGTCGGTATCCCTAATACCGACTGGCTTTATATTGATAACAACCCAACATTTCACCCCATTTTGATAAATCGTATTAAAAATATACCTAATTTAATAAATTTTCCTTCTATAAATGTTTACAAAATTAAGATATTGATTTAAAAAGTTCAAAAAAATAGTTACATTATATTTACAATCTTACTAAACTCAAATATTATAAAATGGGGTGGTCTAAGCGACTAAGCCTAGTGATAGAAGACTATCTAGCACGGTTGGGCGAGCTATCTAACTTAAAATAATGTCCTATTTATACAAATCTGTAAAATTAATATTGAAAAATTATAAAATAATTCACAAAATTGACAAAAATTATAAATTAATTCTGTGTAAGAAAAAAAAAATTTGTAAAAAAAAAATATATTCCTGTGCAAAAATTGTAAATCAATTAATAAATATAGCTATTTTTTAAACCTTTTTAATATACTACTTTTACATGTTCATTAAAAAAATACCAATTTCCAGACACCCTTAATATTGTCCCAAAAAAATAATTTTTAAAAATTGTGAAACTCTTTTATTCACATTTAAATTTCAAGATCTAATTATAATTGATGAATGCAAAAGAGCTCGTCAGCAAGTGAAAACTGGATTTACAGCAACGATTTCCACAAACTCGTTTGAGCGCGACAACTGGTCTTTGACAATGGCTGCCAACGAGGGATTGAAAAAAGATGAAGAGTTTGTGTACAGGATTAGCACCGCCGAGGAATGGGAGGAGTTGCAGAGGAGCGGCGCCACTTTCGGTGGAAATCTTGACCAATCAACTGGTTGTTTCCATCTCAGCAAGCTCGATCAGGTTCTTCTTCCTCTTGCCCTAATTTTTTTCCCTTCCGCCCAAGTTTCTGTTATTTTTCTATTTTGGAATTTAATGTCGAAATCAAGTAATTAGTGCAAAAGCAAGTAATCGTGATATATGATTTCGCCGTCGTACTTTACTGGACACTGTAATTCAGTTTGATGATTGCCCATGGAGTATGAAGGATTTTATTGTGATTTTGATTTTTGTAAAGAGGATATATCTAATTTGATGAAACCATGCATCTGAATTCCCCTTTTCTTCCTCTATCTGATTCGTTCAATATCCTGAGTTCTATTCCCACTGAAAGCAGTTGTACCTTTATTAAATTCTTCATTCACCACATTAAAGAAATTGAGATTTCACATCTTTCAATAAGTTTGGATTTTTAGATGAGACGGAATTCTTTCGGTTTTGCAAGGCGCCTGTGTAGAATTCTCATTCTGTCTTCATTTTGCTCTAGTTAAATCTTAATAATGGTTTTGAGAATAATTGAAGTCCAGAATAATAATGTAGATTATGCTTAATAAGACATGGAGAGCTTAAGTAGCAGATCCAAATAAGACGTGGAATGAAAATAATCATCACCATGTTTCAACATCCAAGTTAATTATATCAATCTGAGAATGCAGTCCTAAGCTAATTCAGCTTCTATGAACTTAATGATTTTACTTTTCATTTTTCATTTGCAGGTCCAATCAACTCTGCAGAACTTCTTCTTGAATGTTAAGGAAGACCTATACCTACTCCAAATTGATGCTAAAAAGGTATGTTCACTAGAAACAACTGATTCCTCCCGATGCCTATTGACCAAATATGCAATGATGGATTATACCTTCTACTAGATTTTGTCGTTCATAGCAACGTTGTTCTAGTCTATGTTTATCCAAAAAATATAGAAATTTTACGAGCTAACAAGTATCACTTACTACAGCTTGGAGATGGTTTGATTTACGAAGCTCTGGAAAACTCCGATGTGTTCCCTCATTTCTACGGTCCATCTCGTAGTTTTAGTCCTCTTCCATTAGAAGCTGTCATAAAAGCAGAGAAGCTGACCCTTTCGGATGGCAAATTCAAATGCAGCTTTCTCACCTAAATCATGTTTGTTTCTGCCATCGTCCTGATTTGGGCATGCATGGATGTTTGTACTACTCGTTGCATTGTGTTAGTTCATATATAATGTGTGAGAATAATTATTAGAAATCAAAGATTTAACTCCTTTTCATATGATCGAGTACTTGCAAAGATCCTTGTGTCTTTCATACCACTCAAAATCTCTAAAACCTAGTCCCTTAAGGTTATTTCTTACACATTCTAGACGAATGACACCTACTCTTGGACGTCATTCATCTAGTAATAGAAGGTGTCTTTTTTTATCGGGTAAATGGTAACTCGAACATACGATCTCTCCATAATAGAGTTCTAATCACTTGAATTATACCATTTTGTTTATTAATAGAAGATGTTTACACATTGAGTAATAGAAATACAACACCAACGCTGTAATTTAGGCCATATACCAACTAGGTGGGAAGAATTTGGGGGGCAATTAGATGGTTTGCCAAAAATTCTAGGCACAACAAAGCAAGCTCTCGAGGAATCTGATCAATGCGCCTTCAAACGAAGAACTCGACTATTGCCTCTGTTGATATCTACTCTATCAAGTGCAATCTCATCGCAAATTCTTCCTCAAAGGGCCGGTGACTTTAAACTTGCAAAGAGTTAGATGTACGTCAAATGATTGAGAATGAATAGGTTTCACGAATCCGTTGATTTATAAAAAATTTATTGGTTGTGTTTTGATGGAGGAATATAGGTCTATGAATTTTAATTCAACAATTTAGTTTGTTTTACTTGTTTGTATAAGATAGTAGTATTAAAATTTGAATTTTAAATATTAAGTAAAATTACCTTTTAAAATTCATGGAGAATTTTTCATTATCAAATATTTTGTATTTTAAATGCCTCTATTCAAATACAATTATTAGTGAAACTCACATAATATCTATATTTGATTTATCCTTTTCTGCATATTCAGTTGTTTGTTGGAGATTTTCAATTATAATTAGTTTTAAAAATGGAAGCTTTTATTACACTTTGACATCAGGCGGGGATAGCTCAGTTGGGAGAGCGTCAGACTGAAGATCTGAAGGTCACGTGTTCGATCCACGTTCACCGCAAATTATATTTTTTATTTTTAAAAACAATTGCCTACTTTTTACATCAACGATGGGCCACTACCACAATGGGCCGAATCCTTACTGTTGGGCTAGAAAGCTCAGACTTATGTTTTTAAGGGCCCAACTATATACCCCTCCAACATTATTAGATACCCCACCCAAAATTATTTTTATTTTATTTTTGACACATCTTTATTAAAATTTACTCGATATTTCAATAAAAATGTGTGAAATATATGTTTGAAAAAATCTTAAAAATATTTTATCAGTAATATCTGTCAAACTTTAATTAATTTTTTGATAAAATATAGCGAAAATAAAATATATACATTAAAAAAATTATTTTATTTTTTATATATATATTTATCAAAATTTAATCGATATTTAAACAAAAATGTGTGAAATATATGTTTGGAAAAATCCTACAAATATGTTTTAAATAAATATCTGTCAAACTTTAATTAATTTTTTGGTAAAATATAGCGAAAATAAAATACATGCATTAAAAATGTGTGTATCTAATAAGTATAGAGGGGTATATAGTGAAGGCCTATTTTTAATTTTTAAAACAATTGCCTACTTTTTACATCAACGATGGGCCACTACCGCAATGGGCCGAATCCTGACTGTTGGGCTAGAAAGCTCAGACTTTGAATAAGGGCCTGACCATATACCCTTCCATATTTATTTGATACCCCCAATTAAATTATATATTATTTTGATTTATTTATTAAATGACTTACATACTCTTTAACATTAAAAATAAAAATAATACTAAAACGGAAGACTCAGAATATCATTCGTCTTGTAGTTGCACCATCATTATCATGTATCCTTACAACGGCTATACAACTTTAGTTCGTATATTTTGAAACAAAAATGATGAATACGCAGAAGTCTTGGACATATGTACGTGTATATATTTGAATATTTATTTAATAAAATATAATTAAACTTTTAAGTTGAATGTTGTTATCAATTTATGCGTAACAAGTATTTGTACTTATTAGCCTATAAATTCGATGGTATGTTATTGTTATTCCCATATGTTTTTAAAAAATCGCGACACTTATTGTTGAAACTGGTTTGTCGAAATATTATTAAGGTTTCGATAAAAATTTATCAAAATATACTTAATATTTTGACAATAAGTTATCGAAATTTTAATTAATTTTTGACAAGGTTTTGCCAAAGTGTAATATGAATTTTGATAAAATATTGTTGAACTTGTCTGTTTTTTTTTTTTCTTTTCTTTTCAGAATTTGGACGATGATGATTATAACCCACATTATGTTGATGAACCAAACGATGATATACAACTCATATCACTAACCTCTGTCATTATCCGTCGATTCGATAGTGCTTTGTATCATTCTCATTGATGGGGCGGCGCAGGTTGATCGCCGTGTCTGGCGCCTTACCATCACCAGCGGATTATTTGTAAACTAGAGTTTTAAATATATGGGTGTATTATTCTAGTTAGGCAGCCGCATGACGCAGGATTCTATCTATAAAAAATGAATATGAAGGGTTCTTTTAAGTAGGTGCATCAGTTTTTAAAATAATAAAGATAATATTGGTATTCTTATTGTGTATTAAATTATTATTTAAAATAAAATAGATTAATTAAGTAATTGGGGGTTTAAATAAATATGGCGGGTATATAGTCGGGCCCTTTGAATAATTGAGTTGGGCCCAATCCTTTCTTTTAACTTATTCAATTGTTTAGAATAATGTAACCATCATATATTCGACCTACATTTATCGAAAAACTGAATAAATTTTGACAACTATTTAGGGTTGATTTGGTTTAATGAAGATAAATAATTCAAGATAGATTAGACAAAATTATAATCTAGAGATTATTATTTGTGAGTTAAATAACATATTTGGATTGATGGATTAAGATAATTAGTAATATAAGATAATTTCATTTTGAATGTTTGGATTGTAAGATTAATAGTAAAAAATATGCAATTGGTAATTTTGTCCTTTATATCATAAACAAAAATAAAGGGAATTATGGTTTTCATTTTCAATATAAGAGGAGTATTTTAGTAAAGATAAACACAATTGGTTATTATCATACCTCTTCCTCAAGATAATATTATCTATCATTCATAAGATAATTAAATTTTAGTTTTGGGCTTTTTATTATTCTTGGGTTTTTGTCAATTAAACCAAACATCAAATTAGATAAGATAATCTTATTTATCTTAGGGGGCGCTTGTTTCAAATTCTTCAATGGTAATGAGAATGAAATTTTATTTTCCTTCTTTACCCTTACATATGTTCAATAAGAGTTTATGTTCATGGTGGTTACATCATTAATATTGTGCTCCAATTTTGGAATAAGTGTACAAAAAAAAAGTTGTTGATTGTTGTAGGGGGGATTGATTGAGGAGGATGATTATAGGATGAGATGATGATAATCAAATGGGGGTAATGATTACCTTATTTAGGAGGAAAATCAATGTTTTGGTCTCATTACCTATTATAATTACTATATATATCTCAACTTCTTACCATTTAGAAATTTTATACCAAGCGCCCCCTTAGCTTATCTAACGAACCAAATGAAGCCTTAGAAGTTGTGAAATGTTAACTAAATTTCAGCAAAATGTGTTAAAAATAGAGTGCGTGAACATATTTAATAGATTGGCCCTTAACCTTAATTAGTTGAGTTGGGGCCTTGATCATGATTAGAAATTGCTAAAGATGATATTGAAATAATGATAGATCAAAATGAAGCATTAAGCACCAAAAGGTGGGTTGCATCTTACGTTAGTCAATGGTTGAGGATTTGAGATCCAAAATGAACTAGCTCCCCTTTTTTACGTTATTTATTTATTTATTTATTTTGTAGCCTCAAGTTTCTGAATGATTTTGTTGCTACGAGCTAAAAAGATGTTTGGTGCTGGACAAAATGATTGAATTCATACCCCTAAAGTTGTAAAGGAAATTCATAAAATTGATACAGAGATCATCATTATTCACACACGCACAGAAACACTATTGCAATTTCATCAAAAATGGGACAAATACAAGATTGTGTGGCATTTAATTAGTTATGTGGTTCCAAATTGACGTGTAGAATATTACATAAAGTTCAATGAAAATTTTTTGTAATATGAAAGTTATATCATAACATGTGTTTATTGATACTATTACGTTGTATTCATTAATATTATACTCTATTTGTTCCACATAAATTTATATATTATTAAAAAATTATCAATTTGCGTGAACATTCACATAAATATACATATATTTATCCATATGCTACTAATTTAATTAAAAGAATACATTAAAAACGTGAAATTTCAGGGTTAAATTCTGCTGGGACGAAGGGAGTGATATTTTTATATTGTAATTGCAGTTTATAAGTATATTAGTATTAGTATATATATCTTGTGATATCGGTAAAATACATTTTGTAACATAAATTTTTTATTTTATATTATGAATATATTTCAAATGAGTATTAGTCGTTGTATATATATTTATTTTAGGCGCTGCATGATACATTAGATTCACCTAAAAAGATGAACATGGTTATTTTTTTAAATTTTTTTTAAGAAAGTATTTTAAATTTTTAATATTTTAAAGGGCATAGTAGGATTTCCCAAAAGTATGACCTGACAAGTGACAACCTTGAAAGTCCAAAGCAATATTGAATGCGTCCAAATTTGAAGTCTGTTTTGATATTCATAACGTGCAAAAAGTAAATTAGGGGAAAAAAAAGAAGTTCGATAATGCCATTTGCTTGACTACCTAATGCAATCTATTTTTTATACAATTATTTGTGGGTGCAATATTTATATATTTGAAATGACAACTTTAGCTAAAAGTCAATAATTGCTTCTTCAATACACGATTTCTTCACTCTAAACTTAGAGGAATATACCAAATATATATAATGGAAATTATACATGACTACCAATGAGCATAAACACATGTAGGGGCCGTTTGGTTGGCTCCCGTGTTGTTGAATAATGACAATCAATATCATAGTGTTCATTTGGAATTACTCTACTATGAATTTTTAGAAACTAAGAAATCTATCATAGTTCATCTATTTGAGAACTATAACTTTCATTTTATACTCATTTTATTCTTATAACATTTTTATTTCTTACAATTATATCAAGCGCCCCCTTATATCTATTGAGAATGTGATAATAACATATTATATACTTTGCACTAAGCATGACAATTAAAAAATTAATAAAATAATATTATAAAGTTTATTTATAAATAAAATAAGTTAATGTTTTAGAGCGATAATAAAATGATAATTTTCATAAAAAAAATACATATTTTTCGTGGGCGGACAGAATAAAAAAAGTTGTACATACCTTTAATAAAGTAAAAGAGTATATATAAGCTCACTATTATTTTAAGAGAAAATAACAAAGAGGGATATACTTTCCCTTTAAATTGTAAACATAAACAAATGTGTAAAAATTATAAAAAGAAATACACATTCAAAAGCATATCAGAATGTACAAATATTCTAAAAATTGCACATTTACCCCTTTTGTAATAAATTTTAAAAAATGATCTCTCTAATTGTAATAATTGTCCTTTACTTTAATTCATTCTTTAAATTTATTTATATATTATTATCCATTTACAATAGACATAAGATTATTTCAAAGAGCCAATGATCATCAATATATTAAAATGCTGAGGAATCATTGCACTAACAAGCACAAGATTATAAAAAATGAATTAATAACGTACCTTAAAAGAGTACTCCACCATATTTTATGCATGATTTTTAAATGATTCTAGTGGCTAATTAAAAATATTAAAAAAAGAGCTCCATTTTTTTTTCAGAATTCAGAATAATTAAATAAGGCATTAATATTACCTTAAGCTCTTTCTCCGACTTTGTTTAATTTCTTTTAATTATTTAAAAAAATTGTTATCTGAAATATATGCAGACTTATACCTTAATTTGTGCCTTTTTCAAATTAAATGTAAGTTTGATGATACATTTGAATCAAATGAGAATTTGATAAGGTGATTTAAATCTTGGAGTTGTTAGAGATTTGGTAAACTAAATACTAATAACTAACTTTGATTGATAAAAAAAAAAAGCGATCTCTTTTCTAGTTTTCTCCAATTAATTTAATTATTACTTTCTTTCTTTCTTTTTTTTCCATTTTTTATGATCTTTGTTTCCTTTTTAACTGATGATAGTAGGTTTCTTTTTTTAATTATTGTATTTTTTATTTTTGTTTATTCAAATATAGTGAACTGCAGATGTGTTTCTAATTTAAGCAAAATCGTGAATCACATTCACATTTATATCTAAATCGTGAACGCAGTTCACGATTCCTAACTGATGAATTACCGCCGTTAATGGCCATGCTTTGTGAGTTATGGTGATCATGCCATTATAATTAAGGTGCCATTTGAAAATTGTGGTAGTGGGCAAAAGCCATTGGAATTTACAATATCAGTTTGGAATTTTTTTTATATATTTACCTTTTCTTTTTTATATATTTACAATATCAGTTTACTTTTTTTTTATATATATATTTACAATATCAGTTTGGAATTTCTTATAAATTATATAATTATTGATATAAAACTGATAAGAAATTATATAATTTTATAATAATAATGTTAAAAAATAAATAAAATTTTAGTTTAAAGATTATATATTTCTATTAAAAAAATTAGTTATTCTAAAATTATATAATATTATTTATTGATATTGTAAAATTGATATAAAATAAATAAAGATTTAGGAGGATGTTTTCGTTTGGGATTTCGTAGGATTTAAAAAAAAATTCTTATAAAAAACTTGTTGGTAGGATTTTAAAAGTTTGAAAAACAATCCACTGGAGGACTTTTTTAACCTTATAATTTCATCCCTGCATTTATATTTAATTCGATGGTTACTCTTATTAATAATACTAACATCAACGATAAAGTAATTACAGTAACGAGGGCTAATATAATATTATATATACATAATATATATATATATATATATTAGAATAAATAAAAATAATTATTATAATTAATTCATTAAAAAATAGTAGTTTCGGGACGGAGGAAGTATATGATAAGTAGAAATTAATATATGATAATATAATTCTAATAAAGTTACGCATGAATTAAAGTAGAACTTTTTATTACAATGTTTTGGGGCAAATTAAGAAATCCTATTTAGAAGGACATAATATTATAATTTTTTTTGTTTGTCTTAGACTTTTTTTTTTTAATTCGAAGGTATAAAAATCTTGAATTCTTATCATATGTCACAAATTCATGATATTCTTCAAAATTGAGGTGTTTGACCAGAATTGATAGATAAATTATTAATTTCTTGCGTTTTAATTAATTAAATTTACCTTTTTTTTATATTTCTATAAGAAAAGGTAAATCTTTATTTATTTTATATCAATTTTACAAAATAAAAAAATAATATTATATAATTTTAGAATAAAAAAAAAACTTTTTAATAGAAATGTATAATCTTTAAACTGAAATTTTATTTATTTTTTAACAGTATTTATATCAATAACTATATAATTTTAGAAGAAATTCCAAACTGATATTGTAAATATATATATAAAAAAAAAGAGTAAACTCATTAGATATCAATTTTTTATCAATAAATGTATAATTTTAAAAGAAATCTCAAACTGCAAATTTATTTATATTTTAATCTCCACAAGTTTCTGCCTTAAATTGTTAATTAATCATTTCCAATGTTTTGTCCACTACTACAATTTTCAATGGCCTAATCACCACATCTCACAAAGAATGGTCATTAACGGCGGTTAGTCATCAGTTAGGGAATCGTGAACTGCATTCACGATTTTGATATAAACGTGAATGTGGTTCACTATTCTGCTTAAATTAGAAACACATATGCAATTCACTATATTTTAATAAACAAAAGTAAAAAGTACAACAATTAAAAAAGAAAAAAAACCGATGATAGTAGCACCAATTTATATATAGTGTTCCAGATCAGTACTAGATAATAAAATTAGTATTACCAATAAAATTAGAAATGCCCGTAAATTTTTTCTTAATGATGTGATTGCC
This sequence comes from Prunella vulgaris, assembly GCA_026898435.1. Lineage (NCBI taxonomy): Eukaryota > Viridiplantae > Streptophyta > Magnoliopsida > Lamiales > Lamiaceae > Prunella > Prunella vulgaris. Next base: position 54,889 of record JAPKLY010000075.1, on the reverse strand, counting down.
AACAAAACTCTTTTTTATTTATTTATATTATTACGTAAACATCTTCAATTTTCAATTTACAAATAACTTCTCAACTGAATCATTTTGTCTATAAAATAAAATTCGTAGATTACCTACAAAATTCTTTATAAGGAATAAAGATATATATATATATAAATATTAATATTATTTATATATTAAAAAATGTTGATAGACAATGCTCACTACAAAATTTTTTGTTAGGAATTTCGTGCCATATTGACAATTTTCATTGGCAATTCTATATTTTCTTATAGTGTATAAAGATTGAAGAAGAAGCTAGTTGTTAGAAAATGTGTTCTTCGAAAGAATTTCAATTTGATTTTTTGAGTTTGGTGAATGAAATATTGAAATAATTTTGTTATAACAAAGTACAAGAAAAATTACTTTTGCTCCATATTTAAATAATATTGTTGAGAAAGTGAGTAATGGTAATAATATTTTTTTAAGGTGAGTAATGGTAACCAAATTATAGTGTGTGCGTGTGTGTTTGGAATTCAATAGTTTTAGGATAAAACAATTCAATCTCTAATGCATGCATGTTATTCGACTCAAAACAAGACCGATCATTCGTAAAGGGTATTTGGCTAAACTTATTTTAAATATTTTATAAACTCTAATATGTTATAAGTTGTTTTAAGAGCTTATAAATTATTGAAGTGTTTGGTTATTATAACTTACAAATTTTTTTATAATATATTTGTTGATAGGCGAACTACCCAGCGATAATTATGGAATTAATTGGCCCAAGTTTGAGAAGGTCACCAACTTGTGCAGGGGTTGCGTCACCAGCTTTAACCAAGGCCAACACAGGGAAGCTCGGCGAAGCAGGAAAGAAGCTCGTCCAAGCTCCCGAGGGATAGGCTTGTCAACGGGGCGGGGCGGGGACGGGGGGCCAATCCCCATCCCCGTCCCCGCGGTGGCGGGGAATCCCCGTCCCCGTCCCCGTCCCCGCGAACTTCACGAGGAATATTTTGTCCCCATCCCCGCCCCGCCGGGGAACCCGCCCCGCGGGGATTCCCCGATCCCCGCGATTTATTTTTGGTCAAAATCGAATTGATCACAGCATCATTAATTTTGGTCAAAATCGAATTGATCTACCAATATCTAAAATATTAATTAATTCCTAACATCAATATCTATCATCTACTATCTACATCACCATTTATGATTTACCAGATTATAGTACAATAAAGTTTCTCAAAGATGAAACCACAAGACTATGAGGCCAAACATATGCGTGTGGACGACTTACGGTAAGTAACGGTTGGCGGCCGGCGAGTTGAGAGCGGAGAAGACGAGGAGGTGTGACCGGTAGCAGGCCGACGAGGGAGTGTGCCGACGGGCTGTGAGGATTTGTGACTGTGCCGGCGGAGGAGTGTGCTGCCGGATGTGAGGATTCGCGGCTGTGAGGATTCGCGACTGTGCCGACGGGGGAATGTGCTGCTGGCTGTGAGGATTCGCGACGGCCGATGGGAAAGTGTGCCGACGGGCAGCCGGCTGTGAGGATCTACGATGGCCGAACGGGGGACGGAAGGCACACTGGCTGCGCCGCTTAGCTTCCCTACCTCTTTCGATGAAAAGTATGGAAAAGAATGGGCTTCATGTTTGGTCTAGGGTTTCTAATTCAAATGTATTTCATATTTTATTAATTAAAAATAGTATATAAATATATAATGTATTATTATATATATATATATTATATCATATAATATATATATATATTTATATATTTATATAATTATTTATATATACGGGGCCCCGCGGGAAACGGGGAGGGGATCCCCGCGGGGCGGGGAATACTAACCCCGTCCCCGCCCGGCCCCGCTCACGGGGGAAAAAAATTCCCCGTCCCCATCCCCATTTATTTCGGGGATTCCCCGCCCCGCTGCCAAGCCTACCGAGGGACCAGGTTCAACCCCCAACCATGCCAGGAGAGAGGAGGTCATAGGCGAGCTTCCCCACAGTGAAGGAAGCTCGCCCCTATCCACGGAGGCCAAGCAAGAGTCCACTACTATACTGTTCCCGAAAATAACACAAGGCAACGGAGCCCGCCCGGAAGCTCGCCCAACTCAGGGATCAGAGCCGCGAGTGTTTAAATAGGACATATATACGTAGTAGGACGAAGCTTTGTAAAGGTTGCATGATGATGGACCAAGACGAGTGTCACGAACCCTTGTCAACACCCAAAGCCAAATAGGCTCACAGGGTGTCACCTCACACTTGCACACCTATAAATAGGTCTCTCTTGTACCATTCTCTCTCCAAGTTAATCACAATACACAATTACTTTCTCTCTCTAAGCTCTCACTTTCTCTCTCTATAATATCCACTCAAGAACACATAAGTCTTAGCTTATTGTTTGGTAGATTTACAAAGATAAACAACCATTAATCATCCCATTAGTAAAATCTATCAACAATTTGGCGCTAGAAGGAGGGCGAAATCGGAACCTTCGATTCTTAAAAAATAAATTGAGAGCAATAGTGAAGCTTGTTTGAAGATTTGAAGGTGTTCTTGACCAAAGCTCAAGAACACATAAATATACACACACATTTTTATTTCCCGGGCAAAAACCCAGATTCCCAGGCTCGTATATTCTGCAAAAAGGTTTGTAAACGCATACGTGTGAACAAATAAACCAGATTCTGGATAATTTATTGCACGTAAGGCTAGACAAAAACCTAAACGAACCTACCTTGACTGGAATACAATGATCTCGACGACCTTCCCGACGAAGTCTCAAAATGTCTAAGGAACAAACCTCAGCGACTACCAGGAGGTGGAAGGGAGCCAACCAGGGCCAGGCTGAGGGGGAAACCTCGCGCCGAGCTCCCCAGAAGTGCAATGTCCCGCGAGCTCCCCATCGGGTTTCAGTGACTCAGGAAGAGCTGAACCCCGCCCTGAGGGACCTCGCCAACAACCCCGACGAGCTCCAACGCACAATCGCTGCCCTTCAAAGGTTGTAGCAAAGGCAACATGATGAGCTCGCCCTAGTACCTCGGCGAGCTCCAGCCAACGAGGCCAGGGAGCAGACAAGGCTGACCTAGGGCACCCAGACCCGGGGTCAGTACAGCGACATCCCACTGAACAAGAGGTGAGCTCCGCTCAAGCTCGCCAACACAGGGAGGGCGCCGGGAAGGCCAAAGTAGCGGAGGGACCAAGCCCGCATGATGGGCGAGCTTCGGTCTATACCGGGGCATCTGCCACCCATCAATCGCAGAGGAAGGAGGTCCTCCAAGGTAGGTTGGGGCCGAGATGCGGAGAGAACGAACGAACGGCGGCCCCTGCTACATTCCAGAGGGGAGAATCGGACCTACAACCTTGTAGGTCCGTCCATGATCGATTGAGAAAGCCCGTTGCCGATAGGTTGGATCCCAATGGTGGACGCCAATTCCGACCCGTCACGGAGGGGTCACCCCAAAGTGAGGCACCGCGGGGACGTGCATCCACGAGGCGCACGACCTTCGAACAGCCTCCACAGGAGGTGGCCCACAACTACGAGCTGACCACGCTGAAAAAGGCCATCGAGATGCTACAAGCACAAGTAGCAGTCAAATCCGGCGGTCCTGATGCCACCACTCTCCCACGTCTCCATTGGTACCCGCCATCCTCAGAGCACCGGTTCGAAAGAAAGTTCAATTCCCGGTAATGTCTGCATACGAAGGCGAATCTGACCCGAAGGTCCACCTGGCCAAGTATGTAGACTTTATGATCTAGGTGGGCGTCACCGACGCCACTCAATACCGGAACTTCCCACTGACCCTCGGGGACCGAACTCATCGCTGGTTCTCGTCACTCGCCCCTGGGTCAATCCATTCATTCGACCAACTCACACGGGAGTTCTTGGCCCACTTTTTCGGGTTTGGGTCCTACCTCACCCAGAAGCACCGACTCGCCAACATCCACCAGGGCGAGAATGAGACCGACCAGCAGTACCTGGAGAGGTTCGACAAGATCTTGCTGGAAGGTGAGCGAGGATACCAAAATCATCGCGGTGATGGCTGGGCTCAAGAAGGGCACCGAGCTCTGGAAGGAAATGTACCTTGCATGCCCGAACACCTACACCGAGTTTTGACACAAAGCTGGGGTGTTCATGGCTATGCAGGAGGCCCTCCTGAAAGAGGTCGGTGCCTCGGAGGAGAAGAAGCCCTATGGGAAGAAGTCCGGGGGCACATACAAAGCTCCCCAGAACTTGAAAGCTTTCAGTGATGGGGACGAGTTCAAAGAGAAGCTCAACCAGGTGCTCACCGTCTCTGTTGACCATATTTTTACTGCGGTCAAAGACAAAGCCATGCTGGATGAACCAAGGAGAATCCGTCAGGACCGCGCGAAGCTCAACCCCAATAAATATTGTGCCTACCACCAGTCGATCGGCCACTTCACCAGCGAATGTCGAGACCTCCTCAAGCAATTGTGGAAATTCTACGAGGACGGGAAGCTGACCGAGTTCATCAAGAAGGCACCATCAAAGAGGATCAGGGTCGAGAGGAGGGAGGTCTCCGGTGACGAAGGAGAGGACGAGGACCAACGCGGCCCTCAACATAGGCGAAGGGCACCTCCCCAACCTCAACAAAACCTGGAGCCTACTAGAGAACTCCTGGTTCTCGAAGAAGTGATCGGAGCTGTCGGAGGTCTCCAAGATGAGAGATCCTCCATTTCCAAAAGACAGAGGAAGGCTGAAGTCCGGGCCGTAAACCAGGTTCAGGAAGGCAGCTCCAATTCCAGGCCCGCCGCGCAACCCACTGATGAGCTGACATTCTCTTCGGCGGACTTGGAAGGGGTACTGATGCCCCACAACCACCCGTTTGTGATAAGCGCCAACATCATGAATGTCTGAGTTTACAGACTACTTGTGGACACCGGCGCCTTCACCAACATTCTCATCAAATCAATCTTAGATGCCTTAGGTGATTTTGAGTCGTATATAGAACCTAGCAATGCTAGGATAGTGGGGTTCGGAGAAGCTGTAACCATCCCCCTAGGTAGCATTAGGTTGAGCGTCTAGCTTGTATCGACCGGGGACCCGGAGCGGAGACTGACTAGGTTAATAGATTTCCTTGTTATCGACTAGCAGTCTTCCTACAACGAGTTCCTTAGCCGCCCTTTTATCAATGAATTCAAAGCGGCGTGTTCGACCTACTACTATTGTCTCAAGTTCCCGACTCCAAAGGGCGACCAGAAAAAAGCCCGTGAGTGTTTGCTCCAGATAAAAAATGGTCAGGTCAAAAAATCTGTAATGCAGGTTCAAATCCTTGAAGAAGATGTACAAATTTCGGTAGACGAGCCAAACATCCTAGACATCATCTCAACAGAAACTGAGTTGATGGAGGTAGGCGATCTGCTGGAACCTGACCAAGTATCAGAACCTACACAGGAGGCACACCCGACGCCCATGGAAGAAGTGGAGGAGACTCAGTTTAACCAAGTGCAGGAACCAGCGCAAGATCAGCAACCCGCACCCATGGAAGTGGTCGAAGAAACTCAAGGCGGAGAACCTACGGGGGATCAAGAACCAGTGCCGATGGAGGTTGATCAAGGAACATACGACGTTCTATACCAACAAAAACATTTATTGCTGGGAAAGGATGCCGTTCAGACTTATCAACGACGGAGCGACCTACCAAAGGTTGGTGAATAAGATGTTCGACCAACACATCGGCGAATCTATGGAGGTATATGTGGATGACATAGTTGTCAAGAGTTTGCGAAAGGAGGATCACCTCGACCACCTAAAGCAAACCTTCGACATACTACACCACTACAACATGAAGTTAAACCCCAAGAAGAGTAGCTTCGGCGTGCATTCAGGAAAGTTCCTGGGACATCTGGTGAGCCAACGAGGAATCGAAGTCAATCCGACGTAGGTCCAATGCATAATCGAGATGAGCGCACCCAATTCTGTGCAGAAAATTCAAAGACTGACCGGATGTATGACAACTTTGAACAGATTTATCTCCAGATCTGGTGATCGGAATCGTCCATTTTTTTAGGCGATAAAGGCGAACACGCACAGATATAAAGAAGCGGCCAAAGCCAATAAGCTTCACCTTAAAGACCACTTTAAGTGGACAAACTAATGCCAGCGAGCTTTTGAAGACATTAAAGCATACCTGGCAGACACTCAAATCCTATCGAAGCCAGTACCTGAAGAAAAGTTATACTTGTACCTTGCTGCGTCGGAGGTTGCAATTAGCTCCGTTCTGGTTCGAGAAGAGGCAAAAACACACCTACCAGTGTACTACGTAAGCCAAGTCTTACACGAAGCTGAGTTGCGGTATACCCCAACAGAGAAGCGAGCCTACGCACTGGTAATGAGTGTTAGAAAATTGAGACCCTACTTCTTCGACCACCCGGTGGAAGTGTTGACGACATTCCCACTAAGGCAAATACTGCAACGGCCGGACACGGCAGGGCGCTTGTTGAAGTGGTCACTAGAGGTCAGCCAATACGGTATAACCTCACTCCCCGAACAGCGATTAAGGGACAAGCACTCGCTGACTTTGTCGTTGAGCTGACTTTCCCACAAGATCCGACGAGGGGACGTATAGCTCTGTGGTATCTCTACGTCGACGGATCATCAACTAGCACAGCAGCAGGGGTCGATGTGGTTCTGATCAGCCCAGACAGATAAGTTTTCACCTCCACGATCTATTTCGACTTTAGAGCAACCAACAACGAGACGGAGTACGAAGCATTGATAGCCGGACTCAGGTTATCATTAGCTGTGGGGGCAACCAATCTTCAGGTTTTCGGAGGTTCCCAGCTAATAATATCTCAAGTCCGGGGGGAGTACGAGGCAAAAGATCAACAGATGATGACCTACTAGAAGATAGCGGCACATCTGATCTCGATGTTTACACAGGTTTACATTAATCAGATACCAAGGCTGGAGAACACACATGTAGACGCCCTAGCCCGGCTAGCTACCAGTAACGGCGAAGCAAAAGTTACTGAGGTCGTAGTCACCAAGCTGAAGAACCTCTCGACGTTCGATTACAAAGTAAATCAGACCTCGAGTGGGGGGCAGGAAGGCGATGAAGATGGTGAAGATTGGCGTATTCCGATCCAAAAATACTTGAAAGACAGAACAACCCCTGAAGATACGTGGGAAGCTAGTCGGCTAACGAAGCAAGCAGCCAGATACACGTTGGTAGATGACCAACTCTACAAGCGTGGGTTCTCTCTACCCCTACTCAAATGCTTATCTAAAAAGCCAGGGTTCAAGGTATTAGAAGAAATCCACGAGGGAATTTACGGAAGTCACGCTGGGGGCAAGCTTTGGCATACAAGACAATCAGACAGGGGTACTACTGGCCCACTCTTCGCAAATATGCCATTAGCTTCGCACGGAAGTGCCGAAAGTGTCAACTTTTCGCACCTAATATCCACTCCCCAGCTATTCAACTGAAGTCGGTCTTTAGCCCATGGATTTTTGCAAAATGGGGTATCGACTTGATCGACCCATTCCCACCTGGCAGAGGCGGTGTAAAGTTTGCTGTCGTAGCAGTAGAATATTACACTAAATGGGCTGAAGCCGAGGCGCTTACAATAATAATGCAAGAAAGGATGATCAGTTTTATATGGAAGAACCTGATCTACCAGTTCGGGCTTCCACAATCGATCATAACAGACAACGGAAGGCAGTTCGACGGGCAGAAGTTGAGAGATTTTTGCAGTTCGTGGAATATCAAGAAGCATTACTCAACTCCGTACCATCCGCAGTCGAACGGTCAGGTTGAGGCGGTTAACAAGATTCTGAAGCACATATTGAAGATCCACCTCGAAGATAAGAAAGGAAGCTGGGCGGATGAACTTACGGAGGTTCTGTGGTCTTACAAAACATCGTACCGAGCAAGCACCGGAGAAACGCCGTTCGCCTTGGCCTTCGGGACAGAAGCAGTAGTACCGGTGGAAGTCCAGAATAAGACTTGGAAGGTGGAAGGATTTGATGAAGAAAAGAACGACGAAGCCTTGGCGGTTGAAAAAGATTTGATTGAAGAAACCAGAGCTTCGTCAGAAATGAAAAATGCCACCTACAAGCGCAGAGCGGAGAAGTACTATAATTTCCAAGTCCGAGATCGAAATTTCAAGGTTGGGGATCTAGTGCTAAAGAAGAAACTGATGGCCCCACCAGGTGTATTTGGACCAAATTTGGAAGGACTATTCTGGGTTACCGCAGCCTGGGCAAACGGCACATATGACCTCGAGGATGCGGAAGGAAGTGCCTCGTCATACATCTGGAGTGCGGCACACTTAAAGAAGTTTTATCAATAGACCGAAATTTTGTAATAGATTAGCCGAAGGTTCGCATCAGAAGTGTTGATGGCAACCAACGTAAACTACATTACTGTATGAAGTTAGAAGTTTTTCTTGAAAAAATATCCAACCGTTCGAAGCTTCGTAATACGCAAGGGCCAAGGCCCCGAACGTTATAATCTAAAGGCTCAAAGGCAAAGGCCAAACTGCCCCAGGTCAGCGAAGGTATCCTTCTTAAAGGATCACTAAGCGCCTACCGCCATAAGTTAGAAAAATTCACGAAAAAGACGGTTAAAACGTCTAAGGCAAGGTTCGTGAAACCCAATCGCCCAACGTGAATTAAACAAAGTACAACTCGCTACCCCAAGTGATTTAAGACGAGCAATTCGCGGCCCTAAGTGGTGTAAGATGAAGAATTTGTACTAATTAAATGAAGGTACGATTCGTGGTCCTAAGCGACATAAAATGAACGATTCGCCTCTTGAAAGTAGAGTAAGACGAACAAATAAGTACCAGAAATATGAACAAGCTAATTAAAATTATAACGTACGCAAATTTAAATGAACAAGGTTGAGACAAAAAGAATCGAGTTTCATTCAAAAATACTTGATAAACTTTCAAGCCAAAAAGATGCCTGAAAAATTCCCAAGTATGCGAAGTAGTGCTAGCCACAAAGGTCGGCTAGCTGACCATCTTTGAACAACAAAAACAAGCTCATTCTGGGCGAGCTATACATAGGGCTGGCATACCGTACCGTACCGTATACCGTATCGAAAATTTTGGTATGCATTTTTTCATACCGATACCGTACCGAAATTTTTGGTATACTGAATTTCGGTATACTAAAATTTCGGTATACCAGAAAGTCATACCGCATACCGTACCGAACATTCGGTATATCGTACCGTACCGATATTTCGGTATATACCGGTCCATACCGAAATATCGATTCATATTGACATACCGCTTATATCGGTATACCGATCCATTCCGACATACCGCTTATATCGGTATACCGATCCATACCAACATATCAATTTATACCGAAACTTGTGCATATACCGAAAATTTTACATAAAAAAATACTATCCAAAATATTAATAACAAAAATACAAAATACTAAAGTAACTTTTGTTCCAAAAGTCCAACACAACAAATTTAAAAACACAATCATGTCACAAAAAGTATTAAAGTATTACAATCCCATAAACAAATATATAACATAATTCATTTCAAATCCAAATCTCTAACATTTCATAACATGCAAAAGAAATCAACAATGAAAAATCTCAGTATAAGAAAATTCAGATTCCATTCTGAAAAAATCAATAATAAAAAATCTCAGTATAAGAAGTAATAAATAAACTATGAAAACATTGTGGACTGCTGGAGAATTCCTTGTTAACATGCTAAAAAAGTGATACCTTGCTTCTAGATAGAGAATAAAATTAAAATTTTGCAGTGAATCAACATACAAAAGTTACTCCAGTACAAACATGAGTCATGGGTGTTTATTGTTTTAAACAACTCAAACTTTGTTCAATCATGTTTGAAATTTCATTCACATGTGGACATTGCTAATATTTCCCCAATTCTAAAAAACCTCTGTTAATGATATTTTCTAAGTTATATTCTCAGATGCATAGCTGATGTCCTTTCTTTTCTACCTTTCAGCGGGAATGCAATATATAAATCTTCACCATTTTTTTTGCAACTCAAATTGAATCAGGTGGTTTTTAAATTTTTAAACAAAATTCTTTTTTTTCCTTATACAACTGGATAACTCCCAAACCCCATAGTGGGCATTCACTCAAATCTGGGACACATTAAGAACAAAAAAAAAAAAAAAGGAAAGAGGAAAAGTCATAAGCAACAAGAAATTTGAGACACATTAAACACTATTTTGAAGCAGGATATGGCGCATAACATGTTCAAAATTAAACACTGAATTTTTTGTATTAAACACTATTTTGAAGCAACGAACCTTGGCGTCGAAGCAGCGTCGCAGAGCAACGTGGGGGAGGGTCGTGGCGTCGGCACCGTGGGGGAGCGTCGGAGCACCGTGGTGTCGAAGCAGCGTCGGGGAGCACTGAAACAGTGTCGAGAAGTGTCGAATAGCACCAAAGTAACCTGGTGCGTGGAGGAGAGATGGAGCGTTAGAGGTTCGAGCAGCGCAGGGGCGCCGGAACAACGCTGGAGCAACGACAGAGCAATTGCAGGCTTTGCAGCCGTCCGTGAGTTGTGAGGAATAAATGGACTAGGGTTTCAAACTTTCAGATTTGGTATATGAATAATTGAAGTAGGGTTTAAAATTTAGTATTAAAATAATATTTTTAATTAATTTATTTATTAAATAATATACCGGTATATTTATTATACCAAAAATATGCGGTATGCCGAAATATTTTCGGTATACTGGTTTATACCGAAAATATTTCGGTATTTCGGTATATACCGGTATACCAAAAATTTTGAAATCCTATATCGATACCGTACCGAAAATTTTGATACGGTATCATACCATACCGAAAATTTCGATAAATTCGGTATTTTTTGGTATGGTAAGTACGGTATACCGGTATTTTCGGTATTTGCTCCACCCCTAGCTATACATGCCCGACGAGCTACTATGACTTGGCAAAAATAAAAAACTATGCTAAAGAAAACACTGAAAAGAAAAGCTAAGTCTCTGGAGCTTCCGGAGTTGGAGTGACGGAGACATCAGCAGGGACCTCTGGGTTTGCGACCTCGGAAGCAACCTCACCCCCGGCAGCTTGGTGATCTTGGGGGGAAAGTGCGGGCAACGTAGTGATGTTGCCCGTGAGCCTGCTGGTGTCGAACCCAGTAGTGTCGAGCATCACGTCCCCACAGGCCTCTTGAAGCTGCTCAACGGTGAGGGGAGTTCGCTCTTCTTCATTCGCGATCTCCTCTTCCGCGACGTTCAGATCCGGCACGAGTATTGTGTTAATGATCTTGAATTGTGCCGGAACGAAGTTGAGAGGGATTCCGAGCTCGGGAAGGTCACCAATATCCAACTTTATCTCATCGGGGAAGGGAGCCTTGTCCAGGCACTCCTTGAAGTCGCCCACCACGGCCGCAACCTCGTCGTCCTTGTGAGCTCGCGCCCACCAGAGAGTCCTCAGAACCTCGGCATAACATTGGACGAATCCTTTGTCAGAGGCCTCGGCTTTCACCGCTACCAGATCTGCCGAGGAAGAGGCATCATTGCGGAGCTCGGCGACCACGTTGATCTTCGCCAAGAGCTCATCCCTCAGCTTCGAGCACTCCTGATCGGCACTTTTCACCAGACCTCGCAGCAGCTCTAGTTCCTTCTTGGTTACCGTATGCTCGCCGACCTCCTTGGTGAGCTTTTCAGCGAACTCCTCCTCCTTAGTTTTGACTTGTGCATCCGCATTTCTTTGGATGGAGGCGAGCTTCCATTGAAGTTCATCGAGGTTCTCGAGGGTGCTATTCTCAGACGCTAGAGCTGCGGCCGTTTTCCCCTCAGCGAGCTCCAAAGCCTTCTTCAGTTTGTCAGCGTTTTCCGCCATTTTCAAGTAGGCCTCATTCCTCTTCTGGTGACCTTCCTCCAGTTGAGTGGCTTGGTCGATCACCTTCTGATTTGCGAGCAATAACCCACTCGCATGATACATCAAAAGCCAGGCGTTTTCAATCAGGTTCTGGCTTTCCATGGTCGTCAATTGAAGGGTTGACCAGTATCTTGGTACCTCGCTCACGGTGTTCCGAGCAAGGCCCGGAGGGAGGTTGCGCATAGAGGTGAGGGAGCGAGATCGCTCATAAGCGTGGATGGCCTCATGCCTGTTGGGATGTGCAATGGGGGCATAGCTGCGAAGTCAAAACAGTTGAAGTTAAAAAGAGAAAATATGAGGAAACGACGAGGATTCAGGTCAAGATGGCGAGCTACTCACTGAGCTCGCTCAGGGTCCCAACCTAGGAGTGTGTCGTCCACTGTTTGCACTCCGAAGGGCGACGGGGAAGGTGGCGACCTTTGAATAGGTGCAATCGACATGGGGGCAGTTGAGTGGGTAGATCCACCTTGTGCCGATCTCGCATCATCTCGCTCGGACCGCTTAGGTTCTTCCTCATCGTGTAGAAGGGTCCGAGCTTTCTTGCGAGCTTGTGCATCGCCCTCGCCGACTCGGGATCCATCACTACGGTGTAGACCCCTCTTCGTCTAATGGGAAGCTCGCACGGGCGTTGCCCCAGTTCGCCCACCTCCCCGGTTGGTCCGAACGACCTGGGGAGCCTTGTCCGCAGCCTTGGTGGCGACCTTCCTCGTCCCGGAACCACCGGCATCGCCCTTGTTGGAAGCGGCCTCCGCTTTCATGCTCGCCTCTAAGGCGAGTGTCGAGGGAAAGGCAAGTTTGTTAGGGCGAGGTGGACCCATGGCAAATCGTCGAGCGAGAGTGTGGTAGGCTGGAGGAACCTCGACCATTGGGAAAGCGACCCAGTTACCACCTACAAAATATTGAAAGAAAAACGTTAGCAACTTGGCGAGCTACCCACCTAATGGGCGAGCTTCGGTGAGTTGTGAACCTGGAAGTTCGGGACCTTGGACCGTAAGATGATGAGGCAAGGTGTGAAGCCCGACAAGTCGAAGACAGTGATGCTGGCTAAGGTGGGCGATCTCTCTGTCCTCTTTACTCCTCAAGTAACAAACAGCCCACACCAGGTCAAACTCGATTGGTATTTCGGGCTTGCCGCAACTAGACTTGTGGTGCTTCAAACCTGCAAAAGAAATGAATTAGATTAGTAAATCTAATTCAACCCACGCACACCGAAGTAGGCGACCTACTGCTAGCCTCTCCATATTCGTCAGGGGAAGGAATTCGTCCTCCTCGCCCGGAGTAACTTGTAGAAGCTCGCCAATCTCCGCCCATGAAGACGAACTGTTGCTTCCAGTCAAGGATCCTATTTGGGAGGATCCCCAAAAAGTTCTCTCCCGGGCGAGCCTTGAGGTAGTAATACCCCTTACCGTCGTTTACTTGCCGGGTTACAGTAAACAACTCGTTGAGCTCGGCAGTGGTCAACCGATTTTCATACCCCTCCAGTCCGAAGACCGCCAACGCCACCAACAAGCTGCTCCAAGCATTAGGGGTGAGCTGGGTAATGGCGAGGTTGTTGTCGACCAAAAATTGGCCGATGATCGAGTGCATGGGCAGTGTAGCCCGGCTTCAAGGGTGTGAACGTTTATGGTGGTCAACCCTGCCGGAGGTGCATCGGCTCGCTCATTCTTTTCTGGGGCATACAAGAAGATGTCGAGGGGGATTCGATACTTCTCACGGAACTGAGAAAGTTGGTACTCGTTGATGACACTCCGAACATCGCTCGCTTTATAGTCCGATTTGTTCGCCGCATCCCGGTAAGTTCACTCGGGGAGGTCAAAGCTCGCCATGTGTTGAGCGACGTACTCCTCCAAGTCAAAGGCATGGACGATGTCGGCGGGGACCTGGTGTTCGATTAGCTGAGGCTCCGGGAAATCAATGGACCGGAGCTATTCGAGGGTAACCTCCTCAAGGTCTCCTTCTGGTTCACTAACCTCGGCGGCCTCCGCTTCTGCCTCCTCGGCGACCTCTTTGTTGCCACTAGGTTCTCTCCCTCGGGGGCGACCTCCCCCTCGCCCTCCCAGATCCAGCGATGAACGGAGCTGGTGGCTCTCTCAACTGGCTCAGAACGAACCTCGTCTAATTGCTCGCCACGAGTTGGGCGAGCTACAGAGTTAGCCTCAGATCCAGACTCGATAACGATCGGGGTCATTTGGGGAATAGGGTCACTGTTAGTCGTAGGTTGTTTCTCAGGGTTAAGGTTCGAAAGGGTCTCGCTCGATGATTGGGTCGACATAATTTGAACGAGGTTCGAAAAGTTCCAAAATAATCCAAAAGTCTCAATTGCCGGAGTTACGGTACGAAGGTAGTCAGAAAAATCAAGAAGCCGCCGAAAACGTTCAAAGTTCCCAGGAACTTGAAGAAATCGAAGGGAAATAAGAAAGGAATCTGCAATAAGAAGAAATAGAGAGAAGAAAAAGGGGAATTCTACCTTGAGCACTCAAAACTCCGTCGGATGCAAGGAAAAATATTCGCCGGAAAATTGCTCTAGAAATCGAGAAGGTGAAAAGTGAAGAATGATCTTGCCTTCGCCTATTTATAGACAAGAGGGCGAGCTCGAATATTCAAAGAGTTCGAGGGCCCATTTGCAAAAATTCAAAAGTTTTGTCATGATGGGCGAGGAAAATAAGGCCTAAAAAGGCGTGCACGACACCTTGATTCTCGCACCACATTGGCCCCTCAACCGCCGCACTGAAGCTCGCCCATAAGCTCGTCACCTACTCTAGAAGTAGTTCGCCAACACTCGAGCCTTCGTCCATGGAGACAAATCAGCTCGCCCACACATTAGATGAATCATGATGTGTACGAACTGGGGGGCAAATATTGATAGGCGAACTACCCAGCGATAATTATGGGATTAATTGGCCCAAGTTTGAGAAGGTCACCAACTTGTGCAGGGGTTACGTCACCATCTTTAACCAAGGCAAACACAGGGAAGCTCGGCGAAGCAGGAAAGAAGCTCGCCCAAGCTCCCCAGGGACCAGGTTCAACCCCCAACCATGCCAGGAGAGAGGAGGTCATAGGCGAGCTTCCCCACAGAGAAGGAAGCTCGCCCCTATCCACGAAGGCTAAGCAAGAGTCCACTACTATATTGTTCCCGAAAATAACACAAGGCAACGGAGCCCGCCTGGAAGCTCGCCCAGCTCAGGGATCAGAGCCGCGAGTGTTTAAATAGGACATATATACGTAGTAGGACGAAACTTTGTAAAGGTTGCATGATGATGGACCAAGACGAGGGTCACGAACCCTTGTCAACACCCAAAGCCAAATAGGCTCACAGGGTGCCACCTCACACTTGCACACCTATAAATAGGCCTTTCTTGTACCATTCTCTGTCCAAGTTAATCACAATACACAATTACTTTCTCTCTCTATATTATCCACTCAAGAACACATAAGTCTTAGTTTATTGTTTGGTAGATTTACAAAGATAAACAACCATTAATCATCCCATTAGTAAATCTATCAACAATTTGGAGCTAGAAGGAGGGCAAAATCAGAACCTTCGATTCTTAAAAAAAAAATTGGAGAGCAAGAGTGAAGCTTGTTTGAAGTTTTGAAGGTGTTCTTGACCAAAACTCAAGAACACTTAAAGATACACACACATTTTCATTTACCGGGCAAAAACCCAGATTCTCGGGCTCGTATATTCTGCTAAAAGGTTTTTAAACGCATACGTGTGCAAAAATAAACCAGATTCTGGATAATTTGTTGCACGTAAGGCTAGACAAAAACCTAAACGAACCTGCCTTGACTGGAATACAATGACCTCGGCGACCTTCCCGACGAAGTCTCAAAATGTCTAAGGAACAAACCTCGGCGACTACCAGGAGGTGGAAGGGAGTGATGAGCGGGAGTAAAGGCGAAGAGAAAAATAAATTAGAATATCTCTATTCATTTATTTATTTTCAGTTCATAAGTTTAAAGAACTTATTTTAAATGGAATTGATTGTGATAGTGTTATTTCTACTTTAAACGGTAGTGAGGTAAATGGGAAAATTGATTTTTTTTAAAATTACATTTCTAAATACTTTATTATATATATTGGGTATTTAAAGGTGTTTGTGTATATTTATCATTGTTCTAAAAAATGGTCAAGTCGGCCGATCCGTTTTACCCCTAATCGGCGGAAAAAATATATCTGGAGCAGTAATCGGCGTCTAGATCCGACTAGTCGGCCGACTTGCCGACTAGACGCCGACTAATTTAAGCCGACTAGACAGCCGACTTGCCGACTAAGCGCTGACTTATGTAAAAAAAAAAAATTTTTTGTCCTTTAGAAACTACTTACTCCATTATTAGTTTGAGTTCACAGTTTTTTTTTCCTATACCATGATGCTTATCTTTTAATATGTTAAATTTTAAAATTTAAATTAATATATGTTATCTTTTGGATTTTAAATTATGACTTTATTTCATTTTGAGTTTCATGGTTGTTATCATTTATAATTATAATTTTTAAAGGTGGTTATGTTAATTTTTTTTTATGCATAATGTAAGTATAAATTTATTAAATAATTAATTATATTTATCATTTATGTGTTTCCGACTAATTCCCGACTAGTCCCCGATTAGTCGCTAGACCCTAGTTGTCCGATTGACTAGCGACTAGCGATTTTTAGAACACTGATATTAATTAATGGATATTCTCTTAAAATTTTCAATGGACGCTTAAGCTAAAGCTAAGTAATTAATATGAAGAAGCTAATATGTTTCAAATTCTTTTGCCACAATATATTTTTATTTTAAATTATTAATTAATATTGATCTTTTCAATATTAATGGGCCATACAAATGTTATCAAAATTTAGCTCGCCAATAATAAATTAATAATTGAAGGGTTTTTATAGTGAATGTGCATTGAGATGTCTTATTTCCAAGACATAATTATAACTTTGATTTTGTGTGAAGTGTCAACTTATCTCACGCAACATTTGGTGATGATGGGATGGGATGGGATGGGATGGGATGGGAGTGGAGAATTGGATTTTAACGTCAATGTTCCTATGGCTATTAAAGTGCAACCTAAAGTAATCAAATCTTATCACGAAAAATATAACGAATCAAAATTTTATTTGAAGATTGCCCTCTAGATGAATTTTTTATAAAGTTAATTAATTACAATTTTTTTTTAAATAATCAATAACTATAGCTCTTTCTATATATTATCGGGTATATGATACATTATTTCTTCTCATTATACCATAAAAGGGAATAAACTTTTCTCCGTATTATCTTGAATTCAAAATCTCAGAGTCTTAGAACTGTGAGCTATATATTTGATCCATAATAGTCTTATATTATAATACACACATTATTTAATTTTAGTTTTATAAAAAAAATAAAAAATTCACAAGTCCTCATGCATTACGTGAAAAATTAGGATTAAAATGACTTATACAAAACGCACATATATAGATATTAGCAAAGTTATCGTATTTATTATTTGACGAATAGAAAAAATCTATCAATTTTCATTCCGAGTAAATTCGTAAAATAAATTTCATTAAGTATTTTACTTTAATAAAAATAATTCAGGAATATTGTTGATGCATTATAACCACTGAAAATGAAAAAAAAAAAAAGAAAGAAAGAATGTGTGTTACTC
Organism: Prunella vulgaris; assembly: GCA_026898435.1. NCBI lineage: Eukaryota > Viridiplantae > Streptophyta > Magnoliopsida > Lamiales > Lamiaceae > Prunella > Prunella vulgaris. The sequence continues at coordinate 37,378 of JAPKLY010000075.1, read as the reverse complement.
TGGAATATATGTATAGTTATTTGTTCAGAGTAATATATTTTAGTACATAACATAAAGTTACAGTTTACGAAGATGAATATATAGAATAACTCATGAAATCAAATATTATTATAATGTATTGCAATTTTAGTGAATACTTATTTTACCTTTTAATTATATATATGATAAAGTATCGATTGACAATTTTATTGGAGTTGGATTTAACCGTGCATCATCTCTCGTATTATTTACAGGCTAATATCGTATACTTAATTTATTCAGTACCTATACATTATTGGTGATATGCTTTTTTAAGTACAATAAATACTCTAAACCAAACGGGTAAAAATAAATGGACATATGCAAGGTGAAGACTTCAAGTTCAATTGGCGAGTAAGAACACTGCATACTAAGATGTCTTTCGTCATTTTTATCATTTAATATCATTTATCTTTAACCGATCATCACCCCTACAAAGAAGACTGAAGAATCTAAAAGATATCTGACAAACTACTAGACCTGAACCTTATATGTAAGAGCTACCCAAACAAAAGAAAACACAGAAGACAACAGAAATAAAGAAAATAGAAAAAAAAAAGGAAAATGAAAAGATTCAACGGATCGATCTACTAATCGTACATTATACTTACAGTGTCAATGGAGTAGATCAACCTATTTATTGAAACTAACAATAAGAGAAAAATCAACTGGATATTAGGTTGAGGTGACAAGAGAGTGGTTTGACAACGAAAGTGATAGTACGACGATGCTGGCGGTGGTGTGCCGACAATGGTGGTAGTGTAGTTTTTTTTTTTATCGGTAAATGTTAGTTGTTAGTAGTTAGGTTAGTACACCAAGTCTCCAAACACTCTAAGAATATATTCAAACCAACCTTATAATATCTCCCACCTAATTCGTTCCCAAAGGGAATCGAACCCGGGTCACTCACTCAAATGAGGAGCCCGGTGGCCAGGTGAGCTATAGCCCCCCTGGTTAATGGTGGTAGTGTAGTGATGAAGATGGTGGTGCGATGATTATGACAAAAAAATCGAAACAAAATAAATTCCAAAGGAACTGTGTGGAGAAGAGTTATAAAAACCAAAAGATACACTAATGCAAATAGATCACAAAAGAGCCTGAGAGGCTTATATATTAGGAACAGAGGAGTGAAGGCGGCACTGACTGAGCAACAACTGTACGAATAGGAGGAAGGGGCCGAACGTGTGAAGGAGTAGGAGATACAATGGTGGTGGGAGGAGAAAAGGAGCGGCGATGGTGGATAGAGGAGGAGAGGGGGCGGCAATGGTAAGAAAAAGAAAAAAGAGACGAGCCAGTGAAAAAAAGGTTTATATTTCTTGAGAGTGCATATAATTTTTACTTTATATATATATATATATATGCTTGCTCCATCTCGTTATTACTTTCACACGTTAATTTTTTTAACATCCCAACAATTCTTTCACATCTAATAAAAATATAAGGACAGTTACAAAGAGAAACATTTTCTTAAGTTTATTACAAAGAGAGACAAGTGTGCAATTTTTAGAATATTTGCACACTCAAAATGAGTGTGCTTTTGGGTGTGAAATTTTTATAATTTTTGCACACTTATCCCTCTTTGCAATTTTAAAAAAAAAGTGTCCCTCTTTGTTTTTTTCTAAAAAAATAACTCATATTCACAAAGTAAATAAAATATCCTTCTTTTATTTAACATCATATTCACTAGTTTTTTTCTTAAAAGATGTGTCTTTTACATGTGAAAGCAACGTTGAGAGAGTAATATAATTTGATATTTATTGCAATTTTACTTATTTAAATTTCTCCTCTCTTTACTTAAAAATACAATAACTATTTTTTTAAAAGTAAAAAAATATGATTAATTCTACATATGTTTCTTTTTATAAGGAGTTATGATGGTACATGAATTATCCTACCAATAACTTTATTAGATGATATAGATGATGTATCTTAAATAATAAAATATATTTTTTTATTTTTTTATTTTTCTAAAATAATCTTTTTTTCACAATGATCAACATTTAAATTATTTACATAATAAAATGAAAGATGTATTTGATAGTTAATTAGTATTAAAAATTAGGATTTATTACAACTACATCTATTTTATAACCATATTTACAGAGAAGGGCATTTACTATTTTAAGTTTCAAATAAGGGCTAAACAATTACAAATAAGGACATTGTACAATTCACAAAAGAAGCTACCACTATGAAAAAAAATCAGATGAACAGTATATATCACATCATAACTTTAATTTGAAAACACACCCAATACAACCCATTTAAGTAGTCTCATCTCATTTCTCTCTCTGTAAAATCAAATATTACACGCTTTCTCTCTCCTCTATTATTGCAGAGGACGAAGGAAACGCGCCGGAGATTGAGAAGACGATGAGAAGGAAGATGAAGGAAATGAACGGCGGTGGCAGCGTCTTCTGGCGGTAGAAATGAATGGCTCCCCGGTTTTCGATGTCGTTGCGGAGAGGGATCTTCTGCCATGGCAAGAAATGGTTTGCCTCCCTTAGCGCAGCGGTGTGGTGACAGAATTTCAGATCTGTTCACAGATCAAGCCGCTATTGAACGGCGCCGTGCTGAGCGCGGTAGGGGACTTTCAGATTTGTTCACAAGAACAACTCTCCTTCTCCTCGAATGAAGAGTTCCGACATCAATGCGCCATCCAAGATTTGTCAGTGCGCCATCAATGCGGGGGGTGGGGGTTGTGCAACTCCCAGTTCTACTCAACCTCTGACGGCAATGGGTCTTATGACGATTATAGCTTTGCCTGCGGCTCTGAGATTTTGGAATCAATGAGGGTTTCGTTTGTATCTGATTTTGTCGATTTAGAAAGCGGTGAAAAGAAATCCAATTCGAAAAAAGAAAGTCAGTTATCTAAACACACTCCCAATTAATTACTTCATTTTCTACAGTTTTTTTTTTAACCTTGTTTCTGTTTGTATGTGTTCTGTTTCTTGAATTCCTTTGGCCTGTCAAGGTACACTAGTGTTTGATTTGAGGGAATATTTGAGTTTTATTGTGTAATATCAACAACTTTGGCTTGTTTTGATAATGCTCATCAAGAGAAAATATAGTTTCTGGGAAAAGATTAAAGAATGTGATTATTAAAAATAATGAGGTGGAAAAGTAAAGCAAAAGAGTGGGTAAAGCAGAGGAGAATTGCTTAAGTTTCAATAATATCGTCATTAATAAATAAGTACTGTAAAATTACACTTAAATATTATCGCATCTCGCTGAAAAAATAACAGCCGGAAAGGAAACAACGACAACATAAGTATTATAAAAATACACTAAAGTATTGTTGTGTCTTACCGGAAAAAATAACGGATAGGAAATGGAACAACGACAACTAAAGTTTAGAAGAAAAAAAACTCAAAAGTACTCTCTCGACCTATTGAAATTTTTTCACCAGGAAGTATATAGGCTACAGTTATGAGCATGTGAGGAAAGTGCATGAATAGTGACATATGTCAGTATGAACAGTGCACAAAAGTACTTAAATAGTGACCTTTGTCATATAAAATTGCACTATGTTAGAAAAAAATAATTTGAAAATTTCGTTTCTCTTTACCCTCAATTGCAATTATTTTAGCTGAGAGTACTTATTTGTATTTATGCGATCTTAGGAATGCCATACCCTGTAAGTACCCCTAAAAATTAAAATAATTATGCAATCATTTTGAATCCAACTTCATAAGTTTTATAACTTTAAAATTTATTTTTATTAGAATATTAAAAGATCGTGTAACACGAGAGTGCTAGACTAGTTTTAATGAACATGAGAAAGAATTACATATATATTCTTTGAAGTCTAATTAGTCTTGTATGCATCAGGTGCACCGTGCAACTCAAGTATATTTTTAAAAAGTTACATCATTTATTATTGAAAAGTTACATGTGTTATTATTGAAAAGTTAATTTTTAAAAATATTTTTTAATAGTAACATGTGTGACTTTTCAGTAGTATTTTGTGTAATTTTTTAAAAATACACTTGAATTACACGGTGCACTTAGTGCACAAGAGACTTACCAATTCTTTGAATTAAGTGAATAATATTTAGAGTATAATCTCTATTTAATTCTCTAATTCTTTTCTTTGAATTTTGGCTTAACTTGATATTAAATTTTTCTGGAGTCGGATCTATAGGTGAATTTTGTCCGAACTTGAGCTTGAAACTTAAAATGTTAACTCGAGAGCAACGAACCGTATACACCGCCTTTAGTAGATACTTGTAGGAAGGAATGTCGCGAATTCCATTAGAGTCCCTTCGGAGATGAACACGGTTGGACACGGTTGAATGCCTTTAAAGGGAATATAATAGAAGTTAGAAGTTAGAACATTGATCTATAATGCTTAACATCGTGATCCCGAGTCAAACACTAATGTTATTGAAGATCTTCTTGAGGAACATCAATAGGAGAGGCTTAGCATTTTGATCCTGGATCAAATTTTGTTGTTGATGAAAAATGAACCGAAGAAACTTAGTACCATCATCCCTGATGAAACACCTATTTTAATAAAGAACACCTTTAAATTTTAAAAGTGTCTACAGAGAATTTTGAAATCGTACGATAATATATTGAATAAATAGAATAGAAAATTTTAAATTTTAAAATTTAAATTTATGGATCCGATTTAATATTTCCGGAAGAGTTTGATTTGACGAAGGTCTCTAATAAAATTTTATGAATCAGATTTAATAAATCTAAGACATATACTTGTAGAAATTCAAAAAGGTATATTGGGCTCTCATAATAGAATAAAAGGATAAGTATTGTATGATTCAAGTTCATTTTTTAAAAGTTACACAAAATATTACTGAAAAATTATATATATTATTATTGTAAAGTGTATATTTTATAGTATAACTTTTCAGTAATAAATTTGTGCAACCTTTTAATAATAAATTATGTAATTTTTTAAAAATACACTTAAATTGCACAGAATAACTGTGCGCAGGAGACTTACTCAAAATAAAAAATGGAAGATTAACAAAAAGTCAATCTTCTGTAAGAAATTATAGAGAGAAAAGAAGTCGGTGGGTGGAGGCTGTCCAAAAAACAAACTAACATTATTATTATTATTGGCTTAAAACAAACAAAGTTGTTAGTTAATTATTAAAATATAAAATAGTGGCTTGTAATGGAGTGCATGTATGTGCATGAACTTACGTACGCGTTTTCCTTGATTCGTTTCTTCTTAAATTTTGTAATTTAATTAATTAATTTGTATACTATTTATATATATTCACATGAAAAGGTTTGCTGTCATGCTACGTAATTTTTCACGATTCCAACGCTGATTCTTCGATCATCAATTTCGATATGTAATTCATAATACTCCCCCAGCACTATATATTCCATTTTATTATTTTCGTTCATTTTATCATATATTTTTCTTTTTTCATAATAAAATATTGTATATATCATTCTCATGATATGAATTATTTTAAAATATAATTTTTTTATGAGTTTATTTTGATGGGTTATTAAAAAATAGTTCATATTATGGATCACTTTCACATAGAAAATACTCATTTTCATTTTTCATTTTTTTTAAAAATTACTGTTCACTTTATTACCATTTTTACTACTTTTTGTCCTATTTTTTTTTTTTCACTTTCTCCATTATATCACTTATACTTTTTTATTTTTACGTTAATTTGTGTGTTAAAAAACGATGGAAAATATAAACGGAACGTAGGAAGTATTACAAAATACAGAGTGAAATTATTGATATATTAACTATTTTAGAGGATACAAATTATTTTATTAAGTAACATTTTTCTGCTAAAAGATACTATCCTTTTATAAAGTACACTTTTCTTATTTTATTATTTAAATTTACACTCACAAAAGTTGATAAAGTACATTTTTTTTATTTTATTATTTAAATTTACACTCACATACTCATTTTTTTTTTGTTCGTGTAACTATTATGAAAGTAATTTTGAGATGGAGGGAATATTATTTTTCTAAGTAAAATAGTGACATATGAATAAATATGTATATATATTGATAGATATAAAACAAATCGTTTCTATCCACATTGTTAAAATTCTGGAGAAGAGGAAGGTGTATACCTGCAACTCTATACCTGTAAATTGATTCAACACTTTTGAATCAATTTGTGATTTGTAAAAAAGTTAAAATCAAATTGTAATACTCCCTCCGTCCCGTAGGAATTTGCACCCTACGGGACGGCACATTTTTTAAGAAAAAGTTGTTTTATATATAAAATAGTGGTATATGGGTAAATATGTATAAATGTTTGTGAGTGTGCACGTAAATCAATGTTTCCTTTTTTAGTAGTGTGTAAATTTGTGTGAGACGTCCAAATAAGGAAAGTGTGCAAATTCCTGCGGGACGGAGGGAGTAGTTACTATAAATTGGACCAATACGTAAACAACTCTTTTTAAGTGCACTCTTAATAATTAGGCCAAATAATTAATTTTAGTCCATAGTTATCACTTTTTATCAAATATAACACGCATTTTTCTTTTAGCTAAATTATGCTTATTTTTTCAATTTTAATCAAATTTAGCACATACTTTTACTTAATCGAATTATATACATATTTTTCACCTTTTATTAAATCTAGCCTAAATTTTTTAAAATCAAAATACATATATATTTATTAATAATTAGGATTAAATTAGTTAAAATTCTAAAGAAGATTTAAGAACTTCAAATTAGATAAATTCTAAAACTAAAATATATTCTAAACATATTAATATTTTTATTTTGAAAATTATAAACAACATTTAAGAACCTCAAATATTATGTAAAAAAGTTTTCACCAATTTTAACACATAGTATATATAAATTAATTTAAAGTATAATTTGAAACAAAAAAATTGATTCAAAAACTCTGTTAATAAGTTAATAATTTTTTGGGATTTCTCTCTCAAAAAATTAATATGTTTAAGTTTAAAAAATAATTTAAAAACTATAAATCTAAATTCCAAAATATTTGAAAATTTCCTGAAATGATTGAATTAAGAAGAGTTTTATAAATACATAAGAGTTTGTATATAATAATATAAAATAATATTTAATATAAATTAGACACTTTATACTTTATTATAACATGTTTTACGTTTCTTCTTAATTTTTATATTTTCTGAATAATGAATATAATTTTGTATTTTTTATTTTAGAATTTAACCATTTCAAATTTGTATTAGATTTTATTATATTTTTAAAAATTGTTGTTTAGATTTGATTAAGAAAAAAATTGATAATTAAAAAGTGAAAAGTATGGGTAAGATAAAAGTATGTGTATAATTTGGTTAAGAAGTCCAAAAAAAAAAGTACTAAAAGAAAAATATGTGTGCTAAATTTGATTAAAAATAAAAAAACTATGTACATGATTAGTTAAGAATATATATATATATATTAATTTATGGGCATATACATATTGATTAAAAAAGATTATATTTACAAATTGAATCAAAATATTTGCACACACACATAATTTTTTGTTGCACAAAAATGTTTTTTTTTTATTTGCACAAAATCAATTTATAATTAGTGTATTTTTTTTTCAACCATTTTGTAAATTTTCTTAAGTTTAATGAAAAAATTAAAGTATAAACCAAAATTGATTATTTAGCCTAATAAATGTATATTAATTATTCATTTAAGCAATAAACTCACCTGAGTATTATATTAACATAATAACATTAAGCATAATTTAGAAATAAATTATAATTATTAACTTACATAAAAAATACAAAATATCATATAATTTACAAATTATTATATGAAAAATTATAACAACATATGTAATGAATAGGAAGAAGTATCTTCTTCATTGAAATAACATGCTTATTTGAGCATTTTAATGATATTAAGTGTAATTTAGGGAAAAAAAGACGTAATTAATGTATATAAGAGCACATGTCATACAATTTGTAAATTATATGAAAGTTCAAAACCACATTTAAAATAAACAACACACATAATTTTATATTTAAAAAAAATGATATATTCTCATGTTACAATTTAGATTATCCATATTGTTCACAAGACGAACTACCTGGGGATAATCATAAAATTATCCCAAGATTAAGAAGGTTGTCGGGTCACATAGGGGCTGGGTCACCAACATAGGGAAACTCGGCGAGGTAGGTGAGAACCTCGCCCGAGCTCCCCATCACCAGGGGAGAGAGGATCATGGGCGAGCTTCCTCATTAGGAAGGAAGCTCGCCCCCACTGATGAAGACCAGGCACAGGTCCAACGCTACATCGTTCATAAAATCAACACAAGGCAACGGAGCTCGCCTAAAAGCTCACCCAACGTGAGGGATCGGGGCCGCAAGTGTTTAGATAGGACATATATGTAGTAGGACGGAGCATTGTAAAGGTAGCATTGTGAGGGACCAAGACGAAGGTTGCGAACCTTCGTCAACACCAGAAGCCAAGTAGGCTCATATGGTGTCACCTCATATTTGTACACCTATAAATAAGGTCTCCCTTGTACTATTCAGAACAACTTAATGATAATACACTTGACTTTCTTTCTCTAAACTCTCCACTTTCTCTCTCTATATTATCTATCCAAGAACACAAATCTTGAATTATTGTTTGATAGGATTAACACATTATAATAGCCACATAACAAATATCGTTAGTAAATTCTATTAACATATATGAAATAGCGCATGTTTTTAATTAAAAAGTTATTTATTAATATTGAAAGACAAAAAATTGAAAATATATTTGTTGGTTTTACTTTATTGTAAAGATTTTAGTTCATTGTATATTGAGAACTAATATGAGATATAAAGAAGCAATGTTTAGAAGTAATTAACTTTAAAACTTTAAAAAGTAAACTTGTTGTTTTATAGTTTAAGATAATTTAAGGGCTGGTTTGGTGAGTATGATAGACCATGAATTTTTCTTTTTTTTGGGCGAAATACAAAAACTATTTTAGACTGCCTATATAAAGTCTTTTCCAATCGGGGCTACCAAACGTATCCCAAATTGACAACAATAACTCATTAAATTAATTAAATGTATATTAACAAAATGAAATCCAAAACTGGAGTAGCAAATTAATTAGGTGCACTGCACTTGCACTAATAATTAAATAGGTATTCAATTTCCTAAGATTGGCGGCTGGGAATTCGTTATCTCAATAATTTTTATTTCCAGTTTTGAGAAAATAAGAAAGGGTTGTTTATAAGTACGTCTTTCTAATGATGGAAATTAAGAAGCTAATTGATATTTTAAATGCAACCTAGTATCTACCTAATGTATGTTTTTTTTGGCCTTAAAAACAAAAAATACAACCTCAAGAGCATGTTTTGCATATGTATTATCTCATGTTCATTTTCACCATTTAATAAAATTATTTAATTTTCTAAAGTTAAACTTATCACTATTTAAAAAGTGTTACTAAAATTTAACACTTTTAAATAAAATTATAAAAGTAAATTTTTTTTTATAAATATAAAAATTTCTAAAACCATCAAGATGTATGGATTTTTTAATTTTATGCAAAACTTTTACTAATATTATGTGTACTGTGCAATTCAAGTGTAATTTTTTAAGTATTTAAATTATTTTTACTGAATAATCATGACTGATTATATAATTATTTAATATAAACTCTAATTATTTAGTAAAAATAATTCTAATATTTTAAAAATATATTTTAATTATATGGTATATCAAGACTTGCTCATATATATTTTTAGTGCTGGTTGAAAACTCTAAATAAAAAGTAAAAGTGATTATTTTTGAAAAAAAAGATGTTAAAACATGTTTTTAATTATTACTTTAAGTGTTTATTACCACTTTTGGTCAAACAATAATTTTTAACTTCTATCTTTCACTTAATCACTTACCCAAGAAAATAATACTCAATACCTTTTTTAAAAACACTTTTTTTACAAATATATTTTTCTTAATCATTTTCTAAAATCATTTAAATTTAAAATATTTCTTATTTTTCATTTTATTATTAAAATTATTTAATAATAATTTTTTTTTTAAAATTTTACTAAAGATTGCTAGTTAATATTCAAAACAAAAATTGAAGAATGATGAAATGGAAAAACCCTTAAGCAGTTGAGACTCGAGAGAGCCAGCTCCTCGTGAACTGTATCCTCTCTCTCTCTCTCTCGTCCAAGTAAAGCTTATTATTTTATCAGATTACATTTTTGCATTTATTTTACAGTTGTAATTGTGTGGTGCATTTGGAGATCCCTTTCAGTTCATTTTGTCTCTCATTCCACAGTCACTCTTTTTTCCAGAAGAGAGAAGAAGACCTCTATATATTTTGGCTCTTCCTCTCTCTCTTCTTGGCGCGCTCACATTCTCCTTCCTCTGTTTTGTTTGCATTTAATAAGGTTTTGGGCTTTCAAGATTTTCGAATGTGAACTCTTCTACCTCTAAAGTACCCTGTTTTTTCTTGCATTCAACTGGCACTCTCAAATCCTGATAACATTATTTCCCAAAGTTGGCTTTTTTATTCATCAAGAATCTCCCGGAATCTTGATTGATAGTAAAAGGGCCAGCATTTCTTGATATGTAGATTCTGAGAGGGCAGATTTGTGTTGTAAATCCATTTAGGCTAAGAACTTCCATGGCGGATTTCCCTTAAAGGAACATTTTCAAGATCGATTCTTGAGGATTTTAAAAAAAAAAAAAAAAACTCAGAGCTTCCAAAATGGAAGAAACATTTGTTCCCTTTCGTGGGATTAAGAATGATGTTCAAGGAAGGTTGCTCTGTTACAAGCAAGATTGGACCGGTGGATTCAAGGCTGGTTTCAGGTATGCCATCAGTTTTTTTTTTTTCTCTGATTAATTGAAGAATTTCATTTCTATTTTGCAATTTTTGAGGTTTGCAATTCATTTTGGTGTAATTTTGTAACTAATTTCAGGATATTGGCTCCCACTACATATATATTTTTTGCGTCTGCTATTCCAGTTATTTCATTTGGGGAACAGCTTGAGAGAAACACAGGTTATAATCAATACTGCAATTTGATGTATATGGTACTTTTGGATTGATTAGAATTTGTTAAAATTGCTTGTGTTTTATCAATAGTAGAAGGTAGAGAGCATTGATGATATAAGTAGGAGATGTTGAATGTTATGCAATGATGTTATACTCGAAAAATTGCAGAGGGGGTTTTAACTGCGGTTCAGACATTATCTTCGACTGCGATTTGTGGTATAATTCACTCAATAATCGGAGGTCAACCGTTGTTGATCCTTGGAGTTGCTGAGCCTACTGTTATAATGTACACATTCATGTTCGACTTTGTTAAGCAAAGATCGGATTTGGGTCGTGAAATGTTCCTTGCATGGACCGGATGGTGAGCCTAGCTCGGCTTTAGTTAGTTTTCCTTGATTGATTTGATTTGATCATTTGTTACCAATGCCATAAGGCCTAAATGCTTATTTAAATTTCAGGGTATGTGTTTGGACTGCAGCTTTGTTGTTCTTGTTAGCAATTTTGGGAGCTTGCTCGATTATCAATAGATTTACTCGTGTGGCTGGAGAGTTGTTTGGAATGCTTATTGCAATGCTCTTCATGCAGCAAGCAATCAAAGTAAGAACACATTATTTGCAATAAAATCTGGACTTTAAAAGCTTCATCTTTATAGGCTTTTGTTGTGGTCTTTGATAGGGGCTTGTGGATGAGTTTCGCATACCAAAACGAGAAGATCCTACTCTACTGGAGTATATACCTCCATGGCGGTTTGCAAATGGCTTGTTCGCTTTGGTTCTATCGTTTGGTCTACTGCTAACTGCATTGAAAAGCCGGAAAGCAAGATCATGGCGCTATGGATCCGGTGAGTACGTCTTACATCTTTGATCAGGATTAGGTTTGTTGTAATAGTAGTATGATTGCTTCCGGTCCCTTTATAGGTTGGATTAGGAGCCTTGTAGCGGACTATGGTGTACCGTTGATGGTGGTGGTATGGACAGCGGTGTCCTACATACCTTCTAGAAGCGTACCAGAAGGGATACCAAGACGTCTCATGAGCCCGAATCCATGGTCGCCTGGCGCCTATGAGAATTGGACAGTGATAAAGGCAAGCATGTTGCTTTAATTTATGAACTGGTTCCTTAAATTCTTTCAATAAAATCGAAATTTTTTAATTCTAGTTTATGGTGAATTTTGCAGGATATGGTAAATGTGCCAATTCTGTACATACTTGGAGCTTTCATTCCTGCAACTATGATCGCGGTTCTTTACTATTTCGACCACAGTGTGGCGTCTCAGCTGGCTCAGCAGAAAGAGTTCAACTTAAGAAAGCCACCTTCATTTCATTATGATTTATTGCTTCTTGGATTTCTGGTATACATATTATATGCACAGTGCACACATTATTCATGTGTAGACTATTTAGAGTTCTTATCAAAAGAACCTTGATAACAACACTAATCTCTTGGTTTTTTTGTTGGCAGACCTTATTGTGTGGTCTGATCGGTATCCCTCCAGCTAACGGTGTGATACCACAGTCTCCGATGCACACGAAAAGTCTAGCCACTCTCAAACACCAGGTGAAGTTATATTGGTTTGCAGAAATAATTCCTCGTAATCATCATTCTAAAGTTTATTTCTTGATAATGCAGTTACTGAGGAACCGGCTCGTTGCCACAGCGCGCCAGAGTATTCAAAAGAACTCAAGCTTGGGGCAATTGTATGGCAAAATGCAAGAAGCATATCAACAAATGCAAACTCCCCTTATATACCAGGAGCCATCAGCTAGAGTATGTTGCCTTTTATTCAAGAGCCTTTATATAAATTCTCCATACAAATAAATGACAAGATATATACTACTGATCAGGGTCTAAAAGAGCTGAAAGAATCGACGGTTCAGATGGCCTCAAGCATGGGAAGCTTTGATGCTCCGGTGGATGAAACAATTTTTGACATTGAAAAGGAGATAGACGATTTACTACCAGTCGAGGTAAAAGAACAACGTGTCAGCAACTTGTTGCAAGCCGTGATGGTTGGAGGTTGCGTTGCTGCATTGCCCGTCTTGAGAATGATTCCAACCTCCGTCCTTTGGGGATATTTCGCTTTCATGGCCATTGAGAGCTTACCCGGTAACCAGTTCTGGGAACGCATATTACTACTCTTCACCGCCCCAAGCAGACGATACAAGTGTGCTCCACAACCTTCAATTTTTTTAGCTTTTCGTTTTATTATACTTGCTGCTAGGTGTTAACCAACTTGTGTTTGAATGACAGGGTTTTGGATGACTATCACGCCACATTTGTCGAAACTGTGCCGTTCAAGGCGATTGCCATGTTCACAATATTCCAAACGACGTACTTGCTTCTTTGTTTTGGCATCACATGGGTTCCAATTGCAGGCCTTCTTTTCCCTCTCTTGATCATGCTTTTGGTCCCTGTAAGACAATACATTTTGCCTAAGTTTTTCAAAGGGGTTCACCTTCAAGATTTAGATGCTGCAGACTACGAAGAGGCGCCAGCAGTTCCGTTCAATATCCCAGCGGTAACTTCATTTTCTCACTCTTGTTCCATGGAAAAGTATTCGTTGTGCACTAGTTGAACTCGAAACTGACTCAAAATACATACATGCAGGAGGGAGAGCTAGGCGGCCGACTTTCCTTTGCTGACGGGGGAGAGATTCTAGACGGAATCATCACAAGAAGTCGAGGTGAGATCAAACACATGTGCAGTCCAAAAGTCACAAGTTCATCAACCACCCCTGCAAGAGATGTAAAACTCCAAAGCCCCCGATTCTCAGAGAAAGCGTATAGTCCTCGGATCAATGAACTAAGAGAAGGTACTTCTCGAAGAGGATCCCACAGTCCAATGACTGGAGAAGTTGGGCCATCTAACTTGGGGTTAAGTAGTCCTCGTGCCCCGACTTCAAACCAGCGCGCATAGTTGTCACCTTGTATCCTCGACTAGTTTTGAGAATCAATGTATTTCCTACTACTTTAATCTGCTTAAATCTATGTTGCATAATCTTCTCCAACTCCTCTTTCAGAGGAGGCATGTATAATTAACCATTTTGTATTGCTTCTGCACATTAAGATGTACATTTCATAAGACAGATTTCTAGTAGCAACTGATTGTTGTCACAGTTATGTAGTTTTAAACGTAAGGTTGTGGCTGAACGGAACACAGTCGTATGCTTTTTTAGCTGCCGGGTGGATAGGCTTGTCGACCATTCTTATCCGGCAGATTAAGGCGACATGGAAGTTCGACTTGATCCTATCTTTAGGTCGTTTGGCATTTCAGTCTGCGAGTTAAAACTATCAGCTCGAGCAAACAATGAGGGTAACATATACCACCATAACTGAGATTCACAACTTGAATATAGGTCAACAAGATTTTGTTGGGCAATGTCACATTGCATAATCCTCTTGCCTTGGATCTAAATCCTAACAGAGCATGTCATATGACTGATGAATAAGTTAAATTCTAGTAACTTTGTCTAGATATATGGTTGATCGTGTACTGGTTAATTGAGGATGCATTTTGGACCTGCAAGAAGATCCAGACTGATTTTCGAAGTCGTTGTCGGATCATCCATAAATGCATATTTCTTTTATCTGCACCAGCACGACAAAATCTCTGAAACACATTGCTAATTTTTTTTTCCGTTATGTTTTTCTAGCTTTTTTCAGAGTTGTTTCTTTTTCTATTTAGGATGTTATTATAAATATTGTTACTCTGTTACGATTCCACATCGGATCTACAAAAAATTGCGGATGGGTATATAAGTAGGAGTCAATCTTTGACCTTTGACCATTGACCTTTGACCATGGTTTTGGGTTAAGTCAGGGCTCCCTAGCTTATATTCCAAACAATTGGCACCGTCTGTGGGAAAAAATTCGGGCGGACAGTGGAATGGGGCTACCCAATGGTGGGCCCAAGGGGGGTTGCCACCCGGGAGGTGGACCTTGGTATATGGGTTGCCATCCGGAGTGTGCCGTCTGTGGACGTCTGGCTTTAAGGGGGGGTCGATTGTTATGATCCTACATCGGATCCACAAGAAATTGTGGGGTTTTAAGATAAAGCAAATGTATTGTGAGTGTATTGTGGGGTCCACTTATGAATAAAACAATCGATTGTAATAATAAAAGTGATGGTTTCCATAAAAGGAAAGACCATATTTTTTGTGGACGAACAAAAAAGGAAAATAATACTCCCTCCGTCCCACTATAAGTTGCTCATGTTGCCATTTTCGTCCGTTCCACTATATGTTGCTCATTGTTTTTTTACCTTTTTTTGGAAACTACTATTCACTTCTTTATTATTATTTTCAATACTTTTACACTATTTTCATTACTTTTTCACTTTTTTTCATCACATCACTTATACTTTTTCACTTTTTCATCACATCAGTTATACTTTTTCACTTTTTCCATCAAATCACTTATACTTTTTACTTTTACCTTAATTCGTGTGTCCAAAAGCAACGAGCAACTTATAGCGGGACAGAGGGAGTACATAAATTTAGTGGACATAGAGAGTAGTTTGGAACAACTCAATCGATAATATTTGTTGTTATTTTCCAAATCCTCTGAAGAGCGTTTGTCTTCCAAAATATTTCGTCCCGGATCCTCTAATCTTCGCCACCAACGAGTTCTGAAACTCGATAACAATATAGCAAACGAGCTTCGTGCATGGACAGGACACACACACAACATATGCAACACTCGGTGCAGCAGTCGACAGCATGCAATCAGCACAGTGGAATAACATCAATCATAGACGAGCACTGCATATCAATCATCAACATCAAGTGATGATACAAAAGAGGAAAGAAGCTGTAGGAACAGTAGACCCACAAGTGGAAAAGCAGAGGTGAGAAATGCATGTCAAAAGGACATGTGATCAATCAGCAGAGGTTGTTATGATGAAGAAATTAAGGTTGGGATCGAAAGAGAATGCTGTGGTGTGCTTGCATTGACTTTGCAAGTGGCAAACATCTTCATCTCCCTTTCTGTTTTTATGACACAATCTTTGTTGCTTTATACGCAGATAGCTCCAAAATACATCAAAACAAGGTGCCGATTTTCAGGGGAATGAAGAAGATCATGATAGATCAGTGACATGAACATGCATACATTTGATCTTTTTGACCATCTTTACAACAATCTTCCAACTATGCTCAAAATTTTGTTGGAATATTGTCTTGAACAGTGATCACGATCTGATCGTTTTAGGTTTGTTTTTGTTTTCGTAGGGGGAGGGCACACGTATTAAGATAAAAATAGAATAAAGTGAAAAAAATATTTCATCTGTCTCACCATAAGTTGCTTATTTTGCCATTTTGTCTGTTCCACTATATATTGCTCATTTGTTTTTTTTGTACCTTTATTTGAAAACTACTATCCACTTCTTTATTATTATTTTTCATACTTTTTACACTATTTGTATTACTTTTTTATTTTTCTCAATTACATCACTTATACTTTTTCACTTTTTCTATCACACCACTTATATTTTTTCACTTTTACCTTCATCCGTGTGCCCAAAAGCAATGAGCAACTTATGCCGGGACGGAGGGAGTACTAATATTTCGAGTGATAATTTAGTAGTTTATGTATAAAATAAAAAGTTAATTAAATCGAGTGTAGTGTTAGTTCAAAAAATGAAAAAATAATGATATTTGTGTAAATATTTAAATATTATTGTGGGGATGAAGTTTATAAAATAAATTTTTTTTTGTGTCACAAACTGTTGTGGAACGTTCCAAAAAAAAAATTCTGCAAATTCTTGTGGAATGAATAGATGATAACTTTAATATTATTGACCTAGGGTCATTGCCTCATTCTATATTGCAATCTCTGTTCATTACGAAATGAATGTGTACATATCGTGCATTGTTGAACAACGCAAAATTTATATATATATATATATTTTTATCAGCAAATAAATTTTCATTCCATTCAAAATGATAGAGAATGAGACATACCCTTACAATTTACATTTCCTTATACAAAATTTATGTTTATTTGTTGTTAATTTATATACTATATCAATTTCAAGATAATTTTTACACTATTTATTTATGTTCTAATTTTTTTTTCACATCTTAAATGGAAATAATTTATAGTTTATACCATAAAAATCAACAAAGTACATCTTTTATATTTTATTATTTAATTTTATATTAATTTTTTTTTTATATTGTGTGTCCTGTCCTTTATAAAAAAATAAAAAAACTTGACAAAGGGAGCATCATTTATTCATTTTTGCATTTGTTATAACATGTGTTTGTGTTGCGCCCTAATTTACTTATAGAAGGTCAAATGCAAGATGCTGAAAGAAATTGCATTATACTCTCAAAATAATTTTCGCACTTTTTAATATAGACGTCTTTGACACTCTTTCACACATTACAAAAAATGAAAACAACTCAACTCATAAAAACTAATAAAATATTTTTTATATTTTATTACTCCCTCCGTCCCAACATTTTCTTCATAGGTGGAGTTTCATGCATATTAAGAAAAAGTGAAGTATGTGAGTGTGAAGTTAAATAATAAAATATAAAAAGTGTACTTTATTGACTTTTGTAAATGTAAATTGTTTCTTTTTTTGGGTATGAAAAAAGAGTTGAGACATCCATATAAGGAAAATGTAAAATTTTTATTGGGACAGAGAGAGTATTTAATTTCACACTCACGTACTTCGTCTTTTCTCAATATACATACAAGTCAATTTAGAAAAAATCTCGGCACGGAAATAGTAACTGATTTGCTGTCCCCTGATTTGTAATGGGTGTTAGTTGTTCTTGAAAAATATTCTGAATGGGTGTGATTTATACCATCCGTCTATATATTTTATTTTATTGGAAAATCACAGAATAGTTCACAAAATTAACAAAAATTACAAATTAATTTTGTGCAGAAAAACAATACACTTATGTGCAGAAAAATAAGTCACCCTTATTTTATAAATCCAAAAAATTAAAATCACAATACAATTATTCATGATTAATTATATAATCACGAAAATAAATAAATTTTATGAGATTGTTTAGTAGTATGAGATCAATCAAATTAAAAAAAAAAAGAATGGAATCTTAATAAAATGTCCTAAAGCTTTTCAAGAAAAGTGTTAAGTAATTTTTAACAAAATATTATTATTTTTTAAAATCTTGCTTTTCAAAAGTAACACCTTTTAATTAATAAGTACTCCCTCCGTCCAGGTATAAGTTGTTCGTTGCTTTTGGGCACACGGACTAAGGTAAAAGTGAAAAAATATATAAATAATGTGATAGAAAAAATGAAAAAGTATAAGTGATGTGATGAAAAAAAGTGAAAAAATAATAGAAATAGTGTAAAAAGGATGAAAAATAATAATAAAGAAGTGAATAGTAGTTTTAAAAAAAATAAAAAAGCAACATATAGTGGGACGACGAAAATGACAAAATAAGCAACTTATAGTGGGACGGAGGGAATAATATATTTTAAGTTAAAAATAAATTAAATATTAATAATTTTATATTATGACACGATTTTATATAATACTTCCTCATCGTAAAAATAACTGAAATTAGATTGAAAAACACACCATTTATTAAAGAGTAAATTTATTATGCATCAAGTGTATCGTGTAATTCAAGTTCATTTAAAAAAATTACACAAAATACTACATAAAAATCACACATATTCTTATTAAAAAATATATTTTTAAAAATATACTTTTCAATAATATTATATATAATTTTCAATAATAGCTTTCTAAAAATACATTTAAATTAATTCACCTAATTATGCATATAGCACTGAGGCTTTATTAAATGAATTTTTTCGGAGAAGTTAATTGGTAGTGAAGTCAAGAGTTTATTAGCTCACTCGGTCAACGATTCCAATTCATATGATCTATTAAAAAATTATATATATATATATATAAAGAAAAAGGGAAAAGAAAGCAGCTCGTGGATATGACCTGGATAAATCTATGGCTGCCCTGATTTCTTTTCTATCAATTAATTATAATCAAACTCTAATCATGGCAGCTCTAGAATTTTCTTGTAGTTGGTATATGCATATTAATTATGATTATAATACTCTTGTTTTTTTTTTTTTTTTAAATCGGAGATTATAATACTCTTGTTAACTCGAATGTTTATCAACTTATATTATTATTATTATTGTATATAATAATTATTATTTTTATCTATTAATTGTATTTTTATTTTTTTTAATTGTTGACCAATCTTATTATTTTTAGTTTTTAAAAATAAAATATACTCATAAATAAAAGTTTGGACCTCATAATATCTCAACTATTTATTTATTTTATCTATTTTTTAAATATAATACTAATTTTCATTATATATCGCGATCAAAAGAAATTTAATTAAATTATAGACAGAAAGAATATTACTTTTATAAAAATATATTTAATTATTTTATGTTAATAGTGTATATGTATAATAATAATTATAAATATATATAATAGTAATAGTGTATACACATAAAAGTAATAACTGATAAAAAAATTGATTTCATCGTGAACTCGAATTTATAGAGAAGCAAATTACAGCTGATTATATCCTGTGATGATGAAGTTAAACCCCATTTTCTTTCTTCTTCATCATAAGAAACATTATTCCTTGTATAATTTGATGTTGTGAATGTGCCAATGAATTAATTGTTGATAATGATGCTACCTTAAGTTCTCACCGTCGAAATTCAATTCCATGCTTTTGTTTCTCCCACCCAAAAAGATAACATAGGCATGATGATTTGCAGCAGTATATTTTTAAAGTGGCCATTGGAATAATTTTTTAAAATAAAAATGGAAATGAAAATTTTAAATTATGATTGTTCTCAATATGGTTATATTATTGATATTACGCTTTAATTTCTCGAGAAAATGAAAAAAAAAAAAGGTTAGTTGTGATTTAGATGATGATTGAGAAAGATAATTATGAGAGAGAAAAATAATAAAATTTTGTAAATCATAATTATCATATATTCATTCACATTTTCTTTCCTATTAAAGGCAAACACTCAAATAGAAATTTTTACGGGTCAAAGATCCGTAGAAATATCCATTTTCGAAAATTCGCGGGTCTAAACCGGGTCGGACCGAATTTGAGTATTTTTTTCCAAAATTCGCGCAGATAGTGATTTTCGCTCCCAGGTATGTTACAGTCGGGGTAAATGCATGTTACTTTAAGGAAAAACGTGTGTTACAACCAGATTAAATGTTGTTTTCTACACATATTCATTTATTTTTATAGAAGTAAATATTTTTCATGCAATGTAAAACATGTATATGTTACATTGTATGTGTAACATATATTTATTCTTAATAAAAATACATTTTATCCTATAGTAACACATATATGCTCATATAATAACACAAATTGAGGAACAAATATGTGTTACAATTAGAGTAAATATGTATTACTGTAAATTTATGTTACAATTGGAGTAAATTTGTGTTACTGCAAATGTGTGTTACATCTAGAGTAAATGTGTGTTACAATTAGAGTAAATGTGTGTTACTGCAAATGTATGTTACAATTAGAGTAAATGTGTGTTACTGCAAATGTGTGTTACAATTAGAGTAAATGTGTGTTACTGCAAGATCAAATGTGTGTTACTGTATGCACAAACATTTATTTATCCTTATAAAAATATATATTATATTTTATATAACATATATAAGGTATTAAATGATGTATTAAGTACATTAATAACATATTATTAACATAAATCAACAAAGAGAATAAAAAATAAATTAAGTAACACATATTCATACTTGCAGAAATACATATTTTCTTTATAGGTACTTGAAAAGTACAAAAAATTAATTTTTTAAGAACTTGTAACACAGATTTTGTTTAATTGTAACACGTCTTTGCCCAAATTGTAACATACTTGGGAGCGAAAAAACATATTATTAACATAATCAACAAAGAAAATAAAAAATAAATTAAGTAACACATATTTATACTTGCAGAAATACATATTTTCTTTATAGTTACTTGAAAAGTACAAAAAATTAATTTTTTAAGAACTTGTAACACAGATTTTTCCTAATTGTAACACGCCTTTGCCCAAATTGTAACATACCTGGGAGCGAAAAAACCTGGAACTACAAGTTGCGCGAATTTTGGAAAAAAATGTCCAAATCTGACCCGACCCGATTTAGATCCGCAAATTTTTCAAAAATGGATATTTCTACGGTAGAAATTTCTACACAAGTGTTGCTACCTATTAAATAATTTTCAAAACAAATTAATGTCACAATATTTTACTCCCTCCGTCCCAGGGGTATTTGCACCCCTGAGATGGCACACGTTTTAAGGAAAATATATTTTTTAAATAAAATAGTGGTGTATGGGTAAATGTGTGAAAATTTTTGTGAGTGTACACGCAAATTGATGTTTCCCTTTTAAGTAGTGTGCAAATTGGTTTGGGACAACCCAAAATGGTAAGTGTGCAAATTGGTCTGGGACAGAGGGAGTACTAATTAATATGCTCTTGAATTGTATTAATGCAGTGAAAATTTTAGATTGAATACTACCTCTCCTGTCCCAGAATTTCTTTTATATTGAGGTGGAAAAATATACTACTTCCGTCCATGTAAAATACGTTCAAATATTTATACGTGTTTTAATGCAATATGTCAAACGATATTATGGGATATTGTGAGGTCCGATATGAACAAAGAGAATATCTTTGGAAAGTTAATTTGATGGGTAATTTCACAAACTTTGCTATATAAAGTAAAGAAATGAGTTTGATTGTGTGCATGTTTGGGTCCAAATATAATGACATTTGTGTAAAATTGTGTATATTGTGAGTATAAAGTCTATAGAGAGTTTTCTATTTTTGATGTGTGAAAGTAATTTTGAAATATTATAAGAGACAAGGGGTCTTTTGTTATGATTGACTAAATTTGCAATGATATAAAATCATGAGAAATATTTAACTTGTGATGTTATATTATAGTTTGTTTGTTTAGGGGGAAAATAATATGAGAGTGTGTTTGTTATGGTTGAAAATGAAGGATAATGAAAAATAATAGGTGGTATTTTTAGTACCACATGTGGATTGTGAGGTGGTATTTTAAATCACAAAAAAGTGAGAATTAATAATTCGGGCTGTATTTTTTACCCGGCCCAATGTAAATTACATCAATCAAAATAAACACTATAAAAGGAGAGAAATTATTATATATCCCTCCTTTTCCATGTAAACAAATGACCTCTAAAGTGTCAAAATAATCACAAAAATAAAAATATACAAGAGTACGTGATTAGGGTAATAATTGCATCATATTTTGTATATTCTAGCATGATATTGAGTGATTTGTATGCATTATTGACCCTAATATGTTATATATTTAGTTATTCACCCTTTTGTGCAAGAAAGTTGTTTATATAGGTTAAATTGGGCAAAATCGAGGATATCACTATTAGGAAGACGAAGTGATGTGATCCAAGCATTTAGGAAAGCTTAGATGATCATGAGGAAGACCCTAGGAAGCTTGGGCGAGCCATTGAATCGAAACGGAAAAAGTCGGAAACGGACGTCAGAGCTAAAGCTTAGCTCGAGCCCCGGTCAACTGCACCTCGAGCGTGATTGAGCTTGTGTCCGAGCACATTTTACCTGCACCCTAGCCAAGGCCACGCTCGACCTGAAGAAGAGATGCGCTCGAGCAGTCTTGCTCGAGCGCCAGTGAGAGTGTGATCGAGCGCATGCACGAATTTTAAAGTTTTTAAGGGCAAAGTCATCTTTTCGTGCATTTAATGAAGGGCAAACGAGTCTTAATATTTGGAACACTATAAATACCACATGGATCTAATTATCTTATCTAGATTTCATGTCATTCTTAGATTTTCGTTAGATAGATTAGAGAGAGATTAGAGGTAGTTACCAAGTGGGTTACCTTTAGATTTTCAATTTTATTTCTTTGATTACTTTTGATCAAACCGTTGGAATTCCAATCCGTTCGTTGCAGTAGATTCATCTCGATGTTAGATGCAAGTGTACGGTAGGATTTATCTTTTTGAGCCACAGATTAGAAGTTAGCATTTGAAGGAATTTGCTTGTATTTTCAATTCATCCAACATTGGTAAGATTTCTTGTAATTCTCTTACTTTTGCTTAGATATGATTGTAGTTAGCTTAATTGTTGTTGTTTTGTACCAATTAGCCATGGACTAATACCTTTGTTGCATTGGTGTATGGAGATTATGGTAGAGTTTAATACTTTGTTAATCCTATGCATGTATGAGTTAGCTTGATGTATTAATTCTCTATCTTGATGATTGATTGAACTTTTGGTGTAAGCATTTGTATGTTTTGAGTCTAATTGAGTTAGTAACATATGAGAATTGAGTTAATTCATTGAAGTTCATGATTGATAATTGTACACACCAAGTGGTTGTGTTATTGTTTCTATGTCAATGAGAATTGTTTAGGAGCTAAGAACTTATCAAGTAGAGTATTAAGTGTGTTGGGGAATTACGCGGATCTATTCGGGTTATAAGCTAAATACAAATTTAAGTCCACAATTAATATCATGATTTAAACATAATTAAATCAAATAATTGTATACCCAACAACAAGGTTTCGCATGCAAAACATATGAATATATAAAATCACATAAAACCCTATACATGCGGAACTAAGGAATTTAAGTGAATTATACCTCTTGATGAAAAGGCTTTTTTTGAGACAAAATACATCCTTCTTGAGACCTATCGTTTTCACAAATTGGTTGAGACCAAAAGGCGTCCTTCTTGAGACCCTTAGCTTTGAACAACAATCAAATTTGATCAACCCAAAAGCCTTCTCAAGTATTCCCTCGTCCTTACTCGTACACCCGGTGAGAGGCCACACGAATAATCACAACACAAGAAAAAAAAATTATATTGTTGCCCAAGAACTGTGATTTTAGAAAATCACTTCTTAAAATTAATGATTATGAAGTCTTGTATCATCTCATATTTATAATGAGAATACAAGATCTTGAATATCTAATATTTCAAATCTTGATTATCATGAATATCAAATATTCTAATTTTGATAATCTTGAATATCAAATATTCAATTCTTGATATTCTTATTATATATAATATTTTCGAAAATTATCTCTATATTTAATTCAATGAGATCTTAATTTTATTAGATATTCTTGTATTCAAAATACATATCTATTTTCCATAAAATACTCTTGTAATACCCCGAACCAAATTAGAATTTTCTATTTTATATATTAAATGTTATGTTATATGTATATATATTTAACTTATTGATTTTTATTTCTTTAAGGACATTATGTTTTTAAAAGGTTGACTACTACTCAACGGTTGGTCCAAAACCAGAACCGGGAGCACTCCTAGCACCATAACTGCGAATCGGACTTAAATATATCGATGGAATGAGTAAGATAAGGTCCTAAATAGTTTTTTAAAGGCCTTTAAGTTTAAAAGAATTATTAAACAAAAAATTTAGACGTTTGTTGCCAAATGTCGAACCGAAAACCCTAAATTTAAAAAATCGTCAATCAGGCGAGTAATTACAGTTCCTAATCAAGACTTAATTAGTAAAATGAGTTAAATACAATTTTTGATTAATAAATACAAGATATAAAAATTTCGTGTGCCAAAACGATCAAAATATTAATTTTCGGAGCCCAAAATGCGACCGAATAATATCCGATTTCAACACCGAAAACCATATCGCATCCCAAATTACAGTTAGAACTCAAATTCCCCTCCTAAATTCCCTTATTGGCCGAAATTATCAGCTGGGAATGAAGAGATGTGGAGTCAAAAATGCCCATACCCCTAAATTAAGGGACTATACCTTCTTTCCTACTCCCTTACCTAACCTTGACTTCTCCTACCCTATCCTACACCCTCATGGTCACATGCTCCCATTTTCCCTATATATGCATTGTCTTGGTTCATTTCCCTACTTTGAGCAAAGAAATCCAAGAAGGAAAATCAAACAACACCTCCCTCTCCCACTTTCTCTCAACTTTCGGTCATCTCTTATTCAAAGGGGGAAGAAATATTTCTTCTCCCATTTACAACCATAAGAAGCTTTCATTCTCATGCATAAAGTCATCTATGAAGTTGTATTGAAGTTTTGAAGCAAACTCCAAGCAAAAAAATAAGCACTCCATCTCTCTTTAAGTTCATGTTTTCTCTCTATTTTTCCTAACTTACTCTATTGCCTTGTTTTAGCTCAAAACCAAAGTATTCCTCCAAGTGGTCTCCATTCCTACAAGCTTAAGGGTCAAGGGATAATAAAGCTTCTTTTATTAACAAGAAAAAGGCTCCAAAGGTTGTAAAACCCCAACTCAAAACATTTGGTTTTCTTGCATGTGTATGTAAGCTATGTGTGTTTATTGTTCCATATTTTTAGATACCATGAAACCTTAGGACTTTCTTACTTTTAATGTTCAAATGCATGATAAATGAAGTCTTGGATGATGTTTTTGAAGGTGTTAAAATGTTGGTGGCATGGTAGTTATGGAATAGAAAATGTAAGTGAAAGCATGCACACAAACCACACACTCTATGCACTGACCTCGGATCTCTTACAGAATTCGAAACTCATGTTTTATAAATGTTTGGACACTCTTTATATGGTTAGAAACTAGATCAAGTTAGATTTCATTTGAATCTAGTTTGAGCAATTTTGGAGTTTTCTTTGATAAATTATGAATTTTCTACGAACGTGTGACAAAATGCTCCTTATTTCGAAATTATGGATTTTCTGGGAGTAATCAGTTCATAGAAAAATATTTTTAAATTTTTTTAAAAATACTACATGAGGTTTAGTACCTGCATGATTTATTTCAAGATTTTTAGAGGTATTTAAATATTTTTACCAAAATTATTTCGAAAGTTGCACAGTTTCTGGAATTTCTGGAACAATCTGCCATGTTTTGAAAACAAGCCTAAAACTCATATTTTACTAAACCAAATTACATGAAATAAATTTTATTGTGAACTAGACTTGATGAGGTAGCTACTGTAAAAATTTCATGATTTTTGGGTGAGTTTTGATATTTTTATAAAATGCTCAAAGTTGGTATCAGTGTAGTCCAAAATGCAAACTGCCCTACTTGAATGTTGTTGCTCATGTGTTACCTTCTTGTAAAAGAAAGATGTAAATGTTTTCCATGATAAAACTAGTCTAAATGCTATGTTAGTGAAGGCTATGTGTTGATAAATGCTATTTGAATGCATGATTTAAGTGAATGGCATGATGTTTGGTGTTGATTTTAGATTAAGGACTATATTTCTTGTTTGCCTTGAGAAGTCCCCAAATTTGGAATTCTTTGGATTTTTGAGAAAAATCGGCTCAAGCACAACTTTTGTGAAATACACAATTAAATACTAGGTGAAGTTGGGGATCTCCATGATTTATTTCAAAGTTTTTGAACTAGCCTAAATATTTACAAAAAATATTTTGTTAAGGTCGTGTTGTTGGAATTTTCTATGGAAACCTAAGAAAATCACTGTCCTCTTTCTAAAGATGATCCAAAACCTAAAATTTTCACTTACAAAATGAATTGCCACAAGGTGTTATACACCTAATTATGATCCCATTATACAAGTTTTGTGATTTTTGGTTATATTGAAATGTGTTTAGAAATTACTTAAGAATAGAAAATAAAAGGTATTTCTTTTCAAATTGTTTCTTTCTAAAATAGATCATATTTGATGAGCATGATGTGATAGTGATTTGGAGTTCTAAAATGCTATGTATGAAATTTTGTTTGCATGGTTTTGAACTCATTATTCTAATTTTATGATGATATGTTTATCATTTAAAGGTTTAGGACACTAGTTATTGCAAGTTTAAAACCTTAGCAAATTGCATGCTATATGTTCTTTTTATTTAATGTTTAGGACATTAAAATACTACATGTTCATCTATTTTAAGGTGTATGTGCTATTTACTCTTCAAGTTTAGAATATTATATTTTCTCTCAAAGTTTAGGATATTATGTTTCCTTTCTATGTTTAAAACATCACGTTTTCTTGCTAATTTTAGGATGTTATATTCTCTTGTTTGAATTTATGACTATATATTTTCTTAAGTGATAAGAATAAAGAGAATAAGACTTTAAGTGCTCAAAAGTCCCCTTTCGGACAAACGTGTATAAAATCTAAAAGAATTTCTAAGACATCAATAACTGAAACGCAACGAATGGTGCTAGGTGTAAGTGCGAGAATGGTGACGAGGATTTCTGGGTGAAAAGAACGGTGATTGTTTTTACAAAAGGAAAGCGTTTAAGGTGGGTGACATTTACTGTATTGCCTTGAATACTATATGGACTGTTGGTGTATGCGGATGAAATGCTTTGACCTTCTGGTCCATTTACAAGGTTATTACCCAAATGCCTACGGGCTATATGATAACAGGTATCTCAAATGATACGTAATGGTCTGGCTTGTGTAGCTAGGCGCCATGGTGGAAAAGGGCCTACGGGCTATATGATAACAGGTATCTCAAATGATATGTAATTGTCTGGCTTGTGTAGCTAGGCGCTATGGTGGAAAAGGGCCTACGGGCTATATGATGAATGATGAGCCTTTGTGGCTATGAATATGTTTTTATAAAAATGATATGTTTGTGTACTGCCAATCTATATAGTAGCGTACAGGTCGCCCACACTGAGAATTCAATCTCATCCCCCCTATTTATAAATCTTTTTCAGGATATGACGAGGTGGAGTTCGTGCCAGTGGAAGAGTGATACGGTTTCCTGTATTGATATTTTATCATGCATCAAAAGAAAAGGAGTTACGGACGATAACTTTAATTATGACTTTATGAATATGCCAAAGTGAAGAACAGTTATAAAATCTCTGGATAATAATGTATGATAGTTATTTTGTTGTCTATTTTGCGCCAAACTTTTTACAAAGATCCTAGCATAGTAAATCATCAAAATGGCTACCGCGTCTTTCATAACAAAAAAATTATCTTTCCGCTGTCTACGTGTTCTTTTAACGAAACACATGCTTTCGCTATCTATTTAATGTCATTAAAAGTGTTTTACTTTTGAAGGAAAAAAAAATATAGCACGATTTTCAGTCACTAAGTGACGACTCGGGTTTCTAGAATGCCAAAATTACATTTTGGAAAATTGGGGCGTTACAACTCTCATGAAATTAATATACATATTTTCGAAAATTATATAAAATTTGGCCTCAAAATATTTATTTTCTTTTAATAACCTTGTTCATTGTTGGACATTTAATTGGGCTACTTGAGCGGCCTTTAGGATAATTAAGATTGGACCTCCTAATGTGTCTTGAATTCTAACATTGAGCCCAATGTTATTCAACCCATTAACATTAATCTCACTCCACTATAGGATTAATGTTGCACTATCCATCTTAACCTATATTACAATTATATGGCTCCCGGTCATTATTTTCCGTGTTTAAGATTCTCTTATCCGTTAATTAATCAAGTCACTGAATGCTTTAATTAATTTAACATCTTAACCTTGGAGTAAGGACATCTCTTCTTTATCATCATACCGGAAACAAATTCCACTTGCAAGATTTAGAATGACGAACGTTTAGAGCCCACCAAGGGGACTAATCATGCAAGACTCTCCAAGCACACGTTCCTCTATATTAAATCTTAGCAACCGTCATGTTCTCAATGGTGTCGCCCAAGATGCAAAGTATTAAGTCTCATTGACTCTCTACCCATAACAAATTAAAGCGCCACACAC
Source organism: Prunella vulgaris (assembly GCA_026898435.1). Classification (NCBI taxonomy): domain Eukaryota; kingdom Viridiplantae; phylum Streptophyta; class Magnoliopsida; order Lamiales; family Lamiaceae; genus Prunella; species Prunella vulgaris. The sequence goes on along the minus strand of JAPKLY010000075.1, from coordinate 8,664 downwards.
AATCCTATTTAAGGGACAGAGGTTTAGAAATAAACGACCACTGAGGTCTAATTCTTCATCCCATAAACCAGTACGGAAGAATTACCTCTCTGTAGGTGCCCTTCAATGCATCATCATGCACTAGTGTAATCCCTTGGTCAAGATAAGCCAATCTGGGATCTACACATCAACCGTTTACCAATGGGGTGTTCAAATCCCATCTAGGTTGTGAATTTAGTACTTGTTACAAGACACTGATAATGTGATCTTGCTGTGAGTTATCCGGGGATCACCACATTTATTTATAGTGTAACTTGTACTATTATATTTGAACCGATTGCAATAGATAAATAACATTCATATTATCTAAAACACAGTGATAAAAGATTTATTTCAGATAAAGCTCAAAGATTCAGTTTAGTTATACAAAGTAAAAATATACTTTCTAGTATAACCCTAACAAAGTGTTCTAGAGAGATCTAAGCATTTGATAGAGTCTTGTGGCTTGATTAGTACCTCTAGTGATACTTATGCATGCTAGGATTGACAAGTTGTTAAATGAACCGTAATTGAAATACTCCAATGCACACACATCCAACACTTTCTCATCTTATCAAAGGTGATAGTTAGATATTTCCATTTTCTTGTTAAAGTAGATAGAAACCAAGATCATTTCTTACTTTTATTAGTTAAACACCTTTGTTGAACAATCAATTCTTGCTTATCAAGCCTCGTTTCCCTGAGTTCAATATTATAACTTGGTCAATTGCCGAATATGACAACATCGACGTACACTTGTGTGATTGCAGTATGCCAATTATGTATAAGTTTCACAGTGTAATTCAATCTTTATTATGAAAGAAAATACTCCCTCCGTCCCAGAAGACATTGCGGTGTCTTTTGGGCACGCAGTTTAAGAAAAAAGTATAAAAATTACATTTTATGAATATTATATGTGTATTGTGAGAGTGAAGTTTAATAAATAGTTTCTACTTTTAGACATGCAAACTTTTTGTGGGACAGACTAAAATAGAAAGTATGCAATATGTTTTGGGATGGAGGGAGTAGTATATACAAGATTCAAGAAAACAGAAACCTAATACTCCCTCAATTCCAATATAATTTTCACACTTTCTATTTTGGAATGTTTCAACTCTTTTTTAACTTCTTTTAAAAAAATAATTAGACCCACAAAAGCTAATAAAGTACACTTTCTATATTTTATTATTTAACTTCTCACTCATATACTCCACTTTTTTTTTTTAAAATGTGTGTCTTGCTCCCTATAAAAGTTAAGTTGGGATAGACGAAGTACTAAAAATTGCATGCTTTTCAGAAATTGTACATACACAGTTACACACAATTTGGAGTAGTACTCCTATGAAATTTAGGGCGGGTGTATTCGTTTGGGATTTCGTAGGATTTTAAACGGTTTTTTCTTATAAAAAAGTCTGTTGATATTCAATCAGGATTTTAAAAGATTTAAAATCAATCCACTGGTATTCAATATGGATTTTAAAAGACATAAAAACAATCCACTGGTATTCAATCGGAATTTTAAAAGACTTAAAAATAATCCACTGGTATTAAAAAATATAAGGATTTTAAAGGATTTTGGGTTTGATGGACTTTGATGGATTTTTTTAGTGTATTTTAAAGGACGAAAACAAAAATTCAAAACTTAAGAGGACGAAAACCTAAGTCAACGAAACTTATAGGACAAAAATGTGTATTTTCCCTAAGATAAATATTTATTTTTTATAATAGTATTATTATAATACTAATATTATATATTGCGTGTGCCATTATGTAATAATTTTCATTTGACAGTATTTTTTCGTGGAATTTGAGTTTTGTTATCTTTTACTTTAGTTGCTTTGATTATTCAATTTCGATACTTTGTAACATACACACACACACACACACACACATATATATATATATATATATATATATATATACGTGTATATCATAAAAAATGTATATATATATATAATAAGTAGAAATTAATATATGATAATATAATTCTAATAAAATTATGCATTAATTAAGACAGGATTTCTTTATTACAATGGTTTGGGCCAAATTAATTTTGCCTATAATAAAACAAAAAAAAAACACATGCTATCATTGGTAAAAGCAAAATATAATAGAAAAAAAAGAAAAAAGAAAAAATAAAAAAGTAATTTTCATGCATGTCTACTCTTTAAATTTTGATTTGGAATTCATGTACGTTCTAACTGGTGGGAGGGTTCGACTCATGATTCCAAACTACTAAATGATGCTATAACAAGAGCAAAAACGACATGACGTCAATGTTTGGAAGACTAATATAGCTATAGATATGTGGAGGAATGATATTTCGGAGGACATGATATTATGATTCTTTTTTTGCTTGTCATTGACTTTTTTTTTTTTTAAATTTGAAGGTATGAAAAACTCTTGAATTCTTACCGTATGTCACAAATCCATGAAATTCTGCAAAGTCTACAAAATCCTACAGAATCCATTAAAATCCTGATTTTAAATGTCTTACAAAATTCTGCAAAATCTTAAAAGTTATCAAAATCCTACAATATCTTTAAATCTGCAGGACTTTTTTCAACTAAAAAAGTCTTTTAAAATCCTAATCAAATACACCCCCTTATGCTACAATATAAAAATATTATGATATCAGTGAATACAATTAATAATATCAGTAAGTACACGATATGAATTTCATACTATAAAACTTATCCATGGAAGTTTTTGTGCACAAATTTTAAGCATCTTTCCTATTATTATTATTATTATTATTATTATTATTATTATTATTAGGGAAAATTACAAAACGGTTTACAAAATTGGCAAAAATTATAAATTGGTTCTGTGCAGAAAAAAAAATATACTTCTATGTAGGAAAAAAATACACTTCTCTGCAGATATTGTGAACCAATTTGTAAATATAATTACTTTTTTGAACCAATATGTAAGTCACTCTTATTATTATTATTATTATTACTATTATTATTATTATTATTATTAGAGTATGTATTATGTAAGTGTTATACATCAAAAGAGATCCATGAACATTAATTTGACCCGACCCATTGACCCATCAAATAAAACCCTAAAATGCACATAGTAACGGTGAAATCTCACATAGTTGGAATAGGGCAGCGGACTATGCACATAGTAAGAAGCAGTGGCGGCAGCGCTGCAAGGCGGACGACGTAGACGACAGAGCAGGCCGACGGCGGCGCTGGAAGGCAGGCGGCGGCGCTGGAAGACTGGCATTAGCGCTCGATCTAAAGCAGAAGCAACACACAGCGAGATATCGTGCAACAATTGAAGCAATTGTGAAGATGGAAAATCAGCCTGAGTTAAATTCAGGTAATTTTGTGAAATGTATTTCTTAGTATCTTCATTTTCAAAACAAAAAGGGGGCAAATAATTTGTTAAGTTCAGTTGTGCCGCTAAAACATTTTACCGTCAAGTGTTATATGAGAAATTAAATAGTTCAGCAATGAGTAAACAAGTAAATGAATTAACAGGGGAACAATAAGTGTTAATGATGATTGAGAACTTCCAACAAGAGGATGTCATCGAGATGCAATAATTGTTTCACAATTTGAACTATGTTAAGGTGTGAAGTATGTCATTTGCATAGTATTTCCTTCATATGCTGCTATATTGCATAAGCTAGAGAAAACATGAAGAGGAGTATGTTGGTAATGAAATTTGAGTATGTGTAGGGGTTTCCACGGGAGGATGACTCACGCAGACAGGCACAGGCGTGCTGGTCATTTACTGAACTACAATTTTGTTGTATGATACTGAGGGAAATTGGTGTTATAGAGCAGTTTCACTTGCCTTGAATTGTTTAAAGAGGTGTTGTATAGATTCATGTCACAAGAGAACATGCTTTTTATTGTTCATTTTGTTAATCGTTTTTGCATCAATTCAAATCTTACATGTATGAATTAAATGCCACATTTTGAAGCTTCTTATAGTTGAAAATGGAAGTAATACTGGTGCAAAAACGATTCAATTCACAAGAGCTGATAGACTTTTTTTAAAGGCTACTCTGTTAGGATTTATATTTATCGTGTAACTTCTTATGTTAAATCTTGATATGTTCTTGTTGTGATTATTACTTTTTTTTAAAATTGTTTTTGTGGTGGTTGGAATAACTATTCTTGTTCGATATTCAGAAATAAACATAACCTATCAGGCTTTTGGTGTTCCTCATGTTTGCTGCATTGCCTGAAGAAACAAGTACAATTTAGCTAGTATTTGAACATATTTTACAAAAGCTGGACACATATTAAATGAGCTTCTACAAATGGATTAGATATTTCTGTAGATAAATGGGTAGCCTCACTGTTTTTGCAGTTGGTAGGTTTAGAAAATGTCCAGTGAAACATTATGACACTTGATTATGAGTTGTTCAGGGGTAATCTTTCACTGCTTTCTGAATTTTTCTCTCTGTTTTTTTAATCTATTTATAACTAATGCTTAGAAGCAACAATAATGTCACCAGAGTATTATATAATATTCACTTTATTAACATTGGTAATTTTGGGGCTTGAATATTCGGTTGATATTCGATTAAGAAACCTGTTAAAAAGTGTAAGTATAATGATCACTTAGTGTCATGTTGGTATTGTAATTATTATGAGGAACATATGTTCAAATGCCAAAATATGCAGCAAAAGGCTTAAGCTGCATGGTTTTGAGGGGTCTGTAGTGTTTTTTTTTTCTTTTTTTGCCTTATGTTTGCATGTACCAATAGTTTAGCACACATTTTTCTCAGTGAAGTAGTACATAATAAGATACATGTCCTGCATATTTTTACAGTATATATAATGTGTATTACTCATTAATCATGCAATTATTTATGCTGGACTAATAGATTGTAGAATTTTTTGTTTTGGTTGGAAAGGAATTTATTTACAATTATAGCTAGGTTGGTATCCATGATGTGGGTTGTTAATATTGAGAATAAATACGTCTAATACTTTAAACATTGAGGAAATAATTGAAGATACAAAGCCCTAAATTTTACATTGTCGTTTTCTAATGCCAAATTTTTTAATGAAAATTTGGGGAATATCTTAGATCTCTTAACTTAAAAGATTTATTTATTCAAGAATTTGAAAGGAAAACAACAAACAAACATATTTTTAAACAAGTATACTTCTCTCTCTCTCTCCCTCCCTCTCTCTCTCCCCCCCCCCTAATTATACTTCATATTTATTTCTGGTTCATATTTATTTAACTAATATTATACTGTATACTAAGTAATACTACACCGCTTGTTAGTTACTGTTTAAACTTTAAACTTAGTATATGTCCAAAGTAATAACTTTGTATACACTACAGTTTATTTAAACTAATACTATACAACTTATAAACTAATACTACAGTTTATTTAAACTAATACTATACAACTTGTAAACTAATACTACAGTTTATTTAAACTAATACTATATATATTATTAACTAATACTACAGTCATAATACAAGGTTTGTTAAAATTTTCAAATGGACGTCGAGTTGCAAGATACGTTTGTAGACTAATACTAAAGTTTATTTCAGTATGTCCAAAGTAATACCATACAATTTGTAGACAAATACTACAGTTGATTTCAACTAATACTACACTGCTTGTGTCTGAAGTAACACTAGTGTGCTCAACTAGTACTACACTTTGTTACATCCAATACTAC